>OX456527.1:99793153-100080274 GCA_949748255.1 Eustalomyia histrio | reverse complement strand
AATTTCCATAATCGATCCTCCATAATCATCATTTTCTCAGGAACTAAGAGGAATTTCGCAGCGAAAAGTAGTTTTATTTGATGTCCTTAATATTTCCTTTCGTTTGAGTATAATATTGAGTGAAACAAAAATTTTTCATTTTTTGGAAAAAAAGGCAGTGTATACATCATCCTTTTTTGCAAAAAATCTAAAAAATTTTTTTCACTCAATATTATACATTATTATACTCAAATAAAAGGGAATTTAAAGAGCTATTTAGCAGTACATAAATCTCTGGAAAATTCTGAGATTTAGTATGGATTTTGCATTGAAAAGCCATAAAATTTCCATAATCGATCCTCCATAATCATCATTTTCTCAGGAACTAAGAGGAATTTCGCAGCGAAAAGTAGTTTTATTTGATGTCCTTAATATTTCCTTTCGTTTGAGTATAATATTGAGTGAAACAAAAATTTTTCATTTTTTGGCAAAAAAGGCAGTGTATACATCATCCTTTTTTGCAAAAAATCGAAAAAAATTTTTTCACTCAATATTATACATTATTATACTCAAATGAAAGGGAATTTAAAGAGCTATTTAGCAGTACATAAATCTCTGGAAAATTCTGAGATTTAGTATGGATTTTACATTGAAAAGCCATAAAATTTCCATAATCGATCCTCCATAATCATCATTTTCTCAGGAACTAAGAGGAATTTCGCAGCGAAAAGTAGTTTTATTTGATGTCCTTAATATTTCCTTTCGTTTGAGTATAATATTGAGTGAAACAAAAATTTTTCATTTTTTGGCAAAAAAGGCAGTGTATACATCATCCTTTTTTGCAAAAAATCGTAAAAAAATTTTTCACTCAATATTATACATTATTATACTCAAATGAAAGGGAATTTAAAGAGCTATTTAGCAGTACATAAATCTCTGGAAAATTCTGAGATTTAGTATGGATTTTGCATTGAAAAGCCATAAAATTTCCATAATCGATCCTCCATAATCATCATTTTCTCAGGAACTAAGAGGAATTTCGCAGCGAAAAGTAGTTTTATTTGATGTCCTTAATATTTCCTTTCGTTTGAGTATAATATTGAGTGAAACAAAAATTTTTCATTTTTTGGAAAAAAAGGCAGTGTATACATCATCCTTTTTTGCAAAAAATCGAAAAAATTTTTTTCACTCAATATTATACATTATTATACTCAAATGAAAGGGAATTTAAAGAGCTATTTAGCAGTACATAAATCTCTGGAAAATTCTGAGATTTAGTATGGATTTTGCATTGAAAAGCCATAAAATTTCCATAATCGATCCTCCATAATCATCATTTTCTCAGGAACTAAGAGGAATTTCGCAGCGAAAAGTAGTTTTATTTGATGTCCTTAATATTTCCTTTCGTTTGAGTATAATATTGAGTGAAACAAAAATTTTTCATTTTTTGGCAAAAAAGGCAGTGTATACATCATCCTTTTTTGCAAAAAATCGAAAAAATTTTTTTCACTCAATATTATACATTATTATACTCAAATGAAAGGGAATTTAAAGAGCTATTTAGCAGTACATAAATCTCTGGAAAATTCTGAGATTTAGTATGGATTTTGCATTGAAAAGCCATAAAATTTCCATAATCGATCCTCCATAATCATCATTTTCTCAGGAACTAAGAGGAATTTCGCAGCGAAAAGTAGTTTTATTTGATGTCCTTAATATTTCCTTTCGTTTGAGTATAATATTGAGTGAAACAAAAATTTTTCATTTTTTGGCAAAAAAGGCAGTGTATAATACATCATCCTTTTTTGCAAAAAATCGAAAAAAAATTTTTCACTCAATATTATACATTATTATACTCAAATGAAAGGGAATTTAAAGAGCTATTTAGCAGTACATAAATCTCTGGAAAATTCTGAGATTTAGTATGGATTTTGCATTGAAAAGCCATAAAATTTCCATAATCGATCCTCCATAATCATCATTTTCTCAGGAACTAAGAGGAATTTCGCAGCGAAAAGTAGTTTTATTTGATGTCCTTAATATTTCCTTTCGTTTGAGTATAATATTGAGTGAAACAAAAATTTTTAATTTTTTGGCAAAAAAGGCAGTGTATACATCATCCTTTTTTGCAAAAAATCGAAAAAAAATTTTTCACTCAATATTATACATTATTATACTCAAATGAAAGGGAATTTAAAGAGCTATTTAGCAGTACATAAATCTCTGGAAAATTCTGAGATTTAGTATGGATTTTGCATTGAAAAGCCATAAAATTTCCATAATCGATCCTCCATAATCATCATTTTCTCAGGAACTAAGAGGAATTTCGCAGCGAAAAGTAGTTTTATTTGATGTCCTTAATATTTCCTTTCGTTTGAGTATAATATTGAGTGAAACAAAAATTTTTCATTTTTTGGCAAAAAAGGCAGTGTATACATCATCCTTTTTTACAAAAAATCGAAAAAATTTTTTTCACTCAATATTATACATTATTATACTCAAATGAAAGGGAATTTAAAGAGCTATTTAGCAGTACATAAATCTCTGGAAAATTCTGAGATTTAGTATGGATTTTGCATTGAAAAGCCATAAAATTTCCATAATCGATCCTCCATAATCATCATTTTCTCAGGAACTAAGAGGAATTTCGCAGCGAAAAGTAGTTTTATTTGATGTCCTTAATATTTCCTTTCGTTTGAGTATAATATTGAGTGAAACAAAAATTTTTCATTTTTTGGCAAAAAAGGCAGTGTATACATCATCCTTTTTTGCAAAAAATCGAAAAAATTTTTTTCACTCAATATTATACATTATTATACTCAAATGAAAGGGAATTTAAAGAGCTATTTAGCAGTACATAAATCTCTGGAAAATTCTGAGATTTAGTATGGATTTTGCATTGAAAAGCCATAAAATTTCCATAATCGATCCTCCATAATCATCATTTTCTCAGGAACTAAGAGGAATTTCGCAGCGAAAAGTAGTTTTATTTGATGTCCTTAATATTTCCTTTCGTTTGAGTATAATATTGAGTGAAACAAAAATTTTTCATTTTTTGACAAAAAAGGCAGTGTATACATCATCCTTTTTTGCAAAAAATCGAAAAAATTTTTTTCACTCAATATTATACATTATTATACTCAAATGAAAGGGAATTTAAAGAGCTATTTAGCAGTACATAAATCTCTGGAAAATTCTGAGATTTAGTATGGATTTTGCATTGAAAAGCCATAAAATTTCCATAATCGATCCTCCATAATCATCATTTTCTCAGGAACTAAGAGGAATTTCGCAGCGAAAAGTAGTTTTATTTGATGTCCTTAATATTTCCTTTCGTTTGAGTATAATATTGAGTGAAACAAAAATTTTTCATTTTTTGGAAAAAAAGGCAGTGTATACATCATCCTTTTTTGCAAAAAATCTAAAAAATTTTTTTCACTCAATATTATACATTATTATACTCAAATAAAAGGGAATTTAAAGAGCTATTTAGCAGTACATAAATCTCTGGAAAATTCTGAGATTTAGTATGGATTTTGCATTGAAAAGCCATAAAATTTCCATAATCGATCCTCCATAATCATCATTTTCTCAGGAACTAAGAGGAATTTCGCAGCGAAAAGTAGTTTTATTTGATGTCCTTAATATTTCCTTTCGTTTGAGTATAATATTGAGTGAAACAAAAATTTTTCATTTTTTGGCAAAAAAGGCAGTGTATACATCATCCTTTTTTGCAAAAAATCTAAAAAATTTTTTTCACTCAATATTATACATTATTATACTCAAATGAAAGGGAATTTAAAGAGCTATTTAGCAGTACATAAATCTCTGGAAAATTCTGAGATTTAGTATGGATTTTGCATTGAAAAGCCATAAAATTTCCATAATCGATCCTCCATAATCATCATTTTCTCAGGAACTAAGAGGAATTTCGCAGCGAAAAGTAGTTTTATTTGATGTCCTTAATATTTCCTTTCGTTTGAGTATAATATTGAGTGAAACAAAAATTTTTCATTTTTTGGCAAAAAAGGCAGTGTATACATCATCCTTTTTTGCAAAAAATCGAAAAAAATTTTTTCACTCAATATTATACATTATTATACTCAAATGAAAGGGAATTTAAAGAGCTATTTAGCAGTACATAAATCTCTGGAAAATTCTGAGATTTAGTATGGATTTTGCATTGAAAAGCCATAAAATTTCCATAATCGATCCTCCATAATCATCATTTTCTCAGGAACTAAGAGGAATTTCGCAGCGAAAAGTAGTTTTATTTGATGTCCTTAATATTTCCTTTCGTTTGAGTGTAATATTGAGTGAAACAAAAATTTTTCATTTTTTGGCAAAAAAGGCAGTGTATACATCATCCTTTTTTGCAAAAAATCGAAAAAAATTTTTTCACTCAATATTATACATTATTATACTCAAATAAAAGGGAATTTAAAGAGCTATTTAGCAGTACATAAATCTCTGGAAAATTCTGAGATTTAGTATGGATTTTGCATTGAAAAGCCATAAAATTTCCATAATCGATCCTCCATAATCATCATTTTCTCAGGAACTAAGAGGAATTTCGCAGCGAAAAGTAGTTTTATTTGATGTCCTTAATATTTCCTTTCGTTTGAGTATAATATTGAGTGAAACAAAAATTTTTCATTTTTTGGCAAAAAAGGCAGTGTATACATCATCCTTTTTTGCAAAAAATCGAAAAAATTTTTTTCACTCAATATTATACATTATTATACTCAAATGAAAGGGAATTTAAAGAGCTATTTAGCAGTACATAAATCTCTGGAAAATTCTGAGATTTAGTATGGATTTTGCATTGAAAAGCCATAAAATTTCCATAATCGATCCTCCATAATCATCATTTTCTCAGGAACTAAGAGGAATTTCGCAGCGAAAAGTAGTTTTATTTGATGTCCTTAATATTTCCTTTCGTTTGAGTATAATATTGAGTGAAACAAAAATTTTTCATTTTTTGGAAAAAAAGGCAGTGTATACATCATCCTTTTTTGCAAAAAATCTAAAAAATTTTTTTCACTCAATATTATACATTATTATACTCAAATAAAAGGGAATTTAAAGAGCTATTTAGCAGTACATAAATCTCTGGAAAATTCTGAGATTTAGTATGGATTTTGCATTGAAAAGCCATAAAATTTCCATAATCGATCCTCCATAATCATCATTTTCTCAGGAACTAAGAGGAATTTCGCAGCGAAAAGTAGTTTTATTTGATGTCCTTAATATTTCCTTTCGTTTGAGTATAATATTGAGTGAAACAAAAATTTTTAATTTTTTGGCAAAAAAGGCAGTGTATACATCATCCTTTTTTGCAAAAAATCGAAAAAATTTTTTTCACTCAATATTATACATTATTATACTCAAATGAAAGGGAATTTAAAGAGCTATTTAGCAGTACATAAATCTCTGGAAAATTCTGAGATTTAGTATGGATTTTGCATTGAAAAGCCATAAAATTTCCATAATCGATCCTCCATAATCATCATTTTCTCAGGAACTAAGAGGAATTTCGCAGCGAAAAGTAGTTTTATTTGATGTCCTTAATATTTCCTTTCGTTTGAGTATAATATTGAGTGAAACAAAAATTTTTCATTTTTTGGCAAAAAAGGCAGTGTATACATCATCCTTTTTTGCAAAAAATCTAAAAAATTTTTTTCACTCAATATTATACATTATTATACTCAAATGAAAGGGAATTTAAAGAGCTATTTAGCAGTACATAAATCTCTGGAAAATTCTGAGATTTAGTATGGATTTTGCATTGAAAAGCCATAAAATTTCCATAATCGATCCTCCATAATCATCATTTTCTCAGGAACTAAGAGGAATTTCGCAGCGAAAAGTAGTTTTATTTGATGTCCTTAATATTTCCTTTCGTTTGAGTATAATATTGAGTGAAACAAAAATTTTTCATTTTTTGGAAAAAAAGGCAGTGTATACATCATCCTTTTTTGCAAAAAATCTAAAAAATTTTTTTCACTCAATATTATACATTATTATACTCAAATAAAAGGGAATTTAAAGAGCTATTTAGCAGTACATAAATCTCTGGAAAATTCTGAGATTTAGTATGGATTTTGCATTGAAAAGCCATAAAATTTCCATAATCGATCCTCCATAATCATCATTTTCTCAGGAACTAAGAGGAATTTCGCAGCGAAAAGTAGTTTTATTTGATGTCCTTAATATTTCCTTTCGTTTGAGTATAATATTGAGTGAAACAAAAATTTTTCATTTTTTGGCAAAAAAGGCAGTGTATACATCATCCTTTTTTGCAAAAAATCGAAAAAAATTTTTTCACTCAATATTATACATTATTATACTCAAATGAAAGGGAATTTAAAGAGCTATTTAGCAGTACATAAATCTCTGGAAAATTCTGAGATTTTGTATGGATTTTGCATTGAAAAGCCATAAAATTTCCATAATCGATCCTCCATAATCATCATTTTCTCAGGAACTAAGAGGAATTTCGCAGCGAAAAGTAGTTTTATTTGATGTCCTTAATATTTCCTTTCGTTTGAGTATAATATTGAGTGAAACAAAAATTTTTCATTTTTTGGCAAAAAAGGCAGTGTATACATCATCCTTTTTTGCCAAAAATCGAAAAAAAATTTTTCACTCAATATTATACATTATTATACTCAAATGAAAGGGAATTTAAAGAGCTATTTAGCAGTACATAAATCTCTGGAAAATTCTGAGATTTAGTATGGATTTTGCATTGAAAAGCCATAAAATTTCCATAATCGATCCTCCATAATCATCATTTTCTCAGGAACTAAGAGGAATTTCGCAGCGAAAAGTAGTTTTATTTGATGTCCTTAATATTTCCTTTCGTTTGAGTATAATATTGAGTGAAACAAAAATTTTTCATTTTTTGGCAAAAAAGGCAGTGTATACATCATCCTTTTTTGCAAAAAATCGAAAAAATTTTTTTCACTCAATATTATACATTATTATACTCAAATGAAAGGGAATTTAAAGAGCTATTTAGCAGTACATAAATCTCTGGAAAATTCTGAGATTTAGTATGGATTTTGCATTGAAAAGCCATAAAATTTCCATAATCGATCCTCCATAATCATCATTTTCTCAGGAACTAAGAGGAATTTCGCAGCGAAAAGTAGTTTTATTTGATGTCCTTAATATTTCCTTTCGTTTGAGTATAATATTGAGTGAAACAAAAATTTTTCATTTTTTGGAAAAAAAGGCAGTGTATACATCATCCTTTTTTGCAAAAAATCTAAAAAATTTTTTTCACTCAATATTATACATTATTATACTCAAATAAAAGGGAATTTAAAGAGCTATTTAGCAGTACATAAATCTCTGGAAAATTCTGAGATTTAGTATGGATTTTGCATTGAAAAGCCATAAAATTTCCATAATCGATCCTCCATAATCATCATTTTCTCAGGAACTAAGAGGAATTTCGCAGCGAAAAGTAGTTTTATTTGATGTCCTTAATATTTCCTTTCGTTTGAGTATAATATTGAGTGAAACAAAAATTTTTCATTTTTTGGCAAAAAAGGCAGTGTATACATCATCCTTTTTTGCAAAAAATCGAAAAAATTTTTTTCACTCAATATTATACATTATTATACTCAAATGAAAGGGAATTTAAAGAGCTATTTAGCAGTACATAAATCTCTGGAAAATTCTGAGATTTAGTATGGATTTTGCATTGAAAAGCCATAAAATTTCCATAATCGATCCTCCATAATCATCATTTTCTCAGGAACTAAGAGGAATTTCGCAGCGAAAAGTAGTTTTATTTGATGTCCTTAATATTTCCTTTCGTTTGAGTATAATATTGAGTGAAACAAAAATTTTTCATTTTTTGGCAAAAAAGGCAGTGTATACATCATCCTTTTTTGCAAAAAATCGAAAAAAATTTTTTCACTCAATATTATACATTATTATACTCAAATGAAAGGGAATTTAAAGAGCTATTTAGCAGTACATAAATCTCTGGAAAATTCTGAGATTTAGTATGGATTTTGCATTGAAAAGCCATAAAATTTCCATAATCGATCCTCCATAATCATCATTTTCTCAGGAACTAAGAGGAATTTCGCAGCGAAAAGTAGTTTTATTTGATGTCCTTAATATTTCCTTTCGTTTGAGTGTAATATTGAGTGAAACAAAAATTTTTCATTTTTTGGCAAAAAAGGCAGTGTATACATCATCCTTTTTTGCAAAAAATCGAAAAAAATTTTTTCACTCAATATTATACATTATTATACTCAAATAAAAGGGAATTTAAAGAGCTATTTAGCAGTACATAAATCTCTGGAAAATTCTGAGATTTAGTATGGATTTTGCATTGAAAAGCCATAAAATTTCCATAATCGATCCTCCATAATCATCATTTTCTCAGGAACTAAGAGGAATTTCGCAGCGAAAAGTAGTTTTATTTGATGTCCTTAATATTTCCTTTCGTTTGAGTATAATATTGAGTGAAACAAAAATTTTTCATTTTTTGGCAAAAAAGGCAGTGTATACATCATCCTTTTTTGCAAAAAATCGAAAAAATTTTTTTCACTCAATATTATACATTATTATACTCAAATGAAAGGGAATTTAAAGAGCTATTTAGCAGTACATAAATCTCTGGAAAATTCTGAGATTTAGTATGGATTTTGCATTGAAAAGCCATAAAATTTCCATAATCGATCCTCCATAATCATCATTTTCTCAGGAACTAAGAGGAATTTCGCAGCGAAAAGTAGTTTTATTTGATGTCCTTAATATTTCCTTTCGTTTGAGTATAATATTGAGTGAAACAAAAATTTTTCATTTTTTGGAAAAAAAGGCAGTGTATACATCATCCTTTTTTGCAAAAAATCTAAAAAATTTTTTTCACTCAATATTATACATTATTATACTCAAATAAAAGGGAATTTAAAGAGCTATTTAGCAGTACATAAATCTCTGGAAAATTCTGAGATTTAGTATGGATTTTGCATTGAAAAGCCATAAAATTTCCATAATCGATCCTCCATAATCATCATTTTCTCAGGAACTAAGAGGAATTTCGCAGCGAAAAGTAGTTTTATTTGATGTCCTTAATATTTCCTTTCGTTTGAGTATAATATTGAGTGAAACAAAAATTTTTAATTTTTTGGCAAAAAAGGCAGTGTATACATCATCCTTTTTTGCAAAAAATCGAAAAAATTTTTTTCACTCAATATTATACATTATTATACTCAAATGAAAGGGAATTTAAAGAGCTATTTAGCAGTACATAAATCTCTGGAAAATTCTGAGATTTAGTATGGATTTTGCATTGAAAAGCCATAAAATTTCCATAATCGATCCTCCATAATCATCATTTTCTCAGGAACTAAGAGGAATTTCGCAGCGAAAAGTAGTTTTATTTGATGTCCTTAATATTTCCTTTCGTTTGAGTATAATATTGAGTGAAACAAAAATTTTTCATTTTTTGGCAAAAAAGGCAGTGTATACATCATCCTTTTTTGCAAAAAATCTAAAAAATTTTTTTCACTCAATATTATACATTATTATACTCAAATGAAAGGGAATTTAAAGAGCTATTTAGCAGTACATAAATCTCTGGAAAATTCTGAGATTTAGTATGGATTTTGCATTGAAAAGCCATAAAATTTCCATAATCGATCCTCCATAATCATCATTTTCTCAGGAACTAAGAGGAATTTCGCAGCGAAAAGTAGTTTTATTTGATGTCCTTAATATTTCCTTTCGTTTGAGTATAATATTGAGTGAAACAAAAATTTTTCATTTTTTGGAAAAAAAGGCAGTGTATACATCATCCTTTTTTGCAAAAAATCTAAAAAATTTTTTTCACTCAATATTATACATTATTATACTCAAATAAAAGGGAATTTAAAGAGCTATTTAGCAGTACATAAATCTCTGGAAAATTCTGAGATTTAGTATGGATTTTGCATTGAAAAGCCATAAAATTTCCATAATCGATCCTCCATAATCATCATTTTCTCAGGAACTAAGAGGAATTTCGCAGCGAAAAGTAGTTTTATTTGATGTCCTTAATATTTCCTTTCGTTTGAGTATAATATTGAGTGAAACAAAAATTTTTCATTTTTTGGCAAAAAAGGCAGTGTATACATCATCCTTTTTTGCAAAAAATCGAAAAAATTTTTTTCACTCAATATTATACATTATTATACTCAAATGAAAGGGAATTTAAAGAGCTATTTAGCAGTACATAAATCTCTGGAAAATTCTGAGATTTAGTATGGATTTTGCATTGAAAAGCCATAAAATTTCCATAATCGATCCTCCATAATCATCATTTTCTCAGGAACTAAGAGGAATTTCGCAGCGAAAAGTAGTTTTATTTGATGTCCTTAATATTTCCTTTCGTTTGAGTATAATATTGAGTGAAACAAAAATTTTTCATTTTTTGGCAAAAAAGGCAGTGTATACATCATCCTTTTTTGCAAAAAATCGAAAAAAATTTTTTCACTCAATATTATACATTATTATACTCAAATGAAAGGGAATTTAAAGAGCTATTTAGCAGTACATAAATCTCTGGAAAATTCTGAGATTTAGTATGGATTTTGCATTGAAAAGCCATAAAATTTCCATAATCGATCCTCCATAATCATCATTTTCTCAGGAACTAAGAGGAATTTCGCAGCGAAAAGTAGTTTTATTTGATGTCCTTAATATTTCCTTTCGTTTGAGTGTAATATTGAGTGAAACAAAAATTTTTCATTTTTTGGCAAAAAAGGCAGTGTATACATCATCCTTTTTTGCAAAAAATCGAAAAAAATTTTTTCACTCAATATTATACATTATTATACTCAAATAAAAGGGAATTTAAAGAGCTATTTAGCAGTACATAAATCTCTGGAAAATTCTGAGATTTAGTATGGATTTTGCATTGAAAAGCCATAAAATTTCCATAATCGATCCTCCATAATCATCATTTTCTCAGGAACTAAGAGGAATTTCGCAGCGAAAAGTAGTTTTATTTGATGTCCTTAATATTTCCTTTCGTTTGAGTATAATATTGAGTGAAACAAAAATTTTTCATTTTTTGGCAAAAAAGGCAGTGTATACATCATCCTTTTTTGCAAAAAATCGAAAAAATTTTTTTCACTCAATATTATACATTATTATACTCAAATGAAAGGGAATTTAAAGAGCTATTTAGCAGTACATAAATCTCTGGAAAATTCTGAGATTTAGTATGGATTTTGCATTGAAAAGCCATAAAATTTCCATAATCGATCCTCCATAATCATCATTTTCTCAGGAACTAAGAGGAATTTCGCAGCGAAAAGTAGTTTTATTTGATGTCCTTAATATTTCCTTTCGTTTGAGTATAATATTGAGTGAAACAAAAATTTTTCATTTTTTGGAAAAAAAGGCAGTGTATACATCATCCTTTTTTGCAAAAAATCTAAAAAATTTTTTTCACTCAATATTATACATTATTATACTCAAATAAAAGGGAATTTAAAGAGCTATTTAGCAGTACATAAATCTCTGGAAAATTCTGAGATTTAGTATGGATTTTGCATTGAAAAGCCATAAAATTTCCATAATCGATCCTCCATAATCATCATTTTCTCAGGAACTAAGAGGAATTTCGCAGCGAAAAGTAGTTTTATTTGATGTCCTTAATATTTCCTTTCGTTTGAGTATAATATTGAGTGAAACAAAAATTTTTAATTTTTTGGCAAAAAAGGCAGTGTATACATCATCCTTTTTTGCAAAAAATCGAAAAAATTTTTTTCACTCAATATTATACATTATTATACTCAAATGAAAGGGAATTTAAAGAGCTATTTAGCAGTACATAAATCTCTGGAAAATTCTGAGATTTAGTATGGATTTTGCATTGAAAAGCCATAAAATTTCCATAATCGATCCTCCATAATCATCATTTTCTCAGGAACTAAGAGGAATTTCGCAGCGAAAAGTAGTTTTATTTGATGTCCTTAATATTTCCTTTCGTTTGAGTATAATATTGAGTGAAACAAAAATTTTTCATTTTTTGGCAAAAAAGGCAGTGTATACATCATCCTTTTTTGCAAAAAATCTAAAAAATTTTTTTCACTCAATATTATACATTATTATACTCAAATGAAAGGGAATTTAAAGAGCTATTTAGCAGTACATAAATCTCTGGAAAATTCTGAGATTTAGTATGGATTTTGCATTGAAAAGCCATAAAATTTCCATAATCGATCCTCCATAATCATCATTTTCTCAGGAACTAAGAGGAATTTCGCAGCGAAAAGTAGTTTTATTTGATGTCCTTAATATTTCCTTTCGTTTGAGTATAATATTGAGTGAAACAAAAATTTTTCATTTTTTGGAAAAAAAGGCAGTGTATACATCATCCTTTTTTGCAAAAAATCTAAAAAATTTTTTTCACTCAATATTATACATTATTATACTCAAATAAAAGGGAATTTAAAGAGCTATTTAGCAGTACATAAATCTCTGGAAAATTCTGAGATTTAGTATGGATTTTGCATTGAAAAGCCATAAAATTTCCATAATCGATCCTCCATAATCATCATTTTCTCAGGAACTAAGAGGAATTTCGCAGCGAAAAGTAGTTTTATTTGATGTCCTTAATATTTCCTTTCGTTTGAGTATAATATTGAGTGAAACAAAAATTTTTCATTTTTTGGCAAAAAAGGCAGTGTATACATCATCCTTTTTTGCAAAAAATCGAAAAAAATTTTTTCACTCAATATTATACATTATTATACTCAAATGAAAGGGAATTTAAAGAGCTATTTAGCAGTACATAAATCTCTGGAAAATTCTGAGATTTAGTATGGATTTTGCATTGAAAAGCCATAAAATTTCCATAATCGATCCTCCATAATCATCATTTTCTCAGGAACTAAGAGGAATTTCGCAGCGAAAAGTAGTTTTATTTGATGTCCTTAATATTTCCTTTCGTTTGAGTATAATATTGAGTGAAACAAAAATTTTTCATTTTTTGGCAAAAAAGGCAGTGTATACATCATCCTTTTTTGCCAAAAATCGAAAAAAAATTTTTCACTCAATATTATACATTATTATACTCAAATGAAAGGGAATTTAAAGAGCTATTTAGCAGTACATAAATCTCTGGAAAATTCTGAGATTTAGTATGGATTTTGCATTGAAAAGCCATAAAATTTCCATAATCGATCCTCCATAATCATCATTTTCTCAGGAACTAAGAGGAATTTTGCAGCGAAAAGTAGTTTTATTTGATGTCCTTAATATTTCCTTTCGTTTGAGTATAATATTGAGTGAAACAAAAATTTTTCATTTTTTGGCAAAAAAGGCAGTGTATACATCATCCTTTTTTGCAAAAAATCGAAAAAAAATTTTTCACTCAATATTATACATTATTATACTCAAATGAAAGGGAATTTAAAGAGCTATTTAGCAGTACATAAATCTCTGGAAAATTCTGAGATTTAGTATGGATTTTGCATTGAAAAGCCATAAAATTTCCATAATCGATCCTCCATAATCATCATTTTCTCAGGAACTAAGAGGAATTTTGCAGCGAAAAGTAGTTTTATTTGATGTCCTTAATATTTCCTTTCGTTTGAGTATAATATTGAGTGAAACAAAAATTTTTCATTTTTTGGCAAAAAAGGCAGTGTATACATCATCCTTTTTTGCAAAAAATCTAAAAAATTTTTTTCACTCAATATTATACATTATTATACTCAAATGAAAGGGAATTTAAAGAGCTATTTAGCAGTACATAAATCTCTGGAAAATTCTGAGATTTAGTATGGATTTTGCATTGAAAAGCCATAAAATTTCCATAATCGATCCTCCATAATCATCATTTTCTCAGGAACTAAGAGGAATTTCGCAGCGAAAAGTAGTTTTATTTGATGTCCTTAATATTTCCTTTCGTTTGAGTATAATATTGAGTGAAACAAAAATTTTTCATTTTTTGGCAAAAAAGGCAGTGTATACATCATCCTTTTTTGCAAAAAATCGAAAAAATTTTTTTCACTCAATATTATACATTATTATACTCAAATGAAAGGGAATTTAAAGAGCTATTTAGCAGTACATAAATCTCTGGAAAATTCTGAGATTTAGTATGGATTTTGCATTGAAAAGCCATAAAATTTCCATAATCGATCCTCCATAATCATCATTTTCTCAGGAACTAAGAGGAATTTCGCAGCGAAAAGTAGTTTTATTTGATGTCCTTAATATTTCCTTTCGTTTGAGTATAATATTGAGTGAAACAAAAATTTTTCAATTTTTGGCAAAAAAGGCAGTGTATACATCATCCTTTTTTGCAAAAAATCGAAAAAAATTTTTTCACTCAATATTATATATTATTATACTCAAATGAAAGGGAATTTAAAGAGCTATTTAGCAGTACATAAATCTCTGGAAAATTCTGAGATTTAGTATGGATTTTGCATTGAAAAGCCATAAAATTTCCATAATCGATCCTCCATAATCATCATTTTCTCAGGAACTAAGAGGAATTTCGCAGCGAAAAGTAGTTTTATTTGATGTCCTTAATATTTCCTTTCGTTTGAGTATAATATTGAGTGAAACAAAAATTTTTAATTTTTTGGCAAAAAAGGCAGTGTATACATCATTCTTTTTTGCAAAAAATCGAAAAAAATTTTTTCACTCAATATTATACATTATTATACTCAAATGAAAGGGAATTTAAAGAGCTATTTAGCAGTACATAAATCTCTGGAAAATTCTGAGATTTAGTATGGATTTTGCATTGAAAAGCCATAAAATTTCCATAATCGATCCTCCATAATCATCATTTTCTCAGGAACTAAGAGGAATTTCGCAGCGAAAAGTAGTTTTATTTGATGTCCTTAATATTTCCTTTCGTTTGAGTATAATATTGAGTGAAACAAAAATTTTTAATTTTTTGGCAAAAAAGGCAGTGTATACATCATCCTTTTTTGCAAAAAATCGAAAAAATTTTTTTCACTCAATATTATACATTATTATACTCAAATGAAAGGGAATTTAAAGAGCTATTTAGCAGTACATAAATCTCTGGAAAATTCTGAGATTTAGTATGGATTTTGCATTGAAAAGCCATAAAATTTCCATAATCGATCCTCCATAATCATCATTTTCTCAGGAACTAAGAGGAATTTTGCAGCGAAAAGTAGTTTTATTTGATGTCCTTAATATTTCCTTTCGTTTGAGTATAATATTGAGTGAAACAAAAATTTTTCATTTTTTGGCAAAAAAGGCAGTGTATACATCATCCTTTTTTGCAAAAAATCGAAAAAAATTTTTTCACTCAATATTATACATTATTATACTCAAATGAAAGGGAATTTAAAGAGCTATTTAGCAGTACATAAATCTCTGGAAAATCTGAGATTTAGTATGGATTTTGCATTGAAAAGCCATAAAATTTCCATAATCCATCCTCCATAATCATCATTTTCTCAGGAACTAAGAGGAATTTCGCAGCGAAAAGTAGTTTTATTTGATGTACTTAATATTTCCTTTCGTTTGAGTATAATATTGAGTGAAACAAAAATTTTTCATTTTTTGGCAAAAAAGGCAGTGTATATATACATCATCCTTTTTTGCAAAAAATCGAAAAAAAATTTTTCACTCAATATTATACATTATTATACTCAAATGAAAGGGAATTTAAAGAGCTATTTAGCAGTACATAAATCTCTGGAAAATTCTGAGATTTAGTATGGATTTTGCATTGAAAAGCCATAAAATTTCCATAATCGATCCTCCATAATCATCATTTTCTCAGGAACTAAGAGGAATTTCGCAGCGAAAAGTAGTTTTATTTGATGTCCTTAATATTTCCTTTCGTTTGAGTATAATATTGAGTGAAACAAAAATTTTTAATTTTTTGGCAAAAAAGGCAGTGTATACATCATCCTTTTTTGCAAAAAATCGAAAAAAATTTTTTCACTCAATATTATACATTATTATACTCAAATGAAAGGGAATTTAAAGAGATATTTAGCAGTACATAAATCTCTGGAAAATTCTGAGATTTAGTATGGATTTTACATTGAAAAGCCATAAAATTTCCATAATCGATCCTCCATAATCATCATTTTCTCAGGAACTAAGAGGAATTTCGCAGCGAAAAGTAGTTTTATTTGATGTCCTTAATATTTCCTTTCGTTTGAGTATAATATTGAGTGAAACAAAAATTTTTCATTTTTTGGCAAAAAAGGCAGTGTATATATACATCATCCTTTTTTGCAAAAAATCGAAAAAAAATTTTTCACTCAATATTATACATTATTATACTCAAATGAAAGGGAATTTAAAGAGCTATTTAGCAGTACATAAATCTTTGGAAAATTCTGAGATTTAGTATGGATTTTGCATTGAAAAGCCATAAAATTTCCATAATCGATCCTCCATAATCATCATTTTCTCAGGAACTAAGAGGAATTTCGCAGCGAAAAGTAGTTTTATTTGATGTCCTTAATATTTCCTTTCGTTTGAGTATAATATTGAGTGAAACAAAAATTTTTCATTTTTTGGCAAAAAAGGCAGTGTATACATCATCCTTTTTTGCAAAAAATCGAAAAAATTTTTTTCACTCAATATTATACATTATTATACTCAAATGAAAGGGAATTTAAAGAGCTATTTAGCAGTACATAAATCTCTGGAAAATTCTGAGATTTAGTATGGATTTTGCATTGAAAAGCCATAAAATTTCCATAATCGATCCTCCATAATCATCATTTTCTCAGGAACTAAGAGGAATTTCGCAGCGAAAAGTAGTTTTATTTGATGTCCTTAATATTTCCTTTCGTTTGAGTATAATATTGAGTGAAACAAAAATTTTTCATTTTTTGGCAAAAAAGGCAGTGTATACATCATCCTTTTTTACAAAAAATCTAAAAAATTTTTTTCACTCAATATTATACATTATTATACTCAAATGAAAGGGAATTTAAAGAGCTATTTAGCAGTACATAAATCTCTGGAAAATTCTGAGATTTAGTATGGATTTTGCATTGAAAAGCCATAAAATTTCCATAATCGATCCTCCATAATCATCATTTTCTCAGGAACTAAGAGGAATTTCGCAGCGAAAAGTGATTTATTTGATGTCCTTAATATTTCCTTTCGTTTGAGTATAATATTGAGTGAAACAAAAATTTTTCATTTTTTGGCAAAAAAGGCAGTGTATCATCATCCTTTTTTGCAAAAAATCGAAAAAAAATTTTTCACTCAATATTATACATTATTATACTCAAATGAAAGGGAATTTAAAGAGCTATTTAGCAGTACATAAATCTCTGGAAAATTCTGAGATTTAGTATGGATTTTGCATTGAAAAGCCATAAAATTTCCATAATCGATCCTCCATAATCATCATTTTCTCAGGAACTAAGAGGAATTTCGCAGCGAAAAGTAGTTTTATTTGATGTCCTTAATATTTCCTTTCGTTTGAGTATAATATTGAGTGAAACAAAAATTTTTAATTTTTTGGCAAAAAAGGCAGTGTATACATCATCCTTTTTTGCAAAAAATCGAAAAAATTTTTTTCACTCAATATTATACATTATTATACTCAAATGAAAGGGAATTTAAAGAGCTATTTAGCAGTACATAAATCTCTGGAAAATTCTGAGATTTAGTATGGATTTTGCATTGAAAAGCCATAAAATTTCCATAATCGATCCTCCATAATCATCATTTTCTCAGGAACTAAGAGGAATTTTGCAGCGAAAAGTAGTTTTATTTGATGTCCTTAATATTTCCTTTCGTTTGAGTATAATATTGAGTGAAACAAAAATTTTTCATTTTTTGGCAAAAAAGGCAGTGTATACATCATCCTTTTTTGCAAAAAATCGAAAAAATTTTTTTCACTCAATATTATACATTATTATACTCAAATGAAAGGGAATTTAAAGAGCTATTTAGCAGTACATAAATCTCTGGAAAATTCTGAGATTTAGTATGGATTTTGCATTGAAAAGCCATAAAATTTCCATAATCGATCCTCCATAATCATCATTTTCTCAGGAACTAAGAGGAATTTCGCAGCGAAAAGTAGTTTTATTTGATGTCCTTAATATTTCCTTTCGTTTGAGTATAATATTGAGTGAAACAAAAATTTTTCATTTTTTGGAAAAAAAGGCAGTGTATACATCATCCTTTTTTGCAAAAAATCTAAAAAATTTTTTTCACTCAATATTATACATTATTATACTCAAATAAAAGGGAATTTAAAGAGCTATTTAGCAGTACATAAATCTCTGGAAAATTCTGAGATTTAGTATGGATTTTGCATTGAAAAGCCATAAAATTTCCATAATCGATCCTCCATAATCATCATTTTCTCAGGAACTAAGAGGAATTTCGCAGCGAAAAGTAGTTTTATTTGATGTCCTTAATATTTCCTTTCGTTTGAGTATAATATTGAGTGAAACAAAAATTTTTCATTTTTTGGCAAAAAAGGCAGTGTATACATCATCCTTTTTTGCAAAAAATCGAAAAAAATTTTTTCACTCAATATTATACATTATTATACTCAAATGAAAGGGAATTTAAAGAGCTATTTAGCAGTACATAAATCTCTGGAAAATTCTGAGATTTAGTATGGATTTTACATTGAAAAGCCATAAAATTTCCATAATCGATCCTCCATAATCATCATTTTCTCAGGAACTAAGAGGAATTTCGCAGCGAAAAGTAGTTTTATTTGATGTCCTTAATATTTCCTTTCGTTTGAGTATAATATTGAGTGAAACAAAAATTTTTCATTTTTTGGAAAAAAAGGCAGTGTATACATCATCCTTTTTTGCAAAAAATCGAAAAAATTTTTTTCACTCAATATTATACATTATTATACTCAAATGAAAGGGAATTTAAAGAGCTATTTAGCAGTACATAAATCTCTGGAAAATTCTGAGATTTAGTATGGATTTTGCATTGAAAAGCCATAAAATTTCCATAATCGATCCTCCATAATCATCATTTTCTCAGGAACTAAGAGGAATTTCGCAGCGAAAAGTAGTTTTATTTGATGTCCTTAATATTTCCTTTCGTTTGAGTATAATATTGAGTGAAACAAAAATTTTTCATTTTTTGGCAAAAAAGGCAGTGTATACATCATCCTTTTTTGCAAAAAATCGAAAAAATTTTTTTCACTCAATATTATACATTATTATACTCAAATGAAAGGGAATTTAAAGAGCTATTTAGCAGTACATAAATCTCTGGAAAATTCTGAGATTTAGTATGTATTTTGCATTGAAAAGCCATAAAATTTCCATAATCGATCCTCCATAATCATCATTTTCTCAGGAACTAAGAGGAATTTCGCAGCGAAAAGTAGTTTTATTTGATGTCCTTAATATTTCCTTTCGTTTGAGTATAATATTGAGTGAAACAAAAATTTTTCATTTTTTGGCAAAAAAGGCAGTGTATATATACATCATCCTTTTTTTGCAAAAAATCGAAAAAAAATTTTTCACTCAATATTATACATTATTATACTCAAATGAAAGGGAATTTAAAGAGCTATTTAGCAGTACATAAATCTCTGGAAAATTCTGAGATTTAGTATGGATTTTGCATTGAAAAGCCATAAAATTTCCATAATCGATCCTCCATAATCATCATTTTCTCAGGAACTAAGAGGAATTTCGCAGCGAAAAGTGATTTATTTGATGTCCTTAATATTTCCTTTCGTTTGAGTATAATATTGAGTGAAACAAAAATTTTTCATTTTTTGGCAAAAAAGGCAGTGTATACATCATCCTTTTTTGCGAAAAATCTAAAAAATTTTTTTCACTCAATATTATACATTATTATACTCAAATGAAAGGGAATTTAAAGAGCTATTTAGCAGTACATAAATCTCTGGAAAATTCTGAGATTTAGTATGGATTTTGCATTGAAAAGCCATAAAATTTCCATAATCGATCCTCCATAATCATCATTTTCTCAGGAACTAAGAGGAATTTCGCAGCGAAAAGTAGTTTTATTTGATGTCCTTAATATTTCCTTTCGTTTGAGTATAATATTGAGTGAAACAAAAATTTTTCATTTTTTGGCAAAAAAGGCAGTGTATACATCATCCTTTTTTGCAAAAAATCGAAAAAAAATTTTTCACTCAATATTATACATTATTATACTCAAATGAAAGGGAATTTAAAGAGCTATTTAGCAGTACATAAATCTCTGGAAAATTCTGAGATTTAGTATGGATTTTGCATTGAAAAGCCATAAAATTTCCATAATCGATCCTCCATAATCATCATTTTCTCAGGAACTAAGAGGAATTTCGCAGCGAAAAGTAGTTTTATTTGATGTCCTTAATATTTCCTTTCGTTTGAGTATAATATTGAGTGAAACAAAAATTTTTCATTTTTTGGCAAAAAAGGCAGTGTATACATCATCCTTTTTTGCAAAAAATCTAAAAAATTTTTTTCACTCAATATTATACATTATTATACTCAAATGAAAGGGAATTTAAAGAGCTATTTAGCAGTACATAAATCTCTGGAAAATTCTGAGATTTAGTATGGATTTTGCATTGAAAAGCCATAAAATTTCCATAATCGATCCTCCATAATCATCATTTTCTCAGGAACTAAGAGGAATTTCGCAGCGAAAAGTAGTTTTATTTGATGTCCTTAATATTTCCTTTCGTTTGAGTATAATATTGAGTGAAACAAAAATTTTTCATTTTTTGGCAAAAAAGGCAGTGTATACATCATCCTTTTTTACAAAAAATCGAAAAAATTTTTTTCACTCAATATTATACATTATTATACTCAAATGAAAGGGAATTTAAAGAGCTATTTAGCAGTACATAAATCTCTGGAAAATTCTGAGATTTAGTATGGATTTTGCATTGAAAAGCCATAAAATTTCCATAATCGATCCTCCATAATCATCATTTTCTCAGGAACTAAGAGGAATTTCGCAGCGAAAAGTAGTTTTATTTGATGTCCTTAATATTTCCTTTCGTTTGAGTATAATATTGAGTGAAACAAAAATTTTTCATTTTTTGGCAAAAAAGGCAGTGTATACATCATCCTTTTTTGCAAAAAATCTAAAAAATTTTTTTCACTCAATATTATACATTATTATACTCAAATGAAAGGGAATTTAAAGAGCTATTTAGCAGTACATAAATCTCTGGAAAATTCTGAGATTTAGTATGGATTTTGCATTGAAAAGCCATAAAATTTCCATAATCGATCCTCCATAATCATCATTTTCTCAGGAACTAAGAGGAATTTCGCAGCGAAAAGTAGTTTTATTTGATGTCCTTAATATTTCCTTTCGTTTGAGTATAATATTGAGTGAAACAAAAATTTTTCATTTTTTGGCAAAAAAGGCAGTGTATACATCATCCTTTTTTGCAAAAAATCGAAAAAAATTTTTTCACTCAATATTATACATTATTATACTCAAATGAAAGGGAATTTAAAGAGCTATTTAGCAGTACATAAATCTCTGGAAAATTCTGAGATTTAGTATGGATTTTGCATTGAAAAGCCATAAAATTTCCATAATCGATCCTCCATAATCATCATTTTCTCAGGAACTAAGAGGAATTTCGCAGCGAAAAGTAGTTTTATTTGATGTCCTTAATATTTCCTTTCGTTTGAGTATAATATTGAGTGAAACAAAAATTTTTCATTTTTTGGAAAAAAGGCAGTGTATACATCATCCTTTTTTGCAAAAAATCTAAAAAATTTTTTTCACTCAATATTATACATTATTATACTCAAATAAAAGGGAATTTAAAGAGCTATTTAGCAGTACATAAATCTCTGGAAAATTCTGAGATTTAGTATGGATTTTGCATTGAAAAGCCATAAAATTTCCATAATCGATCCTCCATAATCATCATTTTCTCAGGAACTAAGAGGAATTTCGCAGCGAAAAGTAGTTTTATTTGATGTCCTTAATATTTCCTTTCGTTTGAGTATAATATTGAGTGAAACAAAAATTTTTCATTTTTTGGCAAAAAAGGCAGTGTATACATCATCCTTTTTTACAAAAAATCGAAAAAATTTTTTTCACTCAATATTATACATTATTATACTCAAATGAAAGGGAATTTAAAGAGCTATTT
This sequence comes from Eustalomyia histrio, assembly GCA_949748255.1. Taxonomy (NCBI): domain Eukaryota; kingdom Metazoa; phylum Arthropoda; class Insecta; order Diptera; family Anthomyiidae; genus Eustalomyia; species Eustalomyia histrio. Next base: position 100,058,178 of record OX456527.1, on the reverse strand, counting down.
AGCAGTACATAAATCTCTGGAAAATTCTGAGATTTAGTATGGATTTTGCATTGAAAAGCCATAAAATTTCCATAATCGATCCTCCATAATCATCATTTTCTCAGGAACTAAGAGGAATTTCGCAGCGAAAAGTAGTTTTATTTGATGTCCTTAATATTTCCTTTCGTTTGAGTATAATATTGAGTGAAACAAAAATTTTTCATTTTTTGGAAAAAAAGGCAGTGTATACATCATCCTTTTTTGCAAAAAATCGAAAAAATTTTTTTCACTCAATATTATACATTATTATACTCAAATGAAAGGGAATTTAAAGAGCTATTTAGCAGTACATAAATCTCTGGAAAATTCTGAGATTTAGTATGGATTTTGCATTGAAAAGCCATAAAATTTCCATAATCGATCCTCCATAATCATCATTTTCTCAGGAACTAAGAGGAATTTCGCAGCGAAAAGTAGTTTTATTTGATGTCCTTAATATTTCCTTTCGTTTGAGTATAATATTGAGTGAAACAAAAATTTTTCATTTTTTGGAAAAAAAGGCAGTGTATACATCATCCTTTTTTGCAAAAAATCTAAAAAATTTTTTTCACTCAATATTATACATTATTATACTCAAATAAAAGGGAATTTAAAGAGCTATTTAGCAGTACATAAATCTCTGGAAAATTCTGAGATTTAGTATGGATTTTGCATTGAAAAGCCATAAAATTTCCATAATCGATCCTCCATAATCATCATTTTCTCAGGAACTAAGAGGAATTTCGCAGCGAAAAGTAGTTTTATTTGATGTCCTTAATATTTCCTTTCGTTTGAGTATAATATTGAGTGAAACAAAAATTTTTCATTTTTTGGCAAAAAAGGCAGTGTATACATCATCCTTTTTTGCAAAAAATCGAAAAAATTTTTTTCACTCAATATTATACATTATTATACTCAAATGAAAGGGAATTTAAAGAGCTATTTAGCAGTACATAAATCTCTGGAAAATTCTGAGATTTAGTATGGATTTTGCATTGAAAAGCCATAAAATTTCCATAATCGATCCTCCATAATCATCATTTTCTCAGGAACTAAGAGGAATTTCGCAGCGAAAAGTAGTTTTATTTGATGTCCTTAATATTTCCTTTCGTTTGAGTATAATATTGAGTGAAACAAAAATTTTTCATTTTTTGGAAAAAAGGCAGTGTATACATCATCCTTTTTTGCAAAAAATCTAAAAATTTTTTTCACTCAATATTATACATTATTATACTCAAATAAAAGGGAATTTAAAGAGCTATTTAGCAGTACATAAATCTCTGGAAAATTCTGAGATTTAGTATGGATTTTGCATTGAAAAGCCATAAAATTTCCATAATCGATCCTCCATAATCATCATTTTCTCAGGAACTAAGAGGAATTTCGCAGCGAAAAGTAGTTTTATTTGATGTCCTTAATATTTCCTTTCGTTTGAGTATAATATTGAGTGAAACAAAAATTTTTCATTTTTTGGCAAAAAAGGCAGTGTATACATCATCCTTTTTTACAAAAAATCGAAAAAATTTTTTTCACTCAATATTATACATTATTATACTCAAATGAAAGGGAATTTAAAGAGCTATTTAGCAGTACATAAATCTCTGGAAAATTCTGAGATTTAGTATGGATTTTGCATTGAAAAGCCATAAAATTTCCATAATCGATCCTCCATAATCATCATTTTCTCAGGAACTAAGAGGAATTTCGCAGCGAAAAGTAGTTTTATTTGATGTCCTTAATATTTCCTTTCGTTTGAGTATAATATTGAGTGAAACAAAAATTTTTCATTTTTTGGAAAAAAAGGCAGTGTATACATCATCCTTTTTTGCAAAAAATCGAAAAAATTTTTTTCACTCAATATTATACATTATTATACTCAAATGAAAGGGAATTTAAAGAGCTATTTAGCAGTACATAAATCTCTGGAAAATTCTGAGATTTAGTATGGATTTTGCATTGAAAAGCCATAAAATTTCCATAATCGATCCTCCATAATCATCATTTTCTCAGGAACTAAGAGGAATTTCGCAGCGAAAAGTAGTTTTATTTGATGTCCTTAATATTTCCTTTCGTTTGAGTATAATATTGAGTGAAACAAAAATTTTTCATTTTTTGGCAAAAAAGGCAGTGTATACATCATCCTTTTTTGCAAAAAATCGAAAAAATTTTTTTCACTCAATATTATACATTATTATACTCAAATGAAAGGGAATTTAAAGAGCTATTTAGCAGTACATAAATCTCTGGAAAATTCTGAGATTTAGTATGGATTTTGCATTGAAAAGCCATAAAATTTCCATAATCGATCCTCCATAATCATCATTTTCTCAGGAACTAAGAGGAATTTCGCAGCGAAAAGTAGTTTTATTTGATGTCCTTAATATTTCCTTTCGTTTGAGTATAATATTGAGTGAAACAAAAATTTTTCATTTTTTGGAAAAAAAGGCAGTGTATACATCATCCTTTTTTGCAAAAAATCTAAAAAATTTTTTTCACTCAATATATACATTATTATACTCAAATAAAAGGGAATTTAAAGAGCTATTTAGCAGTACATAAATCTCTGGAAAATTCTGAGATTTAGTATGGATTTTGCATTGAAAAGCCATAAAATTTCCATAATCGATCCTCCATAATCATCATTTTCTCAGGAACTAAGAGGAATTTCGCAGCGAAAAGTAGTTTTATTTGATGTCCTTAATATTTCCTTTCGTTTGAGTATAATATTGAGTGAAACAAAAATTTTTCATTTTTTGGCAAAAAAGGCAGTGTATACATCATCCTTTTTTGCAAAAAATCGAAAAAATTTTTTTCACTCAATATTATACATTATTATACTCAAATGAAAGGGAATTTAAAGAGCTATTTAGCAGTACATAAATCTCTGGAAAATTCTGAGATTTAGTATGGATTTTGCATTGAAAAGCCATAAAATTTCCATAATCGATCCTCCATAATCATCATTTTCTCAGGAACTAAGAGGAATTTCGCAGCGAAAAGTAGTTTTATTTGATGTCCTTAATATTTCCTTTCGTTTGAGTATAATATTGAGTGAAACAAAAATTTTTCATTTTTTGGAAAAAAGGCAGTGTATACATCATCCTTTTTTGCAAAAAATCTAAAAAATTTTTTTCACTCAATATTATACATTATTATACTCAAATAAAAGGGAATTTAAAGAGCTATTTAGCAGTACATAAATCTCTGGAAAATTCTGAGATTTAGTATGGATTTTGCATTGAAAAGCCATAAAATTTCCATAATCGATCCTCCATAATCATCATTTTCTCAGGAACTAAGAGGAATTTCGCAGCGAAAAGTAGTTTTATTTGATGTCCTTAATATTTCCTTTCGTTTGAGTATAATATTGAGTGAAACAAAAATTTTTCATTTTTTGGCAAAAAAGGCAGTGTATACATCATCCTTTTTTACAAAAAATCGAAAAAATTTTTTTCACTCAATATTATACATTATTATACTCAAATGAAAGGGAATTTAAAGAGCTATTTAGCAGTACATAAATCTCTGGAAAATTCTGAGATTTAGTATGGATTTTGCATTGAAAAGCCATAAAATTTCCATAATCGATCCTCCATAATCATCATTTTCTCAGGAACTAAGAGGAATTTCGCAGCGAAAAGTAGTTTTATTTGATGTCCTTAATATTTCCTTTCGTTTGAGTATAATATTGAGTGAAACAAAAATTTTTCATTTTTTGGAAAAAAAGGCAGTGTATACATCATCCTTTTTTGCAAAAAATCGAAAAAATTTTTTTCACTCAATATTATACATTATTATACTCAAATGAAAGGGAATTTAAAGAGCTATTTAGCAGTACATAAATCTCTGGAAAATTCTGAGATTTAGTATGGATTTTGCATTGAAAAGCCATAAAATTTCCATAATCGATCCTCCATAATCATCATTTTCTCAGGAACTAAGAGGAATTTCGCAGCGAAAAGTAGTTTTATTTGATGTCCTTAATATTTCCTTTCGTTTGAGTATAATATTGAGTGAAACAAAAATTTTTCATTTTTTGGCAAAAAAGGCAGTGTATACATCATCCTTTTTTGCGAAAAATCTAAAAATTTTTTTCACTCAATATTATACATTATTATACTCAAATGAAAGGGAATTTAAAGAGCTATTTAGCAGTACATAAATCTCTGGAAAATTCTGAGATTTAGTATGGATTTTGCATTGAAAAGCCATAAAATTTCCATAATCGATCCTCCATAATCATCATTTTCTCAGGAACTAAGAGGAATTTCGCAGCGAAAAGTAGTTTTATTTGATGTCCTTAATATTTCCTTTCGTTTGAGTATAATATTGAGTGAAACAAAAATTTTTCATTTTTTGGCAAAAAAGGCAGTGTATACATCATCCTTTTTTGCAAAAAATCGAAAAAAATTTTTCACTCAATATTATACATTATTATACTCAAATGAAAGGGAATTTAAAGAGCTATTTAGCAGTACATAAATCTCTGGAAAATTCTGAGATTTAGTATGGATTTTGCATTGAAAAGCCATAAAATTTCCATAATCGATCCTCCATAATCATCATTTTCTCAGGAACTAAGAGGAATTTCGCAGCGAAAAGTAGTTTTATTTGATGTCCTTAATATTTCCTTTCGTTTGAGTATAATATTGAGTGAAACAAAAATTTTTCATTTTTTGGCAAAAAAGGCAGTGTATACATCATCCTTTTTTGCAAAAAATCTAAAAAATTTTTTTCACTCAATATTATACATTATTATACTCAAATGAAAGGGAATTTAAAGAGCTATTTAGCAGTACATAAATCTCTGGAAAATTCTGAGATTTAGTATGGATTTTGCATTGAAAAGCCATAAAATTTCCATAATCGATCCTCCATAATCATCATTTTCTCAGGAACTAAGAGGAATTTCGCAGCGAAAAGTAGTTTTATTTGATGTCCTTAATATTTCCTTTCGTTTGAGTATAATATTGAGTGAAACAAAAATTTTTCATTTTTTGGCAAAAAAGGCAGTGTATACATCATCCTTTTTTACAAAAAATCGAAAAAATTTTTTTCACTCAATATTATACATTATTATACTCAAATGAAAGGGAATTTAAAGAGCTATTTAGCAGTACATAAATCTCTGGAAAATTCTGAGATTTAGTATGGATTTTGCATTGAAAAGCCATAAAATTTCCATAATCGATCCTCCATAATCATCATTTTCTCAGGAACTAAGAGGAATTTCGCAGCGAAAAGTAGTTTTATTTGATGTCCTTAATATTTCCTTTCGTTTGAGTATAATATTGAGTGAAACAAAAATTTTTCATTTTTTGGCAAAAAAGGCAGTGTATACATCATCCTTTTTTGCAAAAAATCTAAAAAATTTTTTTCACTCAATATTATACATTATTATACTCAAATGAAAGGGAATTTAAAGAGCTATTTAGCAGTACATAAATCTCTGGAAAATTCTGAGATTTAGTATGGATTTTGCATTGAAAAGCCATAAAATTTCCATAATCGATCCTCCATAATCATCATTTTCTCAGGAACTAAGAGGAATTTCGCAGCGAAAAGTAGTTTTATTTGATGTCCTTAATATTTCCTTTCGTTTGAGTATAATATTGAGTGAAACAAAAATTTTTCATTTTTTGGCAAAAAAGGCAGTGTATACATCATCCTTTTTTGCAAAAAATCGAAAAAATTTTTTCACTCAATATTATACATTATTATACTCAAATGAAAGGGAATTTAAAGAGCTATTTAGCAGTACATAAATCTCTGGAAAATTCTGAGATTTAGTATGGATTTTGCATTGAAAAGCCATAAAATTTCCATAATCGATCCTCCATAATCATCATTTTCTCAGGAACTAAGAGGAATTTCGCAGCGAAAAGTAGTTTTATTTGATGTCCTTAATATTTCCTTTCGTTTGAGTATAATATTGAGTGAAACAAAAATTTTTCATTTTTTGGAAAAAAGGCAGTGTATACATCATCCTTTTTTGCAAAAAATCTAAAAAATTTTTTTCACTCAATATTATACATTATTATACTCAAATAAAAGGGAATTTAAAGAGCTATTTAGCAGTACATAAATCTCTGGAAAATTCTGAGATTTAGTATGGATTTTGCATTGAAAAGCCATAAAATTTCCATAATCGATCCTCCATAATCATCATTTTCTCAGGAACTAAGAGGAATTTCGCAGCGAAAAGTAGTTTTATTTGATGTCCTTAATATTTCCTTTCGTTTGAGTATAATATTGAGTGAAACAAAAATTTTTCATTTTTTGGCAAAAAAGGCAGTGTATACATCATCCTTTTTTACAAAAAATCGAAAAAATTTTTTTCACTCAATATTATACATTATTATACTCAAATGAAAGGGAATTTAAAGAGCTATTTAGCAGTACATAAATCTCTGGAAAATTCTGAGATTTAGTATGGATTTTGCATTGAAAAGCCATAAAATTTCCATAATCGATCCTCCATAATCATCATTTTCTCAGGAACTAAGAGGAATTTCGCAGCGAAAAGTAGTTTTATTTGATGTCCTTAATATTTCCTTTCGTTTGAGTATAATATTGAGTGAAACAAAAATTTTTCATTTTTTGGAAAAAAAGGCAGTGTATACATCATCCTTTTTTGCAAAAAATCGAAAAAATTTTTTTCACTCAATATTATACATTATTATACTCAAATGAAAGGGAATTTAAAGAGCTATTTAGCAGTACATAAATCTCTGGAAAATTCTGAGATTTAGTATGGATTTTGCATTGAAAAGCCATAAAATTTCCATAATCGATCCTCCATAATCATCATTTTCTCAGGAACTAAGAGGAATTTCGCAGCGAAAAGTAGTTTTATTTGATGTCCTTAATATTTCCTTTCGTTTGAGTATAATATTGAGTGAAACAAAAATTTTTCATTTTTTGGCAAAAAAGGCAGTGTATACATCATCCTTTTTTGCAAAAAATCGAAAAAATTTTTTTCACTCAATATTATACATTATTATACTCAAATGAAAGGGAATTTAAAGAGCTATTTAGCAGTACATAAATCTCTGGAAAATTCTGAGATTTAGTATGGATTTTGCATTGAAAAGCCATAAAATTTCCATAATCGATCCTCCATAATCATCATTTTCTCAGGAACTAAGAGGAATTTCGCAGCGAAAAGTAGTTTTATTTGATGTCCTTAATATTTCCTTTCGTTTGAGTATAATATTGAGTGAAACAAAAATTTTTCATTTTTTGGAAAAAAAGGCAGTGTATACATCATCCTTTTTTGCAAAAAATCTAAAAAATTTTTTTCACTCAATATTATACATTATTATACTCAAATAAAAGGGAATTTAAAGAGCTATTTAGCAGTACATAAATCTCTGGAAAATTCTGAGATTTAGTATGGATTTTGCATTGAAAAGCCATAAAATTTCCATAATCGATCCTCCATAATCATCATTTTCTCAGGAACTAAGAGGAATTTCGCAGCGAAAAGTAGTTTTATTTGATGTCCTTAATATTTCCTTTCGTTTGAGTATAATATTGAGTGAAACAAAAATTTTTCATTTTTTGGCAAAAAAGGCAGTGTATACATCATCCTTTTTTGCAAAAAATCGAAAAATTTTTTTCACTCAATATTATACATTATTATACTCAAATGAAAGGGAATTTAAAGAGCTATTTAGCAGTACATAAATCTCTGGAAAATTCTGAGATTTAGTATGGATTTTGCATTGAAAAGCCATAAAATTTCCATAATCGATCCTCCATAATCATCATTTTCTCAGGAACTAAGAGGAATTTCGCAGCGAAAAGTAGTTTTATTTGATGTCCTTAATATTTCCTTTCGTTTGAGTATAATATTGAGTGAAACAAAAATTTTTCATTTTTTGGCAAAAAAGGCAGTGTATACATCATCCTTTTTTGCAAAAAATCGAAAAAAATTTTTTCACTCAATATTATACATTATTATACTCAAATGAAAGGGAATTTAAAGAGCTATTTAGCAGTACATAAATCTCTGGAAAATTCTGAGATTTAGTATGGATTTTGCATTGAAAAGCCATAAAATTTCCATAATCGATCCTCCATAATCATCATTTTCTCAGGAACTAAGAGGAATTTCGCAGCGAAAAGTAGTTTTATTTGATGTCCTTAATATTTCCTTTCGTTTGAGTATAATATTGAGTGAAACAAAAATTTTTCATTTTTTGGCAAAAAAGGCAGTGTATACATCATCCTTTTTTGCAAAAAATCGAAAAAAATTTTTTCACTCAATATTATACATTATTATACTCAAATAAAAGGGAATTTAAAGAGCTATTTAGCAGTACATAAATCTCTGGAAAATTCTGAGATTTAGTATGGATTTTGCATTGAAAAGCCATAAAATTTCCATAATCGATCCTCCATAATCATCATTTTCTCAGGAACTAAGAGGAATTTCGCAGCGAAAAGTAGTTTTATTTGATGTCCTTAATATTTCCTTTCGTTTGAGTATAATATTGAGTGAAACAAAAATTTTTCATTTTTTGGCAAAAAAGGCAGTGTATACATCATCCTTTTTTGCAAAAAATCGAAAAAATTTTTTTCACTCAATATTATACATTATTATACTCAAATGAAAGGGAATTTAAAGAGCTATTTAGCAGTACATAAATCTCTGGAAAATTCTGAGATTTAGTATGGATTTTGCATTGAAAAGCCATAAAATTTCCATAATCGATCCTCCATAATCATCATTTTCTCAGGAACTAAGAGGAATTTCGCAGCGAAAGTAGTTTTATTTGATGTCCTTAATATTTCCTTTCGTTTGAGTATAATATTGAGTGAAACAAAAATTTTTCATTTTTTGGAAAAAAAGGCAGTGTATACATCATCCTTTTTTGCAAAAAATCGAAAAAATTTTTTTCACTCAATATTATACATTATTATACTCAAATGAAAGGGAATTTAAAGAGCTATTTAGCAGTACATAAATCTCTGGAAAATTCTGAGATTTAGTATGGATTTTGCATTGAAAAGCCATAAAATTTCCATAATCGATCCTCCATAATCATCATTTTCTCAGGAACTAAGAGGAATTTCGCAGCGAAAAGTAGTTTTATTTGATGTCCTTAATATTTCCTTTCGTTTGAGTATAATATTGAGTGAAACAAAAATTTTTCATTTTTTGGCAAAAAAGGCAGTGTATACATCCTTTTTTGCAAAAAATCGAAAAAATTTTTTTCACTCAATATTATACATTATTATACTCAAATGAAAGGGAATTTAAAGAGCTATTTAGCAGTACATAAATCTCTGGAAAATTCTGAGATTTAGTATGGATTTTGCATTGAAAAGCCATAAAATTTCCATAATCGATCCTCCATAATCATCATTTTCTCAGGAACTAAGAGGAATTTCGCAGCGAAAAGTAGTTTTATTTGATGTCCTTAATATTTCCTTTCGTTTGAGTATAATATTGAGTGAAACAAAAATTTTTCATTTTTTGGCAAAAAAGGCAGTGTATACATCATCCTTTTTTGCAAAAAATCGAAAAAATTTTTTTCACTCAATATTATACATTATTATACTCAAATGAAAGGGAATTTAAAGAGCTATTTAGCAGTACATAAATCTCTGGAAAATTCTGAGATTTAGTATGGATTTTGCATTGAAAAGCCATAAAATTTCCATAATCGATCCTCCATAATCATCATTTTCTCAGGAACTAAGAGGAATTTCGCAGCGAAAAGTAGTTTTATTTGATGTCCTTAATATTTCCTTTCGTTTGAGTATAATATTGAGTGAAACAAAAATTTTTCATTTTTTGGAAAAAAAGGCAGTGTATACATCATCCTTTTTTGCAAAAAATCTAAAAAATTTTTTTCACTCAATATTATACATTATTATACTCAAATAAAAGGGAATTTAAAGAGCTATTTAGCAGTACATAAATCTCTGGAAAATTCTGAGATTTAGTATGGATTTTGCATTGAAAAGCCATAAAATTTCCATAATCGATCCTCCATAATCATCATTTTCTCAGGAACTAAGAGGAATTTCGCAGCGAAAAGTAGTTTTATTTGATGTCCTTAATATTTCCTTTCGTTTGAGTATAATATTGAGTGAAACAAAAATTTTTCATTTTTTGGCAAAAAAGGCAGTGTATACATCATCCTTTTTTGCAAAAAATCGAAAAAAATTTTTTCACTCAATATTATACATTATTATACTCAAATGAAAGGGAATTTAAAGAGATATTTAGCAGTACATAAATCTCTGGAAAATTCTGAGATTTAGTATGGATTTTACATTGAAAAGCCATAAAATTTCCATAATCGATCCTCCATAATCATCATTTTCTCAGGAACTAAGAGGAATTTCGCAGCGAAAAGTAGTTTTATTTGATGTCCTTAATATTTCCTTTCGTTTGAGTATAATATTGAGTGAAACAAAAATTTTTCATTTTTTGGCAAAAAAGGCAGTGTATACATCATCCTTTTTTGCAAAAAATCGAAAAAAAATTTTTCACTCAATATTATACATTATTATACTCAAATGAAAGGGAATTTAAAGAGCTATTTAGCAGTACATAAATCTCTGGAAAATTCTGAGATTTAGTATGGATTTTGCATTGAAAAGCCATAAAATTTCCATAATCGATCCTCCATAATCATCATTTTCTCAGGAACTAAGAGGAATTTCGCAGCGAAAAGTAGTTTTATTTGATGTCCTTAATATTTCCTTTCGTTTGAGTATAATATTGAGTGAAACAAAAATTTTTAATTTTTTGGCAAAAAAGGCAGTGTATACATCATCCTTTTTTGCAAAAAATCGAAAAAATTTTTTTCACTCAATATTATACATTATTATACTCAAATGAAAGGGAATTTAAAGAGCTATTTAGCAGTACATAAATCTCTGGAAAATCATGAGATTTAGTATGGATTTTGCATTGAAAAGCCATAAAATTTCCATAATCGATCCTCCATAATCATCATTTTCTCAGGAACTAAGAGGAATTTCGCAGCGAAAAGTAGTTTTATTTGATGTCCTTAATATTTCCTTTCGTTTGAGTATAATATTGAGTGAAACAAAGGGAATTTAAAGAGCTATTTAGCAGTACATAAATCTCTGGAAAATTCTGAGATTTAGTATGGATTTTGCATTGAAAAGCCATAAAATTTCCATAATCGATCCTCCATAATCATCATTTTCTCAGGAACTAAGAGGAATTTCGCAGCGAAAAGTAGTTTTATTTGATGTCCTTAATATTTCCTTTCGTTTGAGTATAATATTGAGTGAAACAAAAATTTTTCATTTTTTGGCAAAAAAGGCAGTGTATACATCATCCTTTTTTGCAAAAAATCGAAAAAAATTTTTTCACTCAATATTATACATTATTATACTCAAATAAAAGGGAATTTAAAGAGCTATTTAGCAGTACATAAATCTCTGGAAAATTCTGAGATTTAGTATGGATTTTGCATTGAAAAGCCATAAAATTTCCATAATCGATCCTCCATAATCATCATTTTCTCAGGAACTAAGAGGAATTTCGCAGCGAAAAGTAGTTTTATTTGATGTCCTTAATATTTCCTTTCGTTTGAGTATAATATTGAGTGAAACAAAAATTTTTCATTTTTTGGCAAAAAAGGCAGTGTATATATACATCATCCTTTTTTACAAAAAATCGAAAAAATTTTTTTCACTCAATATTATACATTATTATACTCAAATGAAAGGGAATTTAAAGAGCTATTTAGCAGTACATAAATCTCTGGAAAATTCTGAGATTTAGTATGGATTTTGCATTGAAAAGCGATAAAATTTCCATAATCGATCCTCCATAATCATCATTTTCTCAGGAACTAAGAGGAATTTCGCAGCGAAAAGTAGTTTTATTTGATGTCCTTAATATTTCCTTTCGTTTGAGTATAATATTGAGTGAAACAAAAATTTTTAATTTTTTGGCAAACAGGCAGTGTATACATCATCCTTTTTTGCAAAAAATCGAAAAAATTTTTTTCACTCAATATTATACATTATTATACTCAAATGAAAGGGAATTCAAAGAGCTATTTAGCAGTACATAAATCTCTGGAAAATTCTGAGATTTAGTATGGATTTTGCATTGAAAAGCCATAAAATTTCCATAATCGATCCTCCATAATCATCATTTTCTCAGGAACTAAGAGGAATTTCGCAGCGAAAAGTAGTTTTATTTGATGTCCTTAATATTTCCTTTCGTTTGAGTATAATATTGAGTGAAACAAAAATTTTTCATTTTTTGGCAAAAAACGCAGTGTATACATCATCCTTTTTTGCAAAAAATCGAAAAAATTTCGCAGCGAAAAGTAGTTTTATTTGATGTCCTTAATATTTCCTTTCGTTTGAGTATAATATTGAGTGAAACAAAAATTTTTCATTTTTTGGCAAAAAAGGCAGTGTATACATCATCCTTTTTTGCAAAAAATCGAAAAAATTTCGCAGCGAAAAGTAGTTTTATTTGATGTCCTTAATATTTCCTTTCGTTTGAGTATAATATTGAGTGAAACAAAAATTTTTCATTTTTTGGCAAAAAAGGCAGTGTATACATCATCCTTTTTTGCAAAAAATCGAAAAAATTTTTTTCACTCAATATTATACATTATTATACTCAAATGAAAGGGAATTTAAAGAGCTATTTAGCAGTACATAAATCTCTGGAAAATTCTGAGATTTAGTATGGATTTTGCATTGAAAAGCCATAAATTGAGTGAAACAAAAATTTTTCATTTTTTTGGCAAAAAAGGCAGTGTATACATCATCCTTTTTTGCAAAAAATCGAAAAAAAATTTTTCACTCAATATTATACATTATTGTACTCAAATGAAAGGGAATTTAAAGAGCTATTTAGCAGTACATAAATCTCTGGAAAATTCTGAGATTTAGTATGGATTTTGCATTGAAAAGCCATAAAATTTCCATAATCGATCCTCCATAATCATCATTTTCTCAGGAACTAAGAGGAATTTCGCAGCGAAAAGTAGTTTTATTTGATGTCCTTAATATTTCCTTTCGTTTGAGTATAATATTGAGTGAAACAAAAATTTTTCATTTTTTGGCAAAAAAGGCAGTGTATATATACATCATCCTTTTTTGCAAAAAATCGAAAAAAATTTTTTCACTCAATATTATACATTATTATACTCAAATGAAAGGGAATTTAAAGAGCTATTTAGCAGTACATAAATCTCTGGAAAATCTGAGATTTAGTATGGATTTTGCATTGAAAAGCCATAAAATTTCCATAATCCATCCTCCATAATCATCATTTTCTCAGGAACTAAGAGGAATTTCGCAGCGAAAAGTAGTTTTATTTGATGTACTTAATATTTCCTTTCGTTTGAGTATAATATTGAGTGAAACAAAAATTTTTCATTTTTTGGCAAAAAAGGCAGTGTATATATACATCATCCTTTTTTGCAAAAAATCGAAAAAAAATTTTTCACTCAATATTATACATTATTATACTCAAATGAAAGGGAATTTAAAGAGCTATTTAGCAGTACATAAATCTCTGGAAAATTCTGAGATTTAGTATGGATTTTGCATTGAAAAGCCATAAAATTTCCATAATCGATCCTCCATAATCATCATTTTCTCAGGAACTAAGAGGAATTTCGCAGCGAAAAGTAGTTTTATTTGATGTCCTTAATATTTCCTTTCGTTTGAGTATAATATTGAGTGAAACAAAAATTTTTCATTTTTTGGCAAAAAAGGCAGTGTATAGTATACATCATCCTTTTTTGAAAAAAATCGAAAAAAATTTTTTCACTCAATATTATACATTATTATACTCAAATGAAAGGGAATTTAAAGAGCTATTTAGCAGTAAAATTTCCATAATCGATCCTCCATAATCATCATTTTCTCAGGAACTAAGAGGAATTTCGCAGCGAAAAGTAGTTTTATTTGATGTCCTTAATATTTCCTTTCGTTTGAGTATAATATTGAGTGAAACAAAAATTTTTCATTTTTTGGCAAAAAGGCTGTGTATACATCATCCTTTTTTGCAAAAAATCGAAAAAAATGTTTTCACTCAATATTATACATTATTATACTCAAATGAAAGGGAATTTAAAGAGCTATTTAGCAGTACATAAATCTCTGGAAAATTCTGAGATTTAGTATGGATTTTGCATTGAAAAGCCATAAAATTTCCATAATCGATCCTCCATAATCATCATTTTCTCAGGAACTAAGAGGAATTTCGCAGCGAAAAGTAGTTTTATTTGATGTCCTTAATATTTCCTTTCGTTTGAGTATAATATTGAGTGAAACAAAAATTTTTCATTTTTTGGCAAAAAAGGCAGTGTAAATATTTCCTTTCGTTTGAGTATAATATTGAGTGAAACAAAAATTTTTCATTTTTTGGCAAAAAAGGCAGTGTATACATCATCCTTTTTTGCAAAAAATCGAAAAAAAATTTTTCACTCAATATTATACATTATTATACTCAAATGAAAGGGAATTTAAAGAGCTATTTAGCAGTACATAAATCTCTGGAAAATTCTGAGATTTAGTATGGATTTTGCATTGAAAAGCCATAAAATTTCCATAATCGATCCTCCATAATCATCATTTTCTCAGGAACTAAGAGGAATTTTGCAGCGAAAAGTAGTTTTATTTGATGTCCTTAATATTTCCTTTCGTTTGAGTATAATATTGAGTGAAACAAAAATTTTTCATTTTTTGGCAAAAAAGGCAGTGTATACATCATCCTTTTTTGCAAAAAATCGAAAAAAAATTTTTCACTCAATATTATACATTATTATACTCAAATAAAAGGGAATTTAAAGAGCTATTTAGCAGTACATAAATCTCTGGAAAATTCTGAGATTTAGTATGGATTTTGCATTGAAAAGCCATAAAATTTCCATAATCGATCCTCCATAATCATCATTTTCTCAGGAACTAAGAGGAATTTCGCAGCGAAAAGTAGTTTTATTTGATGTCCTTAATATTTCCTTTCGTTTGAGTATAATATTGAGTGAAACAAAAATTTTTAATTTTTTGGCAAAAAAGGCAGTGTATACATCATCCTTTTTTACAAAAAATCGAAAAAATTTTTTTCACTCAATATTATACATTATTATACTCAAATGAAAGGGAATTTAAAGAGCTATTTAGCAGTACATAAATCTCTGGAAAATTCTGAGATTTAGTATGGATTTTGCATTGAAAAGCCATAAAATTTCCATAATCGATCCTCCATAATCATCATTTTCTCAGGAACTAAGAGGAATTTCGCAGCGAAAAGTAGTTTTATTTGATGTCCTTAATATTTCCTTTCGTTTGAGTATAATATTGAGTGAAACAAAAATTTTTAATTTTTTGGCAAAAAAGGCAGTGTATACATCATCCTTTTTTGCAAAAAATCGAAAAAAAATTTTTCACTCAATATTATACATTATTATACTCAAATGAAAGGGAATTTAAAGAGCTATTTAGCAGTACATAAATCTCTGGAAAATTCTGAGATTTAGTATGGATTTTGCATTGAAAAGCCATAAAATTTCCATAATCGATCCTCCATAATCATCATTTTCTCAGGAACTAAGAGGAATTTTGCAGCGAAAAGTAGTTTTATTTGATGTCCTTAATATTTCCTTTCGTTTGAGTATAATATTGAGTGAAACAAAAATTTTTCATTTTTTGGCAAAAAAGGCAGTGTATACATCATCCTTTTTTGCAAAAAATCGAAAAAATTTTTTTCACTCAATATTATACATTATTATACTCAAATGAAAGGGAATTTAAAGAGCTATTTAGCAGTACATAAATCTCTGGAAAATTCTGAGATTTAGTATGGATTTTGCATTGAAAAGCCATAAAATTTCCATAATCGATCCTCCATAATCATCATTTTCTCAGGAACTAAGAGGAATTTCGCAGCGAAAAGTAGTTTTATTTGATGTCCTTAATATTTCCTTTCGTTTGAGTATAATATTGAGTGAAACAAAAATTTTTCATTTTTTGGCAAAAAAGGCAGTGTATACATCATCCTTTTTTGCAAAAAATCTAAAAAATTTTTTTCACTCAATATTATACATTATTATACTCAAATGAAAGGGAATTTAAAGAGCTATTTAGCAGTACATAAATCTCTGGAAAATTCTGAGATTTAGTATGGATTTTGCATTGAAAAGCCATAAAATTTCCATAATCGATCCTCCATAATCATCATTTTCTCAGGAACTAAGAGGAATTTCGCAGCGAAAAGTAGTTTTATTTGATGTCCTTAATATTTCCTTTCGTTTGAGTATAATATTGAGTGAAACAAAAATTTTTCATTTTTTGGCAAAAAAGGCAGTGTATACATCATCCTTTTTTGCAAAAAATCGAAAAAATTTTTTTCACTCAATATTATACATTATTATACTCAAATGAAAGGGAATTTAAAGAGCTATTTAGCAGTACATAAATCTCTGGAAAATTCTGAGATTTAGTATGGATTTTGCATTGAAAAGCCATAAAATTTCCATAATCGATCCTCCATAATCATCATTTTCTCAGGAACTAAGAGGAATTTCGCAGCGAAAAGTAGTTTTATTTGATGTCCTTAATATTTCCTTTCGTTTGAGTATAATATTGAGTGAAACAAAAATTTTTCATTTTTTGGCAAAAAAGGCAGTGTATAGTATACATCATCCTTTTTTGCAAAAAATCGAAAAAAATTTTTTCACTCAATATTATACATTATTATACTCAAATGAAAGGGAATTTAAAGAGCTATTTAGCAGTAAAATTTCCATAATCGATCCTCCATAATCATCATTTTCTCAGGAACTAAGAGGAATTTCGCAGCGAAAAGTAGTTTTATTTGATGTCCTTAATATTTCCTTTCGTTTGAGTATAATATTGAGTGAAACAAAAATTTTTCATTTTTTGGCAAAAAGGCTGTGTATACATCATCCTTTTTTGCAAAAAATCGAAAAAAATGTTTTCACTCAATATTATACATTATTATACTCAAATGAAAGGGAATTTAAAGAGCTATTTAGCAGTACATAAATCTCTGGAAAATTCTGAGATTTAGTATGGATTTTGCATTGAAAAGCCATAAAATTTCCATAATCGATCCTCCATAATCATCATTTTCTCAGGAACTAAGAGGAATTTCGCAGCGAAAAGTAGTTTTATTTGATGTCCTTAATATTTCCTTTCGTTTGAGTATAATATTGAGTGAAACAAAAATTTTTAATTTTTTGGCAAAAAAGGCAGTGTATACATCATCCTTTTTTGCAAAAAATCGAAAAAAATTTTTTCACTCAATATTATACATTATTATACTCAAATGAAAGGGAATTTAAAGAGCTATTTAGCAGTACATAAATCTCTGGAAAATTCTGAGATTTAGTATGGATTTTGCATTGAAAAGCCATAAAATTTCCATAATCGATCCTTCATAATCATCATTTTCTCAGGAACTAAGAGGAATTTCGCAGCGAAAAGTAGTTTTATTTGATGTCCTTAATATTTCCTTTCGTTTGAGTATAATATTGAGTGAAACAAAAATTTTTCATTTTTTGGCAAAAAAGGCAGTGTATACATCATCCTTTTTTGCAAAAAATCGAAAAAAATTTTTTCACTCAATATTATACATTATTATACTCAAATGAAAGGGAATTTAAAGAGCTATTTAGCAGTACATAAATCTCTGGAAAATTCTGAGATTTAGTATGGATTTTGCATTGAAAAGCCATAAAATTTCCATAATCGATCCTCCATAATCATCATTTTCTCAGGAACTAAGAGGAATTTCGCAGCGAAAAGTAGTTTTATTTGATGTCCTTAATATTTCCTTTCGTTTGAGTATAATATTGAGTGAAACAAAAATTTTTCATTTTTTGGCAAAAAAGGCAGTGTATACATCATCCTTTTTTGCAAAAAATCGAAAAAAAATTTTTCACTCAATATTATACATTATTATACTCAAATGAAAGGGAATTTAAAGAGCTATTTAGCAGTACATAAATCTCTGGAAAATTCTGAGATTTAGTATGGATTTTGCATTGAAAAGCCATAAAATTTCCATAATCGATCCTCCATAATCATCATTTTCTCAGGAACTAAGAGGAATTTTGCAGCGAAAAGTAGTTTTATTTGATGTCCTTAATATTTCCTTTCGTTTGAGTATAATATTGAGTGAAACAAAAATTTTTCATTTTTTGGCAAAAAAGGCAGTGTATACATCATCCTTTTTTGCAAAAAATCGAAAAAAAATTTTTCACTCAATATTATACATTATTATACTCAAATGAAAGGGAATTTAAAGAGCTATTTAGCAGTACATAAATCTCTGGAAAATTCTGAGATTTAGTATGGATTTTGCATTGAAAAGCCATAAAATTTCCATAATCGATCCTCCATAATCATCATTTTCTCAGGAACTAAGAGGAATTTTGCAGCGAAAAGTAGTTTTATTTGATGTCCTTAATATTTCCTTTCGTTTGAGTATAATATTGAGTGAAACAAAAATTTTTCATTTTTTGGCAAAAAAGGCAGTGTATACATCATCCTTTTTTGCAAAAAATCGAAAAAATTTTTTTCACTCAATATTATACATTATTATACTCAAATGAAAGGGAATTTAAAGAGCTATTTAGCAGTACATAAATCTCTGGAAAATTCTGAGATTTAGTATGGATTTTGCATTGAAAAGCCATAAAATTTCCATAATCGATCCTCCATAATCATCATTTTCTCAGGAACTAAGAGGAATTTCGCAGCGAAAAGTAGTTTTATTTGATGTCCTTAATATTTCCTTTCGTTTGAGTATAATATTGAGTGAAACAAAAATTTTTCATTTTTTGGCAAAAAAGGCAGTGTATACATCATCCTTTTTTGCAAAAAATCTAAAAAATTTTTTTCACTCAATATTATACATTATTATACTCAAATGAAAGGGAATTTAAAGAGCTATTTAGCAGTACATAAATCTCTGGAAAATTCTGAGATTTAGTATGGATTTTGCATTGAAAAGCCATAAAATTTCCATAATCGATCCTCCATAATCATCATTTTCTCAGGAACTAAGAGGAATTTCGCAGCGAAAAGTAGTTTTATTTGATGTCCTTAATATTTCCTTTCGTTTGAGTATAATATTGAGTGAAACAAAAATTTTTCATTTTTTGGCAAAAAGGCTGTGTATACATCATCCTTTTTTGCAAAAAATCGAAAAAAATGTTTTCACTCAATATTATACATTATTATACTCAAATGAAAGGGAATTTAAAGAGCTATTTAGCAGTACATAAATCTCTGGAAAATTCTGAGATTTAGTATGGATTTTGCATTGAAAAGCCATAAAATTTCCATAATCGATCCTCCATAATCATCATTTTCTCAGGAACTAAGAGGAATTTCGCAGCGAAAAGTAGTTTTATTTGATGTCCTTAATATTTCCTTTCGTTTGAGTATAATATTGAGTGAAACAAAAATTTTTCATTTTTTGGCAAAAAAGGCAGTGTATACATCATCCTTTTTTGCAAAAAATCGAAAAAAAATTTTTCACTCAATATTATACATTATTATACTCAAATGAAAGGGAATTTAAAGAGCTATTTAGCAGTACATAAATCTCTGGAAAATTCTGAGATTTAGTATGGATTTTGCATTGAAAAGCCATAAAATTTCCATAATCGATCCTCCATAATCATCATTTTCTCAGGAACTAAGAGGAATTTTGCAGCGAAAAGTAGTTTTATTTGATGTCCTTAATATTTCCTTTCGTTTGAGTATAATATTGAGTGAAACAAAAATTTTTCATTTTTTGGCAAAAAAGGCAGTGTATACATCATCCTTTTTTGCAAAAAATCGAAAAAAAATTTTTCACTCAATATTATACATTATTATACTCAAATGAAAGGGAATTTAAAGAGCTATTTAGCAGTTCATAAATCTCTGGAAAATTCTGAGATTTAGTATGGATTTTGCATTGAAAAGCCATAAAATTTCCATAATCGATCCTCCATAATCATCATTTTCTCAGGAACTAAGAGGAATTTCGCAGCGAAAAGTAGTTTTATTTGATGTCCTTAATATTTCCTTTCGTTTGAGTATAATATTGAGTGAAACAAAAATTTTTCATTTTTTGGCAAAAAAGGCAGTGTATACATCATCCTTTTTTGCAAAAAATCGAAAAAATTTTTTTCATTCAATATTATACATTATTATACTCAAATGAAAGGGAATTTAAAGAGCTATTTAGCAGTACATAAATCTCTGGAAAATTCTGAGATTTAGTATGGATTTTGCATTGAAAAGCCATAAAATTTCCATAATCGATCCTCCATAATCATCATTTTCTCAGGAACTAAGAGGAATTTCGCAGCGAAAAGTAGTTTTATTTGATGTCCTTAATATTTCCTTTCGTTTGAGTATAATATTGAGTGAAACAAAAATTTTTAATTTTTTGGCAAAAAAGGCAGTGTATACATCATCCTTTTTTGCAAAAAATCGAAAAAAAATTTTTCACTCAATATTATACATTATTATACTCAAATGAAAGGGAATTTAAAGAGCTATTTAGCAGTACATAAATCTCTGGAAAATTCTGAGATTTAGTATGGATTTTGCATTGAAAAGCCATAAAATTTCCATAATCGATCCTCCATAATCATCATTTTCTCAGGAACTAAGAGGAATTTCGCAGCGAAAAGTAGTTTTATTTGATGTCCTTAATATTTCCTTTCGTTTGAGTATAATATTGAGTGAAACAAAAATTTTTCATTTTTTGGCAAAAAAGGCAGTGTATACATCATCCTTTTTTGCAAAAAATCTAAAAAATTTTTTTCACTCAATATTATACATTATTATACTCAAATGAAAGGGAATTTAAAGAGCTATTTAGCAGTACATAAATCTCTGGAAAATTCTGAGATTTAGTATGGATTTTGCATTGAAAAGCCATAAAATTTCCATAATCGATCCTCCATAATCATCATTTTCTCAGGAACTAAGAGGAATTTCGCAGCGAAAAGTAGTTTTATTTGATGTCCTTAATATTTCCTTTCGTTTGAGTATAATATTGAGTGAAACAAAAATTTTTCATTTTTTGGCAAAAAAGGCAGTGTATACATCATCCTTTTTTGCAAAAAATCGAAAAAATTTTTTTCACTCAATATTATACATTATTATACTCAAATGAAAGGGAATTTAAAGAGCTATTTAGCAGTACATAAATCTCTGGAAAATTCTGAGATTTAGTATGGATTTTGCATTGAAAAGCCATAAAATTTCCATAATCGATCCTCCATAATCATCATTTTCTCAGGAACTAAGAGGAATTTCGCAGCGAAAAGTAGTTTTATTTGATGTCCTTAATATTTCCTTTCGTTTGAGTATAATATTGAGTGAAACAAAAATTTTTCATTTTTTGGCAAAAAAGGCAGTGTATACATCATCCTTTTTTGCAAAAAATCTAAAAAATTTTTTTCACTCAATATTATACATTATTATACTCAAATGAAAGGGAATTTAAAGAGCTATTTAGCAGTACATAAATCTCTGGAAAATTCTGAGATTTAGTATGGATTTTGCATTGAAAAGCCATAAAATTTCCATAATCGATCCTCCATAATCATCATTTTCTCAGGAACTAAGAGGAATTTCGCAGCGAAAAGTAGTTTTATTTGATGTCCTTAATATTTCCTTTCGTTTGAGTATAATATTGAGTGAAACAAAAATTTTTCATTTTTTGGCAAAAAGGCAGTGTATACATCATCCTTTTTTGCAAAAAATCGAAAAAAATTTTTTCACTCAATATTATACATTATTATACTCAAATGAAAGGGAATTTAAAGAGCTATTTAGCAGTACATAAATCTCTGGAAAATTCTGAGATTTAGTATGGATTTTGCATTGAAAAGCCATAAAATTTCCATAATCGATCCTCCATAATCATCATTTTCTCAGGAACTAAGAGGAATTTCGCAGCGAAAAGTAGTTTTATTTGATGTCCTTAATATTTCCTTTCGTTTGAGTATAATATTGAGTGAAACAAAAATTTTTCATTTTTTGGCAAAAAAGGCAGTGTATACATCATCCTTTTTTGCAAAAAATCGAAAAAAATTTTTTCACTCAATATTATACATTATTATACTCAAATGAAAGGGAATTTAAAGAGCTATTTAGCAGTACATAAATCTCTGGAAAATTCTGAGATTTAGTATGGATTTTGCATTGAAAAGCCATAAAATTTCCATAATCGATCCTCCATAATCATCATTTTCTCAGGAACTAAGAAGAATTTCGCAGCGAAAAGTAGTTTTATTTGATGTCCTTAATATTTCCTTTCGTTTGAGTATAATATTGAGTGAAACAAAAATTTTTCATTTTTTGGAAAAAAAGGCAGTGTATACATCATCCTTTTTTGCAAAAAATCTAAAAAATTTTTTTCACTCAATATTATACATTATTATACTCAAATAAAAGGGAATTTAAAGAGCTATTTAGCAGTACATAAATCTCTGGAAAATTCTGAGATTTAGTATGGATTTTGCATTGAAAAGCCATAAAATTTCCATAATCGATCCTCCATAATCATCATTTTCTCAGGAACTAAGAGGAATTTCGCAGCGAAAAGTAGTTTTATTTGATGTCCTTAATATTTCCTTTCGTTTGAGTATAATATTGAGTGAAACAAAAATTTTTCATTTTTTGGCAAAAAAGGCAGTGTATACATCATCCTTTTTTGCAAAAAATCGAAAAAAATTTTTTCACTCAATATTATACATTATTATACTCAAATGAAAGGGAATTTAAAGAGCTATTTAGCAGTACATAAATCTCTGGAAAATTCTGAGATTTAGTATGGATTTTACATTGAAAAGCCATAAAATTTCCATAATCGATCCTCCATAATCATCATTTTCTCAGGAACTAAGAGGAATTTCGCAGCGAAAAGTAGTTTTATTTGATGTCCTTAATATTTCCTTTCGTTTGAGTATAATATTGAGTGAAACAAAAATTTTTCATTTTTTGGCAAAAAAGGCAGTGTATACATCATCCTTTTTTGCAAAAAATCTAAAAAATTTTTTTCACTCAATATTATACATTATTATACTCAAATGAAAGGGAATTTAAAGAGCTATTTAGCAGTACATAAATCTCTGGAAAATTCTGAGATTTAGTATGGATTTTGCATTGAAAAGCCATAAAATTTCCATAATCGATCCTCCATAATCATCATTTTCTCAGGAACTAAGAGGAATTTCGCAGCGAAAAGTAGTTTTATTTGATGCCCTTAATATTTCCTTTCGTTTGAGTATAATATTGAGTGAAACAAAAATTTTTCATTTTTTGGCAAAAAAGGCAGTGTATACATCATCCTTTTTTGCAAAAAATCTAAAAAATTTTTTTCACTCAATATTATACATTATTATACTCAAATGAAAGGGAATTTAAAGAGCTATTTAGCAGTACATAAATCTCTGGAAAATCTGAGATTTAGTATGGATTT
This sequence comes from Eustalomyia histrio, assembly GCA_949748255.1. Taxonomy (NCBI): domain Eukaryota; kingdom Metazoa; phylum Arthropoda; class Insecta; order Diptera; family Anthomyiidae; genus Eustalomyia; species Eustalomyia histrio. The sequence goes on along the minus strand of OX456527.1, from coordinate 100,034,672 downwards.
TGCATTGAAAAGCCATAAAATTTCCATAATCGATCCTCCATAATCATCATTTTCTCAGGAACTAAGAGGAATTTCGCAGCGAAAAGTAGTTTTATTTGATGTCCTTAATATTTCCTTTCGTTTGAGTATAATATTGAGTGAAACAAAAATTTTTCATTTTTTGGCAAAAAAGGCAGTGTATACATCATCCTTTTTTGCAAAAAATCGAAAAAAATTTTTTCACTCAATATTATACATTATTATACTCAAATGAAAGGGAATTTAAAGAGCTATTTAGCAGTACATAAATCTCTGGAAAATTCTGAGATTTAGTATGGATTTTGCATTGAAAAGCCATAAAATTTCCATAATCGATCCTTCATAATCATCATTTTCTCAGGAACTAAGAGGAATTTCGCAGCGAAAAGTAGTTTTATTTGATGTCCTTAATATTTCCTTTCGTTTGAGTATAATATTGAGTGAAACAAAAATTTTTCATTTTTTGGCAAAAAAGGCAGTGTATACATCATCCTTTTTTGCAAAAAATCGAAAAAAATTTTTTCACTCAATATTATACATTATTATACTCAAATGAAAGGGAATTTAAAGAGCTATTTAGCAGTACATAAATCTCTGGAAAATTCTGAGATTTAGTATGGATTTTACATTGAAAAGCCATAAAATTTCCATAATCGATCCTCCATAATCATCATTTTCTCAGGAACTAAGAGGAATTTCGCAGCGAAAAGTAGTTTTATTTGATGTCCTTAATATTTCCTTTCGTTTGAGTATAATATTGAGTGAAACAAAAATTTTTCATTTTTTGGCAAAAAAGGCAGTGTATACATCATCCTTTTTTGCAAAAAATCGAAAAAAAATTTTTCACTCAATATTATACATTATTATACTCAAATGAAAGGGAATTTAAAGAGCTATTTAGCAGTACATAAATCTCTGGAAAATTCTGAGATTTAGTATGGATTTTGCATTGAAAAGCCATAAAATTTCCATAATCGATCCTCCATAATCATCATTTTCTCAGGAACTAAGAGGAATTTCGCAGCGAAAAGTAGTTTTATTTGATGTCCTTAATATTTCCTTTCGTTTGAGTATAATATTGAGTGAAACAAAAATTTTTCATTTTTTGGCAAAAAAGGCAGTGTATACATCATCCTTTTTTGCAAAAAATCTAAAAAATTTTTTTCACTCAATATTATACATTATTATACTCAAATGAAAGGGAATTTAAAGAGCTATTTAGCAGTACATAAATCTCTGGAAAATTCTGAGATTTAGTATGGATTTTGCATTGAAAAGCCATAAAATTTCCATAATCGATCCTCCATAATCATCATTTTCTCAGGAACTAAGAGGAATTTCGCAGCGAAAAGTAGTTTTATTTGATGTCCTTAATATTTCCTTTCGTTTGAGTATAATATTGAGTGAAACAAAAATTTTTCATTTTTTGGCAAAAAAGGCAGTGTATACATCATCCTTTTTTGCAAAAAATCGAAAAAAATTTTTTCACTCAATATTATACATTATTATACTCAAATGAAAGGGAATTTAAAGAGCTATTTAGCAGTACATAAATCTCTGGAAAATTCTGAGATTTAGTATGGATTTTGCATTGAAAAGCCATAAAATTTCCATAATCGATCCTCCATAATCATCATTTTCTCAGGAACTAAGAGGAATTTCGCAGCGAAAAGTAGTTTTATTTGATGTCCTTAATATTTCCTTTCGTTTGAGTATAATATTGAGTGAAACAAAAATTTTTCATTTTTTGGCAAAAAAGGCAGTGTATACATCATCCTTTTTTGCAAAAAATCGAAAAAAATTTTTTCACTCAATATTATACATTATTATACTCAAATGAAAGGGAATTTAAAGAGCTATTTAGCAGTACATAAATCTCTGGAAAATTCTGAGATTTAGTATGGATTTTACATTGAAAAGCCATAAAATTTCCATAATCGATCCTCCATAATCATCATTTTCTCAGGAACTAAGAGGAATTTCGCAGCGAAAAGTAGTTTTATTTGATGTCCTTAATATTTCCTTTCGTTTGAGTATAATATTGAGTGAAACAAAAATTTTTCATTTTTTGGCAAAAAAGGCAGTGTATACATCATCCTTTTTTGCAAAAAATCTAAAAAATTTTTTTCACTCAATATTATACATTATTATACTCAAATGAAAGGGAATTTAAAGAGCTATTTAGCAGTACATAAATCTCTGGAAAATTCTGAGATTTAGTATGGATTTTGCATTGAAAAGCCATAAAATTTCCATAATCGATCCTCCATAATCATCATTTTCTCAGGAACTAAGAGGAATTTCGCAGCGAAAAGTAGTTTTATTTGATGTCCTTAATATTTCCTTTCGTTTGAGTATAATATTGAGTGAAACAAAAATTTTTCATTTTTTGGCAAAAAAGGCAGTGTATACATCATCCTTTTTTGCAAAAAATCGAAAAAAATTTTTTCACTCAATATTATACATTATTATACTCAAATGAAAGGGAATTTAAAGAGCTATTTAGCAGTACATAAATCTCTGGAAAATTCTGAGATTTAGTATGGATTTTACATTGAAAAGCCATAAAATTTCCATAATCGATCCTCCATAATCATCATTTTCTCAGGAACTAAGAGGAATTTCGCAGCGAAAAGTAGTTTTATTTGATGTCCTTAATATTTCCTTTCGTTTGAGTATAATATTGAGTGAAACAAAAATTTTTCATTTTTTGGCAAAAAAGGCAGTGTATACATCATCCTTTTTTGCAAAAAATCTAAAAAATTTTTTTCACTCAATATTATACATTATTATACTCAAATGAAAGGGAATTTAAAGAGCTATTTAGCAGTACATAAATCTCTGGAAAATTCTGAGATTTAGTATGGATTTTGCATTGAAAAGCCATAAAATTTCCATAATCGATCCTCCATAATCATCATTTTCTCAGGAACTAAGAGGAATTTCGCAGCGAAAAGTAGTTTTATTTGATGTCCTTAATATTTCCTTTCGTTTGAGTATAATATTGAGTGAAACAAAAATTTTTCATTTTTTGGCAAAAAAGGCAGTGTATACATCATCCTTTTTTGCAAAAAATCTAAAAAATTTTTTTCACTCAATATTATACATTATTATACTCAAATGAAAGGGAATTTAAAGAGCTATTTAGCAGTACATAAATCTCTGGAAAATCTGAGATTTAGTATGGATTTTGCATTGAAAAGCCATAAAATTTCCATAATCGATCCTCCATAATCATCATTTTCTCAGGAACTAAGAGGAATTTCGCAGCGAAAAGTAGTTTTATTTGATGTCCTTAATATTTCCTTTCGTTTGAGTATAATATTGAGTGAAACAAAAATTTTTCATTTTTTGGCAAAAAAGGCAGTGTATACATCATCCTTTTTTGCAAAAAATCGAAAAAAATTTTTTCACTCAATATTATACATTATTATACTCAAATGAAAGGGAATTTAAAGAGCTATTTAGCAGTACATAAATCTCTGGAAAATTCTGAGATTTAGTATGGATTTTGCATTGAAAAGCCATAAAATTTCCATAATCGATCCTTCATAATCATCATTTTCTCAGGAACTAAGAGGAATTTCGCAGCGAAAAGTAGTTTTATTTGATGTCCTTAATATTTCCTTTCGTTTGAGTATAATATTGAGTGAAACAAAAATTTTTCATTTTTTGGCAAAAAAGGCAGTGTATACATCATCCTTTTTTGCAAAAAATCGAAAAAAATTTTTTCACTCAATATTATACATTATTATACTCAAATGAAAGGGAATTTAAAGAGCTATTTAGCAGTACATAAATCTCTGGAAAATTCTGAGATTTAGTATGGATTTTACATTGAAAAGCCATAAAATTTCCATAATCGATCCTCCATAATCATAATTTTCTCAGGAACTAAGAGGAATTTCGCAGCGAAAAGTAGTTTTATTTGATGTCCTTAATATTTCCTTTCGTTTGAGTATAATATTGAGTGAAACAAAAATTTTTCATTTTTTGGCAAAAAAGGCAGTGTATACATCATCCTTTTTTGCAAAAAATCGAAAAAAAATTTTTCACTCAATATTATACATTATTATACTCAAATGAAAGGGAATTTAAAGAGCTATTTAGCAGTACATAAATCTCTGGAAAATTCTGAGATTTAGTATGGATTTTGCATTGAAAAGCCATAAAATTTCCATAATCGATCCTCCATAATCATCATTTTCTCAGGAACTAAGAGGAATTTCGCAGCGAAAAGTAGTTTTATTTGATGTCCTTAATATTTCCTTTCGTTTGAGTATAATATTGAGTGAAACAAAAATTTTTCATTTTTTGGCAAAAAAGGCAGTGTATACATCATCCTTTTTTGCAAAAAATCTAAAAAATTTTTTTCACTCAATATTATACATTATTATACTCAAATGAAAGGGAATTTAAAGAGCTATTTAGCAGTACATAAATCTCTGGAAAATTCTGAGATTTAGTATGGATTTTGCATTGAAAAGCCATAAAATTTCCATAATCGATCCTCCATAATCATCATTTTCTCAGGAACTAAGAGGAATTTCGCAGCGAAAAGTAGTTTTATTTGATGTCCTTAATATTTCCTTTCGTTTGAGTATAATATTGAGTGAAACAAAAATTTTTCATTTTTTGGCAAAAAAGGCAGTGTATACATCATCCTTTTTTGCAAAAAATCGAAAAAAATTTTTTCACTCAATATTATACATTATTATACTCAAATGAAAGGGAATTTAAAGAGCTATTTAGCAGTACATAAATCTCTGGAAAATTCTGAGATTTAGTATGGATTTTGCATTGAAAAGCCATAAAATTTCCATAATCGATCCTCCATAATCATCATTTTCTCAGGAACTAAGAGGAATTTCGCAGCGAAAAGTAGTTTTATTTGATGTCCTTAATATTTCCTTTCGTTTGAGTATAATATTGAGTGAAACAAAAATTTTTCATTTTTTGGCAAAAAAGGCAGTGTATACATCATCCTTTTTTGCAAAAAATCTAAAAAATTTTTTTCACTCAATATTATACATTATTATACTCAAATGAAAGGGAATTTAAAGAGCTATTTAGCAGTACATAAATCTCTGGAAAATTCTGAGATTTAGTATGGATTTTGCATTGAAAAGCCATAAAATTTCCATAATCGATCCTCCATAATCATCATTTTCTCAGGAACTAAGAGGAATTTCGCAGCGAAAAGTAGTTTTATTTGATGTCCTTAATATTTCCTTTCGTTTGAGTATAATATTGAGTGAAACAAAAATTTTTCATTTTTTGGCAAAAAAGGCAGTGTATACATCATCCTTTTTTGCAAAAAATCGAAAAAAATTTTTTCACTCAATATTATACATTATTATACTCAAATGAAAGGGAATTTAAAGAGCTATTTAGCAGTACATAAATCTCTGGAAAATTCTGAGATTTAGTATGGATTTTACATTGAAAAGCCATAAAATTTCCATAATCGATCCTCCATAATCATCATTTTCTCAGGAACTAAGAGGAATTTCGCAGCGAAAAGTAGTTTTATTTGATGTCCTTAATATTTCCTTTCGTTTGAGTATAATATTGAGTGAAACAAAAATTTTTCATTTTTGGCAAAAAAGGCAGTGTATACATCATCCTTTTTTGCAAAAAATCGAAAAAAAATTTTTCACTCAATATTATACATTATTATACTCAAATGAAAGGGAATTTAAAGAGCTATTTAGCAGTACATAAATCTCTGGAAAATTCTGAGATTTAGTATGGATTTTGCATTGAAAAGCCATAAAATTTCCATAATCGATCCTCCATAATCATCATTTTCTCAGGAACTAAGAGGAATTTCGCAGCGAAAAGTAGTTTTATTTGATGTCCTTAATATTTCCTTTCGTTTGAGTATAATATTGAGTGAAACAAAAATTTTTCATTTTTTGGCAAAAAAGGCAGTGTATACATCATCCTTTTTTGCAAAAAATCTAAAAAATTTTTTTCACTCAATATTATACATTATTATACTCAAATGAAAGGGAATTTAAAGAGCTATTTAGCAGTACATAAATCTCTGGAAAATTCTGAGATTTAGTATGGATTTTGCATTGAAAAGCCATAAAATTTCCATAATCGATCCTCCATAATCATCATTTTCTCAGGAACTAAGAGGAATTTCGCAGCGAAAAGTAGTTTTATTTGATGTCCTTAATATTTCCTTTCGTTTGAGTATAATATTGAGTGAAACAAAAATTTTTCATTTTTTGGCAAAAAAGGCAGTGTATACATCATCCTTTTTTGCAAAAAATCGAAAAAAATTTTTTCACTCAATATTATACATTATTATACTCAAATGAAAGGGAATTTAAAGAGCTATTTAGCAGTACATAAATCTCTGGAAAATTCTGAGATTTAGTATGGATTTTGCATTGAAAAGCCATAAAATTTCCATAATCGATCCTCCATAATCATCATTTTCTCAGGAACTAAGAGGAATTTCGCAGCGAAAAGTAGTTTTATTTGATGTCCTTAATATTTCCTTTCGTTTGAGTATAATATTGAGTGAAACAAAAATTTTTCATTTTTTGGCAAAAAGGCAGTGTATACATCATCCTTTTTTGCAAAAAATCGAAAAAAATTTTTTCACTCAATATTATACATTATTATACTCAAATGAAAGGGAATTTAAAGAGCTATTTAGCAGTACATAAATCTCTGGAAAATTCTGAGATTTAGTATGGATTTTGCATTGAAAAGCCATAAAATTTCCATAATCGATCCTCCATAATCATCATTTTCTCAGGAACTAAGAAGAATTTCGCAGCGAAAAGTAGTTTTATTTGATGTCCTTAATATTTCCTTTCGTTTGAGTATAATATTGAGTGAAACAAAAATTTTTCATTTTTTGGAAAAAAAGGCAGTGTATACATCATCCTTTTTTGCAAAAAATCTAAAAAATTTTTTTCACTCAATATTATACATTATTATACTCAAATAAAAGGGAATTTAAAGAGCTATTTAGCAGTACATAAATCTCTGGAAAATTCTGAGATTTAGTATGGATTTTGCATTGAAAAGCCATAAAATTTCCATAATCGATCCTTCATAATCATCATTTTCTCAGGAACTAAGAGGAATTTCGCAGCGAAAAGTAGTTTTATTTGATGTCCTTAATATTTCCTTTCGTTTGAGTATAATATTGAGTGAAACAAAAATTTTTAATTTTTTGGCAAAAAAGGCAGTGTATACATCATCCTTTTTTGCAAAAAATCGAAAAAAATTTTTTCACTCAATATTATACATTATTATACTCAAATGAAAGGGAATTTAAAGAGCTATTTAGCAGTACATAAATCTCTGGAAAATTCTGAGATTTAGTATGGATTTTACATTGAAAAGCCATAAAATTTCCATAATCGATCCTCCATAATCATCATTTTCTCAGGAACTAAGAGGAATTTCGCAGCGAAAAGTAGTTTTATTTGATGTCCTTAATATTTCCTTTCGTTTGAGTATAATATTGAGTGAAACAAAAATTTTTCATTTTTTGGCAAAAAAGGCAGTGTATACATCATCCTTTTTTGCAAAAAATCGAAAAAAAATTTTTCACTCAATATTATACATTATTATACTCAAATGAAAGGGAATTTAAAGAGCTATTTAGCAGTACATAAATCTCTGGAAAATTCTGAGATTTAGTATGGATTTTGCATTGAAAAGCCATAAAATTTCCATAATCGATCCTCCATAATCATCATTTTCTCAGGAACTAAGAGGAATTTCGCAGCGAAAAGTAGTTTTATTTGATGTCCTTAATATTTCCTTTCGTTTGAGTATAATATTGAGTGAAACAAAAATTTTTCATTTTTTGGCAAAAAAGGCAGTGTATACATCATCCTTTTTTGCAAAAAATCTAAAAAATTTTTTTCACTCAATATTATACATTATTATACTCAAATGAAAGGGAATTTAAAGAGCTATTTAGCAGTACATAAATCTCTGGAAAATTCTGAGATTTAGTATGGATTTTGCATTGAAAAGCCATAAAATTTCCATAATCGATCCTCCATAATCATCATTTTCTCAGGAACTAAGAGGAATTTCGCAGCGAAAAGTAGTTTTATTTGATGTCCTTAATATTTCCTTTCGTTTGAGTATAATATTGAGTGAAACAAAAATTTTTCATTTTTTGGCAAAAAAGGCAGTGTATACATCATCCTTTTTTGCAAAAAATCGAAAAAAATTTTTTCACTCAATATTATACATTATTATACTCAAATGAAAGGGAATTTAAAGAGCTATTTAGCAGTACATAAATCTCTGGAAAATTCTGAGATTTAGTATGGATTTTGCATTGAAAAGCCATAAAATTTCCATAATCGATCCTCCATAATCATCATTTTCTCAGGAACTAAGAGGAATTTCGCAGCGAAAAGTAGTTTTATTTGATGTCCTTAATATTTCCTTTCGTTTGAGTATAATATTGAGTGAAACAAAAATTTTTCATTTTTTGGCAAAAAAGGCAGTGTATACATCATCCTTTTTTGCAAAAAATCTAAAAAATTTTTTTCACTCAATATTATACATTATTATACTCAAATGAAAGGGAATTTAAAGAGCTATTTAGCAGTACATAAATCTCTGGAAAATCTGAGATTTAGTATGGATTTTGCATTGAAAAGCCATAAAATTTCCATAATCGATCCTCCATAATCATCATTTTCTCAGGAACTAAGAGGAATTTCGCAGCGAAAAGTAGTTTTATTTGATGTCCTTAATATTTCCTTTCGTTTGAGTATAATATTGAGTGAAACAAAAATTTTTCATTTTTTGGCAAAAAAGGCAGTGTATACATCATCCTTTTTTGCAAAAAATCGAAAAAAATTTTTTCACTCAATATTATACATTATTATACTCAAATGAAAGGGAATTTAAAGAGCTATTTAGCAGTACATAAATCTCTGGAAAATTCTGAGATTTAGTATGGATTTTGCATTGAAAAGCCATAAAATTTCCATAATCGATCCTCCATAATCATCATTTTCTCAGGAACTAAGAAGAATTTCGCAGCGAAAAGTAGTTTTATTTGATGTCCTTAATATTTCCTTTCGTTTGAGTATAATATTGAGTGAAACAAAAATTTTTCATTTTTTGGAAAAAAAGGCAGTGTTATACATCATCCTTTTTTGCAAAAAATCTAAAAAATTTTTTTCACTCAATATTATACATTATTATACTCAAATAAAAGGGAATTTAAAGAGCTATTTAGCAGTACATAAATCTCTGGAAAATTCTGAGATTTAGTATGGATTTTGCATTGAAAAGCCATAAAATTTCCATAATCGATCCTTCATAATCATCATTTTCTCAGGAACTAAGAGGAATTTCGCAGCGAAAAGTAGTTTTATTTGATGTCCTTAATATTTCCTTTCGTTTGAGTATAATATTGAGTGAAACAAAAATTTTTCATTTTTTGGCAAAAAAGGCAGTGTATACATCATCCTTTTTTGCAAAAAATCGAAAAAAATTTTTTCACTCAATATTATACATTATTATACTCAAATGAAAGGGAATTTAAAGAGCTATTTAGCAGTACATAAATCTCTGGAAAATTCTGAGATTTAGTATGGATTTTACATTGAAAAGCCATAAAATTTCCATAATCGATCCTCCATAATCATCATTTTCTCAGGAACTAAGAGGAATTTCGCAGCGAAAAGTAGTTTTATTTGATGTCCTTAATATTTCCTTTCGTTTGAGTATAATATTGAGTGAAACAAAAATTTTTCATTTTTGGCAAAAAAGGCAGTGTATACATCATCCTTTTTTGCAAAAAATCGAAAAAAAATTTTTCACTCAATATTATACATTATTATACTCAAATGAAAGGGAATTTAAAGAGCTATTTAGCAGTACATAAATCTCTGGAAAATTCTGAGATTTAGTATGGATTTTGCATTGAAAAGCCATAAAATTTCCATAATCGATCCTCCATAATCATCATTTTCTCAGGAACTAAGAGGAATTTCGCAGCGAAAAGTAGTTTTATTTGATGTCCTTAATATTTCCTTTCGTTTGAGTATAATATTGAGTGAAACAAAAATTTTTCATTTTTTGGCAAAAAAGGCAGTGTATACATCATCCTTTTTTGCAAAAAATCTAAAAAATTTTTTTCACTCAATATTATACATTATTATACTCAAATGAAAGGGAATTTAAAGAGCTATTTAGCAGTACATAAATCTCTGGAAAATTCTGAGATTTAGTATGGATTTTGCATTGAAAAGCCATAAAATTTCCATAATCGATCCTCCATAATCATCATTTTCTCAGGAACTAAGAGGAATTTCGCAGCGAAAAGTAGTTTTATTTGATGTCCTTAATATTTCCTTTCGTTTGAGTATAATATTGAGTGAAACAAAAATTTTTCATTTTTTGGCAAAAAAGGCAGTGTATACATCATCCTTTTTTGCAAAAAATCGAAAAAAATTTTTTCACTCAATATTATACATTATTATACTCAAATGAAAGGGAATTTAAAGAGCTATTTAGCAGTACATAAATCTCTGGAAAATTCTGAGATTTAGTATGGATTTTGCATTGAAAAGCCATAAAATTTCCATAATCGATCCTCCATAATCATCATTTTCTCAGGAACTAAGAGGAATTTCGCAGCGAAAAGTAGTTTTATTTGATGTCCTTAATATTTCCTTTCGTTTGAGTATAATATTGAGTGAAACAAAAATTTTTCATTTTTTGGCAAAAAGGCAGTGTATACATCATCCTTTTTTGCAAAAAATCGAAAAAAATTTTTTCACTCAATATTATACATTATTATACTCAAATGAAAGGGAATTTAAAGAGCTATTTAGCAGTACATAAATCTCTGGAAAATTCTGAGATTTAGTATGGATTTTGCATTGAAAAGCCATAAAATTTCCATAATCGATCCTCCATAATCATCATTTTCTCAGGAACTAAGAAGAATTTCGCAGCGAAAAGTAGTTTTATTTGATGTCCTTAATATTTCCTTTCGTTTGAGTATAATATTGAGTGAAACAAAAATTTTTCATTTTTTGGAAAAAAAGGCAGTGTATACATCATCCTTTTTTGCAAAAAATCTAAAAAATTTTTTTCACTCAATATTATACATTATTATACTCAAATAAAAGGGAATTTAAAGAGCTATTTAGCAGTACATAAATCTCTGGAAAATTCTGAGATTTAGTATGGATTTTGCATTGAAAAGCCATAAAATTTCCATAATCGATCCTTCATAATCATCATTTTCTCAGGAACTAAGAGGAATTTCGCAGCGAAAAGTAGTTTTATTTGATGTCCTTAATATTTCCTTTCGTTTGAGTATAATATTGAGTGAAACAAAAATTTTTAATTTTTTGGCAAAAAAGGCAGTGTATACATCATCCTTTTTTGCAAAAAATCGAAAAAAATTTTTTCACTCAATATTATACATTATTATACTCAAATGAAAGGGAATTTAAAGAGCTATTTAGCAGTACATAAATCTCTGGAAAATTCTGAGATTTAGTATGGATTTTACATTGAAAAGCCATAAAATTTCCATAATCGATCCTCCATAATCATCATTTTCTCAGGAACTAAGAGGAATTTCGCAGCGAAAAGTAGTTTTATTTGATGTCCTTAATATTTCCTTTCGTTTGAGTATAATATTGAGTGAAACAAAAATTTTTCATTTTTTGGCAAAAAAGGCAGTGTATACATCATCCTTTTTTGCAAAAAATCGAAAAAAAATTTTTCACTCAATATTATACATTATTATACTCAAATGAAAGGGAATTTAAAGAGCTATTTAGCAGTACATAAATCTCTGGAAAATTCTGAGATTTAGTATGGATTTTGCATTGAAAAGCCATAAAATTTCCATAATCGATCCTCCATAATCATCATTTTCTCAGGAACTAAGAGGAATTTCGCAGCGAAAAGTAGTTTTATTTGATGTCCTTAATATTTCCTTTCGTTTGAGTATAATATTGAGTGAAACAAAAATTTTTCATTTTTTGGCAAAAAAGGCAGTGTATACATCATCCTTTTTTGCAAAAAATCTAAAAAATTTTTTTCACTCAATATTATACATTATTATACTCAAATGAAAGGGAATTTAAAGAGCTATTTAGCAGTACATAAATCTCTGGAAAATTCTGAGATTTAGTATGGATTTTGCATTGAAAAGCCATAAAATTTCCATAATCGATCCTCCATAATCATCATTTTCTCAGGAACTAAGAGGAATTTCGCAGCGAAAAGTAGTTTTATTTGATGTCCTTAATATTTCCTTTCGTTTGAGTATAATATTGAGTGAAACAAAAATTTTTCATTTTTTGGCAAAAAAGGCAGTGTATACATCATCCTTTTTTGCAAAAAATCGAAAAAAATTTTTTCACTCAATATTATACATTATTATACTCAAATGAAAGGGAATTTAAAGAGCTATTTAGCAGTACATAAATCTCTGGAAAATTCTGAGATTTAGTATGGATTTTGCATTGAAAAGCCATAAAATTTCCATAATCGATCCTCCATAATCATCATTTTCTCAGGAACTAAGAGGAATTTCGCAGCGAAAAGTAGTTTTATTTGATGTCCTTAATATTTCCTTTCGTTTGAGTATTGAGTGAAACAAAAATTTTTCATTTTTTGGCAAAAAAGGCAGTGTATACATCATCCTTTTTTGCAAAAAATCGAAAAAAAATTTTTCACTCAATATTATACATTATTATACTCAAATGAAAGGGAATTTAAAGAGCTATTTAGCAGTACATAAATCTCTGGAAAATTCTGAGATTTAGTATGGATTTTGCATTGAAAAGCCATAAAATTTCCATAATCGATCCTCCATAATCATTTTCTCAGGAACTAAGAAGAATTTCGCAGCGAAAAGTAGTTTTATTTGATGTCCTTAATATTTCCTTTCGTTTGAGTATAATATTGAGTGAAACAAAAATTTTTCATTTTTTGGAAAAAAAGGCAGTGTATACATCATCCTTTTTTGCAAAAAATCTAAAAAATTTTTTTCACTCAATATTATACATTATTATACTCAAATAAAAGGGAATTTAAAGAGCTATTTAGCAGTACATAAATCTCTGGAAAATTCTGAGATTTAGTATGGATTTTGCATTGAAAAGCCATAAAATTTCCATAATCGATCCTTCATAATCATCATTTTCTCAGGAACTAAGAGGAATTTCGCAGCGAAAAGTAGTTTTATTTGATGTCCTTAATATTTCCTTTCGTTTGAGTATAATATTGAGTGAAACAAAAATTTTTCATTTTTTGGCAAAAAAGGCAGTGTATACATCATCCTTTTTTGCAAAAAATCGAAAAAAATTTTTTCACTCAATATTATACATTATTATACTCAAATGAAAGGGAATTTAAAGAGCTATTTAGCAGTACATAAATCTCTGGAAAATTCTGAGATTTAGTATGGATTTTACATTGAAAAGCCATAAAATTTCCATAATCGATCCTCCATAATCATCATTTTCTCAGGAACTAAGAGGAATTTCGCAGCGAAAAGTAGTTTTATTTGATGTCCTTAATATTTCCTTTCGTTTGAGTATAATATTGAGTGAAACAAAAATTTTTCATTTTTTGGCAAAAAAGGCAGTGTATACATCATCCTTTTTTGCAAAAAATCGAAAAAAATTTTTTCACTCAATATTATACATTATTATACTCAAATGAAAGGGAATTTAAAGAGCTATTTAGCAGTACATAAATCTCTGGAAAATTCTGAGATTTAGTATGGATTTTGCATTGAAAAGCCATAAAATTTCCATAATCGATCCTCCATAATCATCATTTTCTCAGGAACTAAGAAGAATTTCGCAGCGAAAAGTAGTTTTATTTGATGTCCTTAATATTTCCTTTCGTTTGAGTATAATATTGAGTGAAACAAAAATTTTTCATTTTTTGGAAAAAAAGGCAGTGTATACATCATCCTTTTTTGCAAAAAATCTAAAAAATTTTTTTCACTCAATATTATACATTATTATACTCAAATAAAAGGGAATTTAAAGAGCTATTTAGCAGTACATAAATCTCTGGAAAATTCTGAGATTTAGTATGGATTTTGCATTGAAAAGCCATAAAATTTCCATAATCGATCCTCCATAATCATCATTTTCTCAGGAACTAAGAGGAATTTCGCAGCGAAAAGTAGTTTTATTTGATGTCCTTAATATTTCCTTTCGTTTGAGTATAATATTGAGTGAAACAAAAATTTTTCATTTTTTGGCAAAAAAGGCAGTGTATACATCATCCTTTTTTGCAAAAAATCGAAAAAAATTTTTTCACTCAATATTATACATTATTATACTCAAATGAAAGGGAATTTAAAGAGCTATTTAGCAGTACATAAATCTCTGGAAAATTCTGAGATTTAGTATGGATTTTACATTGAAAAGCCATAAAATTTCCATAATCGATCCTCCATAATCATCATTTTCTCAGGAACTAAGAGGAATTTCGCAGCGAAAAGTAGTTTTATTTGATGTCCTTAATATTTCCTTTCGTTTGAGTATAATATTGAGTGAAACAAAAATTTTTCATTTTTTGGCAAAAAAGGCAGTGTATACATCATCCTTTTTTGCAAAAAATCTAAAAAATTTTTTTCACTCAATATTATACATTATTATACTCAAATGAAAGGGAATTTAAAGAGCTATTTAGCAGTACATAAATCTCTGGAAAATTCTGAGATTTAGTATGGATTTTGCATTGAAAAGCCATAAAATTTCCATAATCGATCCTCCATAATCATCATTTTCTCAGGAACTAAGAGGAATTTCGCAGCGAAAAGTAGTTTTATTTGATGTCCTTAATATTTCCTTTCGTTTGAGTATAATATTGAGTGAAACAAAAATTTTTCATTTTTTGGCAAAAAAGGCAGTGTATACATCATCCTTTTTTGCAAAAAATCTAAAAAATTTTTTTCACTCAATATTATACATTATTATACTCAAATGAAAGGGAATTTAAAGAGCTATTTAGCAGTACATAAATCTCTGGAAAATTCTGAGATTTAGTATGGATTTTGCATGAAAAGCCATAAAATTTCCATAATCGATCCTCCATAATCATCATTTTCTCAGGAACTAAGAGGAATTTCGCAGCGAAAAGTAGTTTTATTTGATGTCCTTAATATTTCCTTTCGTTTGAGTATAATATTGAGTGAAACAAAAATTTTTCATTTTTTGGCAAAAAAGGCAGTGTATACATCATCCTTTTTTGCAAAAAATCGAAAAAAATTTTTTCACTCAATATTATACATTATTATACTCAAATGAAAGGGAATTTAAAGAGCTATTTAGCAGTACATAAATCTCTGGAAAATTCTGAGATTTAGTATGGATTTTGCATTGAAAAGCCATAAAATTTCCATAATCGATCCTCCATAATCATCATTTTCTCAGGAACTAAGAGGAATTTCGCAGCGAAAAGTAGTTTTATTTGATGTCCTTAATATTTCCTTTCGTTTGAGTATAATATTGAGTGAAACAAAAATTTTTCATTTTTTGGCAAAAAAGGCAGTGTATACATCATCCTTTTTTGCAAAAAATCGAAAAAATTTTTTTCACTCAATATTATACATTATTATACTCAAATGAAAGGGAATTTAAAGAGTTATTTAGCAGTACATAAATCTCTGGAAAATTCTGAGATTTAGTATGGATTTTGCATTGAAAAGCCATAAAATTTCCATAATCGATCCTTCATAATCATCATTTTCTCAGGAACTAAGAGGAATTTCGCAGCGAAAAGTAGTTTTATTTGATGTCCTTAATATTTCCTTTCGTTTGAGTATAATATTGAGTGAAACAAAAATTTTTCATTTTTTGGCAAAAAAGGCAGTGTATACATCATCCTTTTTTGCAAAAAATCGAAAAAAATTTTTTCACTCAATATTATACATTATTATACTCAAATGAAAGGGAATTTAAAGAGCTATTTAGCAGTACATAAATCTCTGGAAAATTCTGAGATTTAGTATGGATTTTACATTGAAAAGCCATAAAATTTCCATAATCGATCCTCCATAATCATCATTTTCTCAGGAACTAAGAGGAATTTCGCAGCGAAAAGTAGTTTTATTTGATGTCCTTAATATTTCCTTTCGTTTGAGTATAATATTGAGTGAAACAAAAATTTTTCATTTTTTGGCAAAAAAGGCAGTGTATACATCATCCTTTTTTGCAAAAAATCTAAAAAATTTTTTTCACTCAATATTATACATTATTATACTCAAATGAAAGGGAATTTAAAGAGCTATTTAGCAGTACATAAATCTCTGGAAAATTCTGAGATTTAGTATGGATTTTGCATTGAAAAGCCATAAAATTTCCATAATCGATCCTCCATAATCATCATTTTCTCAGGAACTAAGAGGAATTTCGCAGCGAAAAGTAGTTTTATTTGATGTCCTTAATATTTCCTTTCGTTTGAGTATAATATTGAGTGAAACAAAAATTTTTCATTTTTTGGCAAAAAAGGCAGTGTATACATCATCCTTTTTTGCAAAAAATCGAAAAAAATTTTTTCACTCAATATTATACATTATTATACTCAAATGAAAGGGAATTTAAAGAGCTATTTAGCAGTACATAAATCTCTGGAAAATTCTGAGATTTAGTATGGATTTTGCATTGAAAAGCCATAAAATTTCCATAATCGATCCTCCATAATCATCATTTTCTCAGGAACTAAGAAGAATTTCGCAGCGAAAAGTAGTTTTATTTGATGTCCTTAATATTTCCTTTCGTTTGAGTATAATATTGAGTGAAACAAAAATTTTTCATTTTTTTTCAAAAAAGGCAGTGTATACATCATCCTTTTTTGCAAAAAATCGAAAAAAATTTTTTCACTCAATATTATACATTATTATACTCAAATGAAAGGGAATTTAAAGAGCTATTTAGCAGTACATAAATCTCTGGAAAATTCTGAGATTTAGTATGGATTTTGCATTGAAAAGCCATAAAATTTCCATAATCGATCCTTCATAATCATCATTTTCTCAGGAACTAAGAGGAATTTCGCAGCGAAAAGTAGTTTTATTTGATGTCCTTAATATTTCCTTTCGTTTGAGTATAATATTGAGTGAAACAAAAATTTTTCATTTTTTGGCAAAAAAGGCAGTGTATACATCATCCTTTTTTGCAAAAAATCGAAAAAAATTTTTTCACTCAATATTATACATTATTATACTCAAATGAAAGGGAATTTAAAGAGCTATTTAGCAGTACATAAATCTCTGGAAAATTCTGAGATTTAGTATGGATTTTACATTGAAAAGCCATAAAATTTCCATAATCGATCCTCCATAATCATTATTTTCTCAGGAACTAAGAGGAATTTCGCAGCGAAAAGTAGTTTTATTTGATGTCCTTAATATTTCCTTTCGTTTGAGTATAATATTGAGTGAAACAAAAATTTTTCATTTTTTGGCAAAAAAGGCAGTGTACATCATCCTTTTTTGCAAAAAATCGAAAAAAATTTTTTCACTCAATATTATACATTATTATACTCAAATGAAAGGGAATTTAAAGAGCTATTTAGCAGTACATAAATCTCTGGAAAATTCTGAGATTTAGTATGGATTTTACATTGAAAAGCCATAAAATTTCCATAATCGATCCTCCATAATCATCATTTTCTCAGGAACTAAGAGGAATTTCGCAGCGAAAAGTAGTTTTATTTGATGTCCTTAATATTTCCTTTCGTTTGAGTATAATATTGAGTGAAACAAAAATTTTCCATTTTTTGGCAAAAAAGGCAGTGTATACATCATCCTTTTTTGCAAAAAATCTAAAAAATTTTTTTTCACTCAATATTATACATTATTATACTCAAATGAAAGGGAATTTAAAGAGCTATTTAGCAGTACATAAATCTCTGGAAAATTCTGAGATTTAGTATGGATTTTGCATTGAAAAGCCATAAAATTTCCATAATCGATCCTCCATAATCATCATTTTTTCAGGAACTAAGAGGAATTTCGCAGCGAAAAGTAGTTTTATTTGATGTCCTTAATATTTCCTTTCGTTTGAGTATAATATTGAGTGAAACAAAAATTTTCCATTTTTTGGCAAAAAAGGCAGTGTATACATCATCCTTTTTTGCAAAAAATCTAAAAAATTTTTTTCACTCAATATTATACATTATTATACTCAAATGAAAGGGAATTTAAAGAGCTATTTAGCAGTACATAAATCTCTGGAAAATTCTGAGATTTAGTATGGATTTTGCATTGAAAAGCCATAAAATTTCCATAATCGATCCTCCATAATCATCATTTTCTCAGGAACTAAGAGGAATTTCGCAGCGAAAAGTAGTTTTATTTGATGTCCTTAATATTTCCTTTCGTTTGAGTATAATATTGAGTGAAACAAAAATTTTTCATTTTTTGGCAAAAAAGGCAGTGTATACATCATCCTTTTTTGCAAAAAATCTAAAAAATTTTTTTCACTCAATATTATACATTATTATACTCAAATGAAAGGGAATTTAAAGAGCTATTTAGCAGTACATAAATCTCTGGAAAATTCTGAGATTTAGTATGGATTTTACATTGAAAAGCCATAAAATTTCCATAATCGATCCTCCATAATCATCATTTTCTCAGGAACTAAGAGGAATTTCGCAGCGAAAAGTAGTTTTATTTGATGTCCTTAATATTTCCTTTCGTTTGAGTATAATATTGAGTGAAACAAAAATTTTTCATTTTTTGGCAAAAAAGGCAGTGTATACATCATCCTTTTTTGCAAAAAATCTAAAAAATTTTTTTCACTCAATATTATACATTATTATACTCAAATGAAAGGGAATTTAAAGAGCTATTTAGCAGTACATAAATCTCTGGAAAATTCTGAGATTTAGTATGGATTTTGCATTGAAAAGCCATAAAATTTCCATAATCGATCCTCCATAATCATCATTTTCTCAGGAACTAAGAGGAATTTCGCAGCGAAAAGTAGTTTTATTTGATGTCCTTAATATTTCCTTTCGTTTGAGTATAATATTGAGTGAAACAAAAATTTTTCATTTTTTGGCAAAAAAGGCAGTGTATACATCATCCTTTTTTGCAAAAAATCGAAAAAAATTTTTTCACTCAATATTATACATTATTATACTCAAATGAAAGGGAATTTAAAGAGCTATTTAGCAGTACATAAATCTCTGGAAAATTCTGAGATTTAGTATGGATTTTGCATTGAAAAGCCATAAAATTTCCATAATCGATCCTCCATAATCATCATTTTCTCAGGAACTAAGAAGAATTTCGCAGCGAAAAGTAGTTTTATTTGATGTCCTTAATATTTCCTTTCGTTTGAGTATAATATTGAGTGAAACAAAAATTTTTCATTTTTTTTCAAAAAGGCAGTGTATACATCATCCTTTTTTGCAAAAAATCGAAAAAAATTTTTTCACTCAATATTATACATTATTATACTCAAATGAAAGGGAATTTAAAGAGCTATTTAGCAGTACATAAATCTCTGGAAAATTCTGAGATTTAGTATGGATTTTGCATTGAAAAGCCATAAAATTTCCATAATCGATCCTTCATAATCATCATTTTCTCAGGAACTAAGAGGAATTTCGCAGCGAAAAGTAGTTTTATTTGATGTCCTTAATATTTCCTTTCGTTTGAGTATAATATTGAGTGAAACAAAAATTTTTCATTTTTTGGCAAAAAAGGCAGTGTATACATCATCCTTTTTTGCAAAAAATCGAAAAAAATTTTTTCACTCAATATTATACATTATTATACTCAAATGAAAGGGAATTTAAAGAGCTATTTAGCAGTACATAAATCTCTGGAAAATTCTGAGATTTAGTATGGATTTTACATTGAAAAGCCATAAAATTTCCATAATCGATCCTCCATAATCATTATTTTCTCAGGAACTAAGAGGAATTTCGCAGCGAAAAGTAGTTTTATTTGATGTCCTTAATATTTCCTTTCGTTTGAGTATAATATTGAGTGAAACAAAAATTTTTCATTTTTTGGCAAAAAAGGCAGTGTACATCATCCTTTTTTGCAAAAAATCGAAAAAAATTTTTTCACTCAATATTATACATTATTATACTCAAATGAAAGGGAATTTAAAGAGCTATTTAGCAGTACATAAATCTCTGGAAAATTCTGAGATTTAGTATGGATTTTACATTGAAAAGCCATAAAATTTCCATAATCGATCCTCCATAATCATCATTTTCTCAGGAACTAAGAGGAATTTCGCAGCGAAAAGTAGTTTTATTTGATGTCCTTAATATTTCCTTTCGTTTGAGTATAATATTGAGTGAAACAAAAATTTTCCATTTTTTGGCAAAAAAGGCAGTGTATACATCATCCTTTTTTGCAAAAAATCTAAAAAATTTTTTTCACTCAATATTATACATTATTATACTCAAATGAAAGGGAATTTAAAGAGCTATTTAGCAGTACATAAATCTCTGGAAAATTCTGAGATTTAGTATGGATTTTGCATTGAAAAGCCATAAAATTTCCATAATCGATCCTCCATAATCATCATTTTCTCAGGAACTAAGAGGAATTTCGCAGCGAAAAGTAGTTTTATTTGATGTCCTTAATATTTCCTTTCGTTTGAGTATAATATTGAGTGAAACAAAAATTTTCCATTTTTTGGCAAAAAAGGCAGTGTATACATCATCCTTTTTTGCAAAAAATCTAAAAAATTTTTTTCACTCAATATTATACATTATTATACTCAAATGAAAGGGAATTTAAAGAGCTATTTAGCAGTACATAAATCTCTGGAAAATTCTGAGATTTAGTATGGATTTTGCATTGAAAAGCCATAAAATTTCCATAATCGATCCTCCATAATCATCATTTTCTCAGGAACTAAGAGGAATTTCGCAGCGAAAAGTAGTTTTATTTGATGTCCTTAATATTTCCTTTCGTTTGAGTATAATATTGAGTGAAACAAAAATTTTTCATTTTTTGGCAAAAAAGGCAGTGTATACATCATCCTTTTTTGCAAAAAATCTAAAAAATTTTTTTCACTCAATATTATACATTATTATACTCAAATGAAAGGGAATTTAAAGAGCTATTTAGCAGTACATAAATCTCTGGAAAATTCTGAGATTTAGTATGGATTTTGCATTGAAAAGCCATAAAATTTCCATAATCGATCCTCCATAATCATCATTTTCTCAGGAACTAAGAGGAATTTCGCAGCGAAAAGTAGTTTTATTTGATGTCCTTAATATTTCCTTTCGTTTGAGTATAATATTGAGTGAAACAAAAATTTTTCATTTTTTGGCAAAAAAGGCAGTGTATACATCATCCTTTTTTGCAAAAAATCGAAAAAAATTTTTTCACTCAATATTATACATTATTATACTCAAATGAAAGGGAATTTAAAGAGCTATTTAGCAGTACATAAATCTCTGGAAAATTCTGAGATTTAGTATGGATTTTGCATTGAAAAGCCATAAAATTTCCATAATCGATCCTCCATAATCATCATTTTCTCAGGAACTAAGAGGAATTTCGCAGCGAAAAGTAGTTTTATTTGATGTCCTTAATATTTCCTTTCGTTTGAGTATAATATTGAGTGAAACAAAAATTTTTCATTTTTTGGCAAAAAAGGCAGTGTATACATCATCCTTTTTTGCAAAAAATCTAAAAAATTTTTTTCACTCAATATTATACATTATTATACTCAAATGAAAGGGAATTTAAAGAGCTATTTAGCAGTACATAAATCTCTGGAAAATTCTGAGATTTAGTATGGATTTTGCATTGAAAAGCCATAAAATTTCCATAATCGATCCTCCATAATCATCATTTTCTCAGGAACTAAGAGGAATTTCGCAGCGAAAAGTAGTTTTATTTGATGTCCTTAATATTTCCTTTCGTTTGAGTATAATATTGAGTGAAACAAAAATTTTTCATTTTTTGGCAAAAAAGGCAGTGTATACATCATCCTTTTTTGCAAAAAATCGAAAAAAATTTTTTCACTCAATATTATACATTATTATACTCAAATGAAAGGGAATTTAAAGAGCTATTTAGCAGTACATAAATCTCTGGAAAATTCTGAGATTTAGTATGGATTTTGCATTGAAAAGCCATAAAATTTCCATAATCGATCCTCCATAATCATCATTTTCTCAGGAACTAAGAGGAATTTCGCAGCGAAAAGTAGTTTTATTTGATGTCCTTAATATTTCCTTTCGTTTGAGTATAATATTGAGTGAAACAAAAATTTTTCATTTTTTGGCAAAAAAGGCAGTGTATACATCATCCTTTTTTGCAAAAAATCGAAAAAAATTTTTTCACTCAATATTATACATTATTATACTCAAATGAAAGGGAATTTAAAGAGCTATTTAGCAGTACATAAATCTCTGGAAAATTCTGAGATTTAGTATGGATTTTGCATTGAAAAGCCATAAAATTTCCATAATCGATCCTCCATAATCATCATTTTCTCAGGAACTAAGAAGAATTTCGCAGCGAAAAGTAGTTTTATTTGATGTCCTTAATATTTCCTTTCGTTTGAGTATAATATTGAGTGAAACAAAAATTTTTCATTTTTTGGAAAAAAAGGCAGTGTATACATCATCCTTTTTTGCAAAAAATCTAAAAAATTTTTTTCACTCAATATTATACATTATTATACTCAAATAAAAGGGAATTTAAAGAGCTATTTAGCAGTACATAAATCTCTGGAAAATTCTGAGATTTAGTATGGATTTTGCATTGAAAAGCCATAAAATTTCCATAATCGATCCTTCATAATCATCATTTTCTCAGGAACTAAGAGGAATTTCGCAGCGAAAAGTAGTTTTATTTGATGTCCTTAATATTTCCTTTCGTTTGAGTATAATATTGAGTGAAACAAAAATTTTTCATTTTTTGGCAAAAAAGGCAGTGTATACATCATCCTTTTTTGCAAAAAATCGAAAAAAATTTTTTCACTCAATATTATACATTATTATACTCAAATGAAAGGGAATTTAAAGAGCTATTTAGCAGTACATAAATCTCTAGAAAATTCTGAGATTTAGTATGGATTTTACATTGAAAAGCCATAAAATTTCCATAATCGATCCTCCATAATCATCATTTTCTCAGGAACTAAGAGGAATTTCGCAGCGAAAAGTAGTTTTATTTGATGTCCTTAATATTTCCTTTCGTTTGAGTATAATATTGAGTGAAACAAAAATTTTTCATTTTTTGGCAAAAAAGGCAGTGTATACATCATCCTTTTTTGCAAAAAATCTAAAAAATTTTTTTCACTCAATATTATACATTATTATACTCAAATGAAAGGGAATTTAAAGAGCTATTTAGCAGTACATAAATCTCTGGAAAATTCTGAGATTTAGTATGGATTTTGCATTGAAAAGCCATAAAATTTCCATAATCGATCCTCCATAATCATCATTTTCTCAGGAACTAAGAGGAATTTCGCAGCGAAAAGTAGTTTTATTTGATGTCCTTAATATTTCCTTTCGTTTGAGTATAATATTGAGTGAAACAAAAATTTTTCATTTTTTGGAAAAAAAGGCAGTGTATACATCATCCTTTTTTGCAAAAAATCGAAAAAATTTTTTTCACTCAATATTATACATTATTATACTCAAATGAAAGGGAATTTAAAGAGCTATTTAGCAGTACATAAATCTCTGGAAAATTCTGAGATTTAGTATGGATTTTGCATTGAAAAGCCATAAAATTTCCATAATCGATTCTCCATAATCATCATTTTCTCAGGAACTAAGAGGAATTTCGCAGCGAAAAGTAGTTTTATTTGATGTCCTTAATATTTCCTTTCGTTTGAGTATAATATTGAGTGAAACAAAAATTTTTCATTTTTTGGCAAAAAAGGCAGTGTATACATCATCCTTTTTTGCAAAAAATCGAAAAAAAATTTTTCACTCAATATTATACATTATTATACTCAAATGAAAGGGAATTTAAAGAGCTATTTAGCAGTACATAAATCTCTGGAAAATTCTGAGATTTAGTATGGATTTTGCATTGAAAAGCCATAAAATTTCCATAATCGATCCTCCATAATCATCATTTTCTCAGGAACTAAGAGGAATTTCGCAGCGAAAAGTAGTTTTATTTGATGTCCTTAATATTTCCTTTCGTTTGAGTATAATATTGAGTGAAACAAAAATTTTTCATTTTTTGGCAAAAAAGGCAGTGTATACATCATCCTTTTTTGCAAAAAATCGAAAAAAATTTTTTCACTCAATATTATACATTATTATACTCAAATGAAAGGGAATTTAAAGAGCTATTTAGCAGTACATAAATCTCTGGAAAATTCTGAGATTTAGTATGGATTTTGCATTGAAAAGCCATAAAATGTCCATAATCGATCCTCCATAATCATCATTTTCTCAGGAACTAAGAGGAATTTCGCAGCGAAAAGTAGTTTTATTTGATGTCCTTAATATTTCCTTTCGTTTGAGTATAATATTGAGTGAAACAAAAATTTTTCATTTTTTGGCAAAAAAGGCAGTGTATACATCATCCTTTTTTGCAAAAAATCGAAAAAATTTTTTTCACTCAATATTATACATTATTATACTCAAATGAAAGGGAATTTAAAGAGCTATTTAGCAGTACATAAATCTCTGGAAAATTCTGAGATTTAGTATGGATTTTGCATTGAAAAGCCATAAAATTTCCATAATCGATCCTCCATAATCATCATTTTCTCAGGAACTAAGAGGAATTTCGCAGCGAAAAGTAGTTTTATTTGATGTCCTTAATATTTCCTTTCGTTTGAGTATAATATTGAGTGAAACAAAAATTTTTCATTTTTTGGAAAAAAAGGCAGTGTATACATCATCCTTTTTTGCAAAAAATCTAAAAAAATTTTTTCACTCAATATTATACATTATTATACTCAAATAAAAGGGAATTTAAAGAGCTATTTAGCAGTACATAAATCTCTGGAAAATTCTGAGATTTAGTATGGATTTTGCATTGAAAAGCCATAAAATTTCCATAATCGATCCTCCATAATCATCATTTTCTCAGGAACTAAGAGGAATTTCGCAGCGAAAAGTAGTTTTATTTGATGTCCTTAATATTTCCTTTCGTTTGAGTATAATATTGAGTGAAACAAAAATTTTTCATTTTTTGGCAAAAAAGGCAGTGTATACATCATCCTTTTTTGCAAAAAATCGAAAAAAATTTTTTCACTCAATATTATACATTATTATACTCAAATGAAAGGGAATTTAAAGAGCTATTTAGCAGTACATAAATCTCTGGAAAATTCTGAGATTTAGTATGGATTTTGCATTGAAAAGCCATAAAATTTCCATAATCGATCCTCCATAATCATCATTTTCTCAGGAACTAAGAGGAATTTCGCAGCGAAAAGTAGTTTTATTTGATGTCCTTAATATTTCCTTTCGTTTGAGTATAATATTGAGTGAAACAAAAATTTTTCATTTTTTGGCAAAAAAGGCAGTGTATACATCATCCTTTTTTGCAAAAAATCGAAAAAAAAATTTTCACTCAATATTATACATTATTATACTCAAATGAAAGGGAATTTAAAGAGCTATTTAGCAGTACATAAATCTCTGGAAAATTCTGAGATTTAGTATGGATTTTGCATTGAAAAGCCATAAAATTTCCATAATCGATCCTCCATAATCATCATTTTCTCAGGAACTAAGAGGAATTTCGCAGCGAAAAGTAGTTTTATTTGATGTCCTTAATATTTCCTTTCGTTTGAGTATAATATTGAGTGAAACAAAAATTTTTCATTTTTTGGCAAAAAAGGCAGTGTATACATCATCCTTTTTTGCAAAAAATCGAAAAAAAATTTTTCACTCAATATTATACATTATTATACTCAAATGAAAGGGAATTTAAAGAGCTATTTAGCAGTACATAAATCTCTGGAAAATTCTGAGATTTAGTATGGATTTTGCATTGAAAAGCCATAAAATTTCCATAATCGATCCTCCATAATCATCATTTTCTCAGGAACTAAGAGGAATTTTGCAGCGAAAAGTAGTTTTATTTGATGTCCTTAATATTTCCTTTCGTTTGAGTATAATATTGAGTGAAACAAAAATTTTTCATTTTTTGGCAAAAAAGGCAGTGTATACATCATCCTTTTTTGCAAAAAATCTAAAAAATTTTTTTCACTCAATATTATACATTATTATACTCAAATGAAAGGGAATTTAAAGAGCTATTTAGCAGTACATAAATCTCTGGAAAATTCTGAGATTTAGTATGGATTTTGCATTGAAAAGCCATAAAATTTCCATAATCGATCCTCCATAATCATCATTTTCTCAGGAACTAAGAGGAATTTCGCAGCGAAAAGTAGTTTTATTTGATGTCCTTAATATTTCCTTTCGTTTGAGTATAATACTGAGGGAAACAAAAATTTTTCATTTTTTGGAAAAAAAGGCAGTGTATACATCATCCTTTTTTGCAAAAAAACGAAAAAATTTTTTTCACTCAATATTATACAT
Source organism: Eustalomyia histrio (assembly GCA_949748255.1). NCBI lineage: Eukaryota > Metazoa > Arthropoda > Insecta > Diptera > Anthomyiidae > Eustalomyia > Eustalomyia histrio. The sequence continues at coordinate 100,008,131 of OX456527.1, read as the reverse complement.
TATTATACTCAAATGAAAGGGAATTTAAAGAGCTATTTAGCAGTACATAAATCTCTGGAAAATTCTGAGATTTAGTATGGATTTTGCATTGAAAAGCCATAAAATTTCCATAATCGATCCTCCATAATCATCATTTTCTCAGGAACTAAGAGGAATTTCGCAGCGAAAAGTGGTTTTATTTGATGTCCTTAATATTTCCTTTCGTTTGAGTATAATATTGAGTGAAACAAAAATTTTTCATTTTTTGGCAAAAAAGGCAGTGTATACATCATCCTTTTTTGCAAAAAATCGAAAAAAATTTTTTCACTCAATATTATACATTATTATACTCAAATGAAAGGGAATTTAAAGAGCTATTTAGCAGTACATAAATCTCTGGAAAATTCTGAGATTTAGTATGGATTTTACATTGAAAAGCCATAAAATTTCCATAATCGATCCTCCATAATCATCATTTTCTCAGGAACTAAGAGGAATTTCGCAGCGAAAAGTAGTTTTATTTGATGTCCTTAATATTTCCTTTCGTTTGAGTATAATATTGAGTGAAACAAAAATTTTTCATTTTTTGGCAAAAAAGGCAGTGTATACATCATCCTTTTTTGCAAAAAATCGAAAAAAATTTTTCACTCAATATTATACATTATTATACTCAAATGAAAGGGAATTTAAAGAGCTATTTAGCAGTACATAAATCTCTGGAAAATTCTGAGATTTAGTATGGATTTTGCATTGAAAAGCCATAAAATTTCCATAATCGATCCTCCATAATCATCATTTTCTCAGGAACTAAGAGGAATTTCGCAGCGAAAAGTAGTTTTATTTGATGTCCTTAATATTTCCTTTCGTTTGAGTATAATATTGAGTGAAACAAAAATTTTTCATTTTTTGGCAAAAAAGGCAGTGTATACATCATCCTTTTTTGCAAAAAATCGAAAAAAATTTTTTCACTCAATATTATACATTATTATACTCAAATGAAAGGGAATTTAAAGAGCTATTTAGCAGTACATAAATCTCTGGAAAATTCTGAGATTTAGTATGGATTTTGCATTGAAAAGCCATAAAATTTCCATAATCGATCCTCCATAATCATCATTTTCTCAGGAACTAAGAGGAATTTCGCAGCGAAAAGTAGTTTTATTTGATGTCCTTAATATTTCCTTTCGTTTGAGTATAATATTGAGTGAAACAAAAATTTTTCATTTTTTGGCAAAAAAGGCAGTGTATACATCATCCTTTTTTGCAAAAAATCGAAAAAAAATTTTTCACTCAATATTATACATTATTATACTCAAATGAAAGGGAATTTAAAGAGCTATTTAGCAGTACATAAATCTCTGGAAAATTCTGAGATTTAGTATGGATTTTGCATTGAAAAGCCATAAAATTTCCATAATCGATCCTCCATAATCATCATTTTCTCAGGAACTAAGAGGAATTTTGCAGCGAAAAGTAGTTTTATTTGATGTCCTTAATATTTCCTTTCGTTTGAGTATAATATTGAGTGAAACAAAAATTTTTCATTTTTTGGCAAAAAAGGCAGTGTATACATCATCCTTTTTTGCAAAAAATCTAAAAAATTTTTTTCACTCAATATTATACATTATTATACTCAAATGAAAGGGAATTTAAAGAGCTATTTAGCAGTACATAAATCTCTGGAAAATTCTGAGATTTAGTATGGATTTTGCATTGAAAAGCCATAAAATTTCCATAATCGATCCTCCATAATCATCATTTTCTCAGGAACTAAGAGGAATTTCGCAGCGAAAAGTAGTTTTATTTGATGTCCTTAATATTTCCTTTCGTTTGAGTATAATATTGAGTGAAACAAAAATTTTTCATTTTTTGGCAAAAAAGGCAGTGTATACATCCTTTTTTGCAAAAAATCGAAAAAAATTTTTTCACTCAATATTATACATTATTATACTCAAATGAAAAGGAATTTAAAGAGCTATTTAGCAGTACATAAATCTCTGGAAAATTCTGAGATTTAGTATGGATTTTGCATTGAAAAGCCATAAAATTTCCATAATCGATCCTCTATAATCATCATTTTCTTAGGAACTAAGAGGAATTTCGCAGCGAAAAGTAGTTTTATTTGATGTCCTTAATATTTCCTTTCGTTTGAGTATAATATTGAGTGAAACAAAAATTTTTCATTTTTTGGCAAAAAAGGCAGTGTATACATCATCCTTTTTTGCAAAAAATCGAAAAAATTTTTTTCACTCAATATTATACATTATTATACTCAAATGAAAGGGAATTTAAAGAGCTATTTAGCAGTACATAAATCTCTGGAAAATTCTGAGATTTAGTATGGATTTTGCATTGAAAAGCCATAAAATTTCCATAATCGATCCTCTATAATCATCATTTTCTCAGGAACTAAGAGGAATTTCGCAGCGAAAAGTAGTTTTATTTGATGTCCTTAATATTTCCTTTCGTTTGAGTATAATATTGAGTGAAACAAAAATTTTTCATTTTTTGGCAAAAAAGGCAGTGTATACATCATCCTTTTTTGCAAAAAATCGAAAAAAAATTTTTCACTCAATATTATACATTATTATACTCAAATGAAAAGGAATTTAAAGAGCTATTTAGCAGTACATAAATCTCTGGAAAATTCTGAGATTTAGTATGGATTTTGCATTGAAAAGCCATAAAATTTCCATAATCGATCCTCTATAATCATCATTTTCTCAGGAACTAAGAGGAATTTCGCAGCGAAAAGTAGTTTTATTTGATGTCCTTAATATTTCCTTTCGTTTGAGTATAATATTGAGTGAAACAAAAATTTTTCATTTTTTGGCAAAAAAGGCAGTGTATACATCATCCTTTTTTGCAAAAAATCGAAAAAATTTTTTTCACTCAATATTATACATTATTATACTCAAATGAAAGGGAATTTAAAGAGCTATTTAGCAGTACATAAATCTCTGGAAAATTCTGAGATTTAGTATGGATTTTGCATTGAAAAGCGATAAAATTTCCATAATCGATCCTCCATAATCATCATTTTCTCAGGAACTAAGAGGAATTTCGCAGCGAAAAGTAGTTTTATTTGATGTCCTTAATATTTCCTTTCGTTTGAGTATAATATTGAGTGAAACAAAAATTTTTCATTTTTTTGGCAAAAAAGGCAGTGTATACATCATCCTTTTTTGCAAAAAATCGAAAAAAATTTTTTCACTCAATATTATACATTATTATACTCAAATGAAAGGGAATTTAAAGAGCTATTTAGCAGTACATAAATCTCTGGAAAATTCTGAGATTTAGTATGGATTTTGCATTGAAAAGCCATAAAATTTCCATAATCGATCCTCCATAATCATCATTTTCTCAGGAACTAAGAGGAATTTCGCAGCGAAAAGTAGTTTTATTTGATGTCCTTAATATTTCCTTTCGTTTGAGTATAATATTGAGTGAAACAAAAATTTTTCATTTTTTGGCAAAAAAGGCAGTGTATACATCATCCTTTTTTGCAAAAAATCGAAAAAAAATTTTTCACTCAATATTATACATTATTATACTCAAATGAAAAGGAATTTAAAGAGCTATTTAGCAGTACATAAATCTCTGGAAAATTCTGAGATTTAGTATGGATTTTGCATTGAAAAGCCATAAAATTTCCATAATCGATCCTCTATAATCATCATTTTCTCAGGAACTAAGAGGAATTTCGCAGCGAAAAGTAGTTTTATTTGATGTCCTTAATATTTCCTTTCGTTTGAGTATAATATTGAGTGAAACAAAAATTTTTCATTTTTTGGCAAAAAAGGCAGTGTATACATCATCCTTTTTTGCAAAAAATCGAAAAAATTTTTTTCACTCAATATTATACATTATTATACTCAAATGAAAGGGAATTTAAAGAGCTATTTAGCAGTACATAAATCTCTGGAAAATTCTGAGATTTAGTATGGATTTTGCATTGAAAAGCGATAAAATTTCCATAATCGATCCTCCATAATCATCATTTTCTCAGGAACTAAGAGGAATTTCGCAGCGAAAAGTAGTTTTATTTGATGTCCTTAATATTTCCTTTCGTTTGAGTATAATATTGAGTGAAACAAAAATTTTTCATTTTTTTGGCAAAAAAGGCAGTGTATACATCATCCTTTTTTGCAAAAAATCGAAAAAAATTTTTTCACTCAATATTATACATTATTATACTCAAATGAAAGGGAATTTAAAGAGCTATTTAGCAGTACATAAATCTCTGGAAAATTCTGAGATTTAGTATGGATTTTGCATTGAAAAGCCATAAAATTTCCATAATCGATCCTCCATAATCATCATTTTCTCAGGAACTAAGAGGAATTTCGCAGCGAAAAGTAGTTTTATTTGATGTCCTTAATATTTCCTTTCGTTTGAGTATAATATTGAGTGAAACAAAAATTTTTCATTTTTTGGCAAAAAAGGCAGTGTATACATCATCCTTTTTTGCAAAAAATCGAAAAAAAAATTTTCACTCAATATTATACATTATTATACTCAAATGAAAAGGAATTTAAAGAGCTATTTAGCAGTACATAAATCTCTGGAAAATTCTGAGATTTAGTATGGATTTTGCATTGAAAAGCCATAAAATTTCCATAATCGATCCTCTATAATCATCATTTTCTCAGGAACTAAGAGGAATTTCGCAGCGAAAAGTAGTTTTATTTGATGTCCTTAATATTTCCTTTCGTTTGAGTATAATATTGAGTGAAACAAAAATTTTTAATTTTTTGGCAAAAAAGGCAGTGTATACATCATCCTTTTTTGCAAAAAATCGAAAAAATTTTTTTCACTCAATATTATACATTATTATACTCAAATGAAAGGGAATTTAAAGAGCTATTTAGCAGTACATAAATCTCTGGAAAATTCTGAGATTTAGTATGGATTTTGCATTGAAAAGCGATAAAATTTCCATAATCGATCCTCCATAATCATCATTTTCTCAGGAACTAAGAGGAATTTCGCAGCGAAAAGTAGTTTTATTTGATGTCCTTAATATTTCCTTTCGTTTGAGTATAATATTGAGTGAAACAAAAATTTTTAATTTTTTGGCAAAAAAGGCAGTGTATACATCATCCTTTTTTGCAAAAAATCGAAAAAAATTTTTTCACTCAATATTATACATTATTATACTCAAATGAAAGGGAATTTAAAGAGCTATTTAGCAGTACATAAATCTCTGGAAAATTCTGAGATTTAGTATGGATTTTGCATTGAAAAGCCATAAAATTTCCATAATCGATCCTCCATAATCATCATTTTCTCAGGAACTAAGAGGAATTTCGCAGCGAAAAGTAGTTTTATTTGATGTCCTTAATATTTCCTTTCGTTTGAGTATAATATTGAGTGAAACAAAAATTTTTAATTTTTTGGCAAAAAAGGCAGTGTATACATCATCCTTTTTTGCAAAAAATCGAAAAAATTTTTTTCACTCAATATTATACATTATTATACTCAAATGAAAGGGAATTCAAAGAGCTATTTAGCAGTACATAAATCTCTGGAAAATTCTGAGATTTAGTATGGATTTTGCATTGAAAAGCGATAAAATTTCCATAATCGATCCTCCATAATCATCATTTTCTCAGGAACTAAGAGGAATTTCGCAGCGAAAAGTAGTTTTATTTGATGTCCTTAATATTTCCTTTCGTTTGAGTATAATATTGAGTGAAACAAAAATTTTTAATTTTTTGGCAAAAAAGGCAGTGTATACATCATCCTTTTTTGCAAAAAATCGAAAAAAAATTTTTCACTCAATATTATACATTATTATACTCAAATGAAAGGGAATTTAAAGAGCTATTTAGCAGTACATAAATCTCTGGAAAATTCTGAGATTTAGTATGGATTTTGCATTGAAAAGCCATAAAATTTCCATAATCGATCCTCCATAATCATCATTTTCTCAGGAACTAAGAGGAATTTCGCAGCGAAAAGTAGTTTTATTTGATGTCCTTAATATTTCCTTTCGTTTGAGTATAATATTGAGTGAAACAAAAATTTTTAATTTTTTGGCAAAAAAGGCAGTGTATACATCATCCTTTTTTGCAAAAAATCGAAAAAAAATTTTTCACTCAATATTATACATTATTATACTCAAATGAAAAGGAATTTAAAGAGCTATTTAGCAGTACATAAATCTCTGGAAAATTCTGAGATTTAGTATGGATTTTGCATTGAAAAGCCATAAAATTTCCATAATCGATCCTCCATAATCATCATTTTCTCAGGAACTAAGAGGAATTTCGCAGCGAAAAGTAGTTTTATTTGATGTCCTTAATATTTCCTTTCGTTTGAGTATAATATTGAGTGAAACAAAAATTTTTAATTTTTTGGCAAAAAAGGCAGTGTATACATCATCCTTTTTTGCAAAAAATCGAAAAAATTTTTTTCACTCAATATTATACATTATTATACTCAAATGAAAGGGAATTCAAAGAGCTATTTAGCAGTACATAAATCTCTGGAAAATTCTGAGATTTAGTATGGATTTTGCATTGAAAAGCGATAAAATTTCCATAATCGATCCTCCATAATCATCATTTTCTCAGGAACTAAGAGGAATTTCGCAGCGAAAAGTAGTTTTATTTGATGTCCTTAATATTTCCTTTCGTTTGAGTATAATATTGAGTGAAACAAAAATTTTTAATTTTTTGGCAAAAAAGGCAGTGTATACATCATCCTTTTTTGCAAAAAATCGAAAAAAAATTTTTCACTCAATATTATACATTATTATACTCAAATGAAAGGGAATTTAAAGAGCTATTTAGCAGTACATAAATCTCTGGAAAATTCTGAGATTTAGTATGGATTTTGCATTGAAAAGCCATAAAATTTCCATAATCGATCCTCCATAATCATCATTTTCTCAGGAACTAAGAGGAATTTCGCAGCGAAAAGTAGTTTTATTTGATGTCCTTAATATTTCCTTTCGTTTGAGTATAATATTGAGTGAAACAAAAATTTTTAATTTTTTGGCAAAAAAGGCAGTGTATACATCATCCTTTTTTGCAAAAAATCGAAAAAAATTTTTTCACTCAATATTATACATTATTATACTCAAATGAAAAGGAATTTAAAGAGCTATTTAGCAGTACATAAATCTCTGGAAAATTCTGAGATTTAGTATGGATTTTGCATTGAAAAGCCATAAAATTTCCATAATCGATCCTCCATAATCATCATTTTCTCAGGAACTAAGAGGAATTTCGCAGCGAAAAGTAGTTTTATTTGATGTCCTTAATATTTCCTTTCGTTTGAGTATAATATTGAGTGAAACAAAAATTTTTCATTTTTTGGCAAAAAAGGCAGTGTATACATCATCCTTTTTTGCAAAAAATCGAAAAAAATTTTTTCACTCAATATTATACATTATTATACTCAAATGAAAAGGAATTTAAAGAGCTATTTAGCAGTACATAAATCTCTGGAAAATTCTGAGATTTAGTATGGATTTTGCATTGAAAAGCCATAAAATTTCCATAATCGATCCTCTATAATCATCATTTTCTCAGGAACTAAGAGGAATTTCGCAGCGAAAAGTAGTTTTATTTGATGTCCTTAATATTTCCTTTCGTTTGAGTATAATATTGAGTGAAACAAAAATTTTTAATTTTTTGGCAAAAAAGGCAGTGTATACATCATCCTTTTTTGCAAAAAATCGAAAAAAAAATTTTCACTCAATATTATACATTATTATACTCAAATGAAAGGGAATTTAAAGAGCTATTTAGCAGTACATAAATCTCTGGAAAATTCTGAGATTTAGTATGGATTTTGCATTGAAAAGCCATAAAATTTCCATAATCGATCCTCCATAATCATCATTTTCTCAGGAACTAAGAGGAATTTCGCAGCGAAAAGTAGTTTTATTTGATGTCCTTAATATTTCCTTTCGTTTGAGTATAATATTGAGTGAAACAAAAATTTTTAATTTTTTGGCAAAAAAGGCAGTGTATACATCATCCTTTTTTGCAAAAAATCGAAAAAATTTTTTTCACTCAATATTATACATTATTATACTCAAATGAAAGGGAATTTAAAGAGCTATTTAGCAGTACATAAATCTCTGGAAAATTCTGAGATTTAGTATGGATTTTGCATTGAAAAGCGATAAAATTTCCATAATCGATCCTCCATAATCATCATTTTCTCAGGAACTAAGAGGAATTTCGCAGCGAAAAGTAGTTTTATTTGATGTCCTTAATATTTCCTTTCGTTTGAGTATAATATTGAGTGAAACAAAAATTTTTAATTTTTTGGCAAAAAAGGCAGTGTATACATCATCCTTTTTTGCAAAAAATCGAAAAAAATTTTTTCACTCAATATTATACATTATTATACTCAAATGAAAAGGAATTTAAAGAGCTATTTAGCAGTACATAAATCTCTGGAAAATTCTGAGATTTAGTATGGATTTTGCATTGAAAAGCCATAAAATTTCCATAATCGATCCTCCATAATCATCATTTTCTCAGGAACTAAGAGGAATTTCGCAGCGAAAAGTAGTTTTATTTGATGTCCTTAATATTTCCTTTCGTTTGAGTATAATATTGAGTGAAACAAAAATTTTTCATTTTTTGGCAAAAAAGGCAGTGTATACATCATCCTTTTTTGCAAAAAATCGAAAAAAAAATTTTCACTCAATATTATACATTATTATACTCAAATGAAAGGGAATTTAAAGAGCTATTTAGCAGTACATAAATCTCTGGAAAATTCTGAGATTTAGTATGGATTTTGCATTGAAAAGCCATAAAATTTCCATAATCGATCCTCCATAATCATCATTTTCTCAGGAACTAAGAGGAATTTCGCAGCGAAAAGTAGTTTTATTTGATGTCCTTAATATTTCCTTTCGTTTGAGTATAATATTGAGTGAAACAAAAATTTTTAATTTTTTGGCAAAAAAGGCAGTGTATACATCATCCTTTTTTGCAAAAAATCGAAAAAATTTTTTTCACTCAATATTATACATTATTATACTCAAATGAAAGGGAATTTAAAGAGCTATTTAGCAGTACATAAATCTCTGGAAAATTCTGAGATTTAGTATGGATTTTGCATTGAAAAGCGATAAAATTTCCATAATCGATCCTCCATAATCATCATTTTCTCAGGAACTAAGAGGAATTTCGCAGCGAAAAGTAGTTTTATTTGATGTCCTTAATATTTCCTTTCGTTTGAGTATAATATTGAGTGAAACAAAAATTTTTAATTTTTTGGCAAAAAAGGCAGTGTATACATCATCCTTTTTTGCAAAAAATCGAAAAAAATTTTTTCACTCAATATTATACATTATTATACTCAAATGAAAAGGAATTTAAAGAGCTATTTAGCAGTACATAAATCTCTGGAAAATTCTGAGATTTAGTATGGATTTTGCATTGAAAAGCCATAAAATTTCCATAATCGATCCTCCATAATCATCATTTTCTCAGGAACTAAGAGGAATTTCGCAGCGAAAAGTAGTTTTATTTGATGTCCTTAATATTTCCTTTCGTTTGAGTATAATATTGAGTGAAACAAAAATTTTTAATTTTTTGGCAAAAAAGGCAGTGTATACATCATCCTTTTTTGCAAAAAATCGAAAAAAATTTTTTCACTCAATATTATACATTATTATACTCAAATGAAAAGGAATTTAAAGAGCTATTTAGCAGTACATAAATCTCTGGAAAATTCTGAGATTTAGTATGGATTTTGCATTGAAAAGCCATAAAATTTCCATAATCGATCCTCCATAATCATCATTTTCTCAGGAACTAAGAGGAATTTCGCAGCGAAAAGTAGTTCTATTTGATGTCCTTAATATTTCCTTTCGTTTGAGTATAATATTGAGTGGAACAAAAATTTTTCATTTTTTGGCAAAAAAGGCAGTGTATACATCATCCTTTTTTGCAAAAAATCGAAAAAAAAATTTTCACTCAATATTATACATTATTATACTCAAATGAAAGGGAATTTAAAGAGCTATTTAGCAGTACATAAATCTCTGGAAAATTCTGAGATTTAGTATGGATTTTGCATTGAAAAGCCATAAAATTTCCATAATCGATCCTCCATAATCATCATTTTCTCAGGAACTAAGAGGAATTTCGCAGCGAAAAGTAGTTTTATTTGATGTCCTTAATATTTCCTTTCGTTTGAGTATAATATTGAGTGAAACAAAAATTTTTAATTTTTTTTCAAAAATCATCCTTTTTTGCAAAAAATCGAAAAAAAATTTTTCACTCAATATTATACATTATTATACTCAAATGAAAGGGAATTTAAAGAGCTATTTAGCAGTACATAAATCTCTGGAAAATTCTGAGATTTAGTATGGATTTTGCATTGAAAAGCCATAAAATTTCCATAATCGATCCTCCATAATCATCATTTTCTCAGGAACTAAGAGGAATTTCGCAGCGAAAAGTAGTTTTATTTGATGTCCTTAATATTTCCTTTCGTTTGAGTATAATATTGAGTGAAACAAAAATTTTTCATTTTTTGGCAAAAAAGGCAGTGTATACATCATCCTTTTTTGCAAAAAATCGAAAAAAAATTTTTCACTCAATATTATACATTATTATACTCAAATGAAAAGGAATTTAAAGAGCTATTTAGCAGTACATAAATCTCTGGAAAATTCTGAGATTTAGTATGGATTTTGCATTGAAAAGCCATAAAATTTCCATAATCGATCCTCCATAATCATCATTTTCTCAGGAACTAAGAGGAATTTCGCAGCGAAAAGTAGTTTTATTTGATGTCCTTAATATTTCCTTTCGTTTGAGTATAATATTGAGTGAAACAAAAATTTTTCATTTTTTGGCAAAAAAGGCAGTGTATACATCATCCTTTTTTGCAAAAAATCGAAAAAAAAATTTTCACTCAATATTATACATTATTATACTCAAATGAAAGGGAATTTAAAGAGCTATTTAGCAGTACATAAATCTCTGGAAAATTCTGAGATTTAGTATGGATTTTGCATTGAAAAGCCATAAAATTTCCATAATCGATCCTCCATAATCATCATTTTCTCAGGAACTAAGAGGAATTTCGCAGCGAAAAGTAGTTTTATTTGATGTCCTTAATATTTCCTTTCGTTTGAGTATAATATTGAGTGAAACAAAAATTTTTAATTTTTTGGCAAAAAAGGCAGTGTATACATCATCCTTTTTTGCAAAAAATCGAAAAAATTTTTTTCACTCAATATTATACATTATTATACTCAAATGAAAGGGAATTCAAAGAGCTATTTAGCAGTACATAAATCTCTGGAAAATTCTGAGATTTAGTATGGATTTTGCATTGAAAAGCGATAAAATTTCCATAATCGATCCTCCATAATCATCATTTTCTCAGGAACTAAGAGGAATTTCGCAGCGAAAAGTAGTTTTATTTGATGTCCTTAATATTTCCTTTCGTTTGAGTATAATATTGAGTGAAACAAAAATTTTTCATTTTTTGGCAAAAAAGGCAGTGTATACATCATCCTTTTTTGCAAAAAATCGAAAAAAAAATGTTCACTCAATATTATACATTATTATACTCAAATGAAAGGGAATTTAAAGAGCTATTTAGCAGTACATAAATCTCTGGAAAATTCTGAGATTTAGTATGGATTTTGCATTGAAAAGCCATAAAATTTCCATAATCGATCCTCCATAATCATCATTTTCTCAGGAACTAAGAGGAATTTCGCAGCGAAAAGTAGTTTTATTTGATGTCCTTAATATTTCCTTTCGTTTGAGTATAATATTGAGTGAAACAAAAATTTTTAATTTTTTGGCAAAAAAGGCAGTGTATACATCATCCTTTTTTGCAAAAAATCGAAAAAATTTTTTTCACTCAATATTATACATTATTATACTCAAATGAAAGGGAATTTAAAGAGCTATTTAGCAGTACATAAATCTCTGGAAAATTCTGAGATTTAGTATGGATTTTGCATTGAAAAGCGATAAAATTTCCATAATCGATCCTCCATAATCATCATTTTCTCAGGAACTAAGAGGAATTTCGCAGCGAAAAGTAGTTTTATTTGATGTCCTTAATATTTCCTTTCGTTTGAGTATAATATTGAGTGAAACAAAAATTTTTAATTTTTTGGCAAAAAAGGCAGTGTATACATCATCCTTTTTTGCAAAAAATCGAAAAAAATTTTTTCACTCAATATTATACATTATTATACTCAAATGAAAAGGAATTTAAAGAGCTATTTAGCAGTACATAAATCTCTGGAAAATTCTGAGATTTAGTATGGATTTTGCATTGAAAAGCCATAAAATTTCCATAATCGATCCTCCATAATCATCATTTTCTCAGGAACTAAGAGGAATTTCGCAGCGAAAAGTAGTTTTATTTGATGTCCTTAATATTTCCTTTCGTTTGAGTATAATATTGAGTGAAACAAAAATTTTTAATTTTTTGGCAAAAAAGGCAGTGTATACATCATCCTTTTTTGCAAAAAATCGAAAAAAAATTTTTCACTCAATATTATACATTATTATACTCAAATGAAAGGGAATTTAAAGAGCTATTTAGCAGTACATAAATCTCTGGAAAATTCTGAGATTTAGTATGGATTTTGCATTGAAAAGCCATAAAATTTCCATAATCGATCCTCCATAATCATCATTTTCTCAGGAACTAAGAGGAATTTCGCAGCGAAAAGTAGTTTTATTTGATGTCCTTAATATTTCCTTTCGTTTGAGTATAATATTGAGTGAAACAAAAATTTTTAATTTTTTGGCAAAAAAGGCAGTGTATACATCATCCTTTTTTGCAAAAAATCGAAAAAAATTTTTTCACTCAATATTATACATTATTATACTCAAATGAAAAGGAATTTAAAGAGCTATTTAGCAGTACATAAATCTCTGGAAAATTCTGAGATTTAGTATGGATTTTGCATTGAAAAGCCATAAAATTTCCATAATCGATCCTCCATAATCATCATTTTCTCAGGAACTAAGAGGAATTTCGCAGCGAAAAGTAGTTCTATTTGATGTCCTTAATATTTCCTTTCGTTTGAGTATAATATTGAGTGGAACAAAAATTTTTCATTTTTTGGCAAAAAAGGCAGTGTATACATCATCCTTTTTTGCAAAAAATCGAAAAAAAAATTTTCACTCAATATTATACATTATTATACTCAAATGAAAGGGAATTTAAAGAGCTATTTAGCAGTACATAAATCTCTGGAAAATTCTGAGATTTAGTATGGATTTTGCATTGAAAAGCCATAAAATTTCCATAATCGATCCTCCATAATCATCATTTTCTCAGGAACTAAGAGGAATTTCGCAGCGAAAAGTAGTTTTATTTGATGTCCTTAATATTTCCTTTCGTTTGAGTATAATATTGAGTGAAACAAAAATTTTTAATTTTTTTTCAAAAATCATCCTTTTTTGCAAAAAATCGAAAAAAAATTTTTCACTCAATATTATACATTATTATACTCAAATGAAAGGGAATTTAAAGAGCTATTTAGCAGTACATAAATCTCTGGAAAATTCTGAGATTTAGTATGGATTTTGCATTGAAAAGCCATAAAATTTCCATAATCGATCCTCCATAATCATCATTTTCTCAGGAACTAAGAGGAATTTCGCAGCGAAAAGTAGTTTTATTTGATGTCCTTAATATTTCCTTTCGTTTGAGTATAATATTGAGTGAAACAAAAATTTTTAATTTTTTGGCAAAAAAGGCAGTGTATACATCATCCTTTTTTGCAAAAAATCGAAAAAATTTTTTTCACTTAATATTATACATTATTATACTCAAATGAAAGGGAATTCAAAGAGCTATTTAGCAGTACATAAATCTCTGGAAAATTCTGAGATTTAGTATGGATTTTGCATTGAAAAGCGATAAAATTTCCATAATCGATCCTCCATAATCATCATTTTCTCAGGAACTAAGAGGAATTTCGCAGCGAAAAGTAGTTTTATTTGATGTCCTTAATATTTCCTTTCGTTTGAGTATAATATTGAGTGAAACAAAAATTTTTAATTTTTTGGCAAAAAAGGCAGTGTATACATCATCCTTTTTTGCAAAAAATCGAAAAAAATTTTTTCACTCAATATTATACATTATTATACTCAAATGAAAAGGAATTTAAAGAGCTATTTAGCAGTACATAAATCTCTGGAAAATTCTGAGATTTAGTATGGATTTTGCATTGAAAAGCCATAAAATTTCCATAATCGATCCTCCATAATCATCATTTTCTCAGGAACTAAGAGGAATTTCGCAGCGAAAAGTAGTTTTATTTGATGTCCTTAATATTTCCTTTCGTTTGAGTATAATATTGAGTGAAACAAAAATTTTTCATTTTTTGGCAAAAAAGGCAGTGTATACATCATCCTTTTTTGCAAAAAATCGAAAAAATTTTTTTCACTCAATATTATACATTATTATACTCAAATGAAAGGGAATTTAAAGAGCTATTTAGCAGTACATAAATCTCTGGAAAATTCTGAGATTTAGTATGGATTTTGCATTGAAAAGCCATAAAATTTCCATAATCGATCCTCCATAATCATCATTTTCTCAGGAACTAAGAGGAATTTCGCAGCGAAAAGTAGTTTTATTTGATGTCCTTAATATTTCCTTTCGTTTGAGTATAATATTGAGTGAAACAAAAATTTTTAATTTTTTGGCAAAAAAGGCAGTGTATACATCATCCTTTTTTGCAAAAAATCGAAAAAAATTTTTTCACTCAATATTATACATTATTATACTCAAATGAAAAGGAATTTAAAGAGCTATTTAGCAGTACATAAATCTCTGGAAAATTCTGAGATTTAGTATGGATTTTGCATTGAAAAGCCATAAAATTTCCATAATCGATCCTCCATAATCATCATTTTCTCAGGAACTAAGAGGAATTTCGCAGCGAAAAGTAGTTTTATTTGATGTCCTTAATATTTCCTTTCGTTTGAGTATAATATTGAGTGAAACAAAAATTTTTCATTTTTTGGCAAAAAAGGCAGTGTATACATCATCCTTTTTTGCAAAAAATCGAAAAAAAATTTTTCACTCAATATTATACATTATTATACTCAAATGAAAAGGAATTTAAAGAGCTATTTAGCAGTACATAAATCTCTGGAAAATTCTGAGATTTAGTATGGATTTTGCATTGAAAAGCCATAAAATTTCCATAATCGATCCTCCATAATCATCATTTTCTCAGGAACTAAGAGGAATTTCGCAGCGAAAAGTAGTTTTATTTGATGTCCTTAATATTTCCTTTCGTTTGAGTATAATATTGAGTGAAACAAAAATTTTTCATTTTTTGGCAAAAAAGGCAGTGTATACATCATCCTTTTTTGCAAAAAATCGAAAAAAAAATTTTCACTCAATATTATACATTATTATACTCAAATGAAAGGGAATTTAAAGAGCTATTTAGCAGTACATAAATCTCTGGAAAATTCTGAGATTTAGTATGGATTTTGCATTGAAAAGCCATAAAATTTCCATAATCGATCCTCCATAATCATCATTTTCTCAGGAACTAAGAGGAATTTCGCAGCGAAAAGTAGTTTTATTTGATGTCCTTAATATTTCCTTTCGTTTGAGTATAATATTGAGTGAAACAAAAATTTTTAATTTTTTGGCAAAAAAGGCAGTGTATACATCATCCTTTTTTGCAAAAAATCGAAAAAATTTTTTTCACTCAATATTATACATTATTATACTCAAATGAAAGGGAATTCAAAGAGCTATTTAGCAGTACATAAATCTCTGGAAAATTCTGAGATTTAGTATGGATTTTGCATTGAAAAGCGATAAAATTTCCATAATCGATCCTCCATAATCATCATTTTCTCAGGAACTAAGAGGAATTTCGCAGCGAAAAGTAGTTTTATTTGATGTCCTTAATATTTCCTTTCGTTTGAGTATAATATTGAGTGGAACAAAAATTTTTCATTTTTTGGCAAAAAAGGCAGTGTATACATCATCCTTTTTTGCAAAAAATCGAAAAAATTTTTTTCACTCAATATTATACATTATTATACTCAAATGAAAGGGAATTTAAAGAGCTATTTAGCAGTACATAAATCTCTGGAAAATTCTGAGATTTAGTATGGATTTTGCATTGAAAAGCCATAAAATTTCCATAATCGATCCTCCATAATCATCATTTTCTCAGGAACTAAGAGGAATTTCGCAGCGAAAAGTAGTTTTATTTGATGTCCTTAATATTTCCTTTCGTTTGAGTATAATATTGAGTGAAACAAAAATTTTTAATTTTTTGGCAAAAAAGGCAGTGTATACATCATCCTTTTTTGCAAAAAATCGAAAAAATTTTTTTCACTCAATATTATACATTATTATACTCAAATGAAAGGGAATTCAAAGAGCTATTTAGCAGTACATAAATCTCTGGAAAATTCTGAGATTTAGTATGGATTTTGCATTGAAAAGCGATAAAATTTCCATAATCGATCCTCCATAATCATCATTTTCTCAGGAACTAAGAGGAATTTCGCAGCGAAAAGTAGTTTTATTTGATGTCCTTAATATTTCCTTTCGTTTGAGTATAATATTGAGTGAAACAAAAATTTTTCATTTTTTGGCAAAAAAGGCAGTGTATACATCATCCTTTTTTGCAAAAAATCGAAAAAATTTTTTTCACTCAATATTATACATTATTATACTCAAATGAAAGGGAATTTAAAGAGCTATTTAGCAGTACATAAATCTCTGGAAAATTCTGAGATTTAGTATGGATTTTGCATTGAAAAGCCATAAAATTTCCATAATCGATCCTCCATAATCATCATTTTCTCAGGAACTAAGAGGAATTTCGCAGCGAAAAGTAGTTTTATTTGATGTCCTTAATATTTCCTTTCGTTTGAGTATAATATTGAGTGAAACAAAAATTTTTAATTTTTTGGCAAAAAAGGCAGTGTATACATCATCCTTTTTTGCAAAAAATCGAAAAAATTTTTTTCACTCAATATTATACATTATTATACTCAAATGAAAGGGAATTTAAAGAGCTATTTAGCAGTACATAAATCTCTGGAAAATTCTGAGATTTAGTATGGATTTTGCATTGAAAAGCCATAAAATTTCCATAATCGATCCTCCATAATCATCATTTTCTCAGGAACTAAGAGGAATTTCGCAGCGAAAAGTAGTTTTATTTGATGTCCTTAATATTTCCTTTCGTTTGAGTATAATATTGAGTGAAACAAAAATTTTTAATTTTTTGGCAAAAAAGGCAGTGTATACATCATCCTTTTTTGCAAAAAATCGAAAAAATTTTTTTCACTCAATATTATACATTATTATACTCAAATGAAAAGGAATTTAAAGAGCTATTTAGCAGTACATAAATCTCTGGAAAATTCTGAGATTTAGTATGGATTTTGCATTGAAAAGCCATAAAATTTCCATAATCGATCCTCCATAATCATCATTTTCTCAGGAACTAAGAGGAATTTCGCAGCGAAAAGTAGTTTTATTTGATGTCCTTAATATTTCCTTTCGTTTGAGTATAATATTGAGTGAAACAAAAATTTTTCATTTTTTGGCAAAAAAGGCAGTGTATACATCATCCTTTTTTGCAAAAAATCGAAAAAAAAATTTTCACTCAATATTATACATTATTATACTCAAATGAAAGGGAATTTAAAGAGCTATTTAGCAGTACATAAATCTCTGGAAAATTCTGAGATTTAGTATGGATTTTGCATTGAAAAGCCATAAAATTTCCATAATCGATCCTCCATAATCATCATTTTCTCAGGAACTAAGAGGAATTTCGCAGCGAAAAGTAGTTTTATTTGATGTCCTTAATATTTCCTTTCGTTTGAGTATAATATTGAGTGAAACAAAAATTTTTAATTTTTTGGCAAAAAAGGCAGTGTATACATCATCCTTTTTTGCAAAAAATCGAAAAAATTTTTTTCACTCAATATTATACATTATTATACTCAAATGAAAGGGAATTTAAAGAGCTATTTAGCAGTACATAAATCTCTGGAAAATTCTGAGATTTAGTATGGATTTTGCATTGAAAAGCCATAAAATTTCCATAATCGATCCTCCATAATCATCATTTTCTCAGGAACTAAGAGGAATTTCGCAGCGAAAAGTAGTTTTATTTGATGTCCTTAATATTTCCTTTCGTTTGAGTATAATATTGAGTGAAACAAAAATTTTTAATTTTTTGGCAAAAAAGGCAGTGTATACATCATCCTTTTTTGCAAAAAATCGAAAAAAATTTTTTCACTCAATATTATACATTATTATACTCAAATGAAAAGGAATTTAAAGAGCTATTTAGCAGTACATAAATCTCTGGAAAATTCTGAGATTTAGTATGGATTTTGCATTGAAAAGCCATAAAATTTCCATAATCGATCCTCCATAATCATCATTTTCTCAGGAACTAAGAGGAATTTCGCAGCGAAAAGTAGTTTTATTTGATGTCCTTAATATTTCCTTTCGTTTGAGTATAATATTGAGTGAAACAAAAATTTTTAATTTTTTGGCAAAAAAGGCAGTGTATATATACATCATCCTTTTTTGCGAAAAATCGAAAAAAAATTTTTCACTCAATATTATACATTATTATACTCAAATGAAAGGGAATTTAAAGAGCTATTTAGCAGTACATAAATCTCTGGAAAATTCTGAGATTTAGTATGGATTTTGCATTGAAAAGCCATAAAATTTCCATAATCGATCCTCCATAATCATCATTTTCTCAGGAACTAAGAGGAATTTCGCAGCGAAAAGTAGTTTTATTTGATGTCCTTAATATTTCCTTTCGTTTGAGTATAATATTGAGTGAAACAAAAATTTTTCATTTTTTGGCAAAAAAGGCAGTGTATACATCATCCTTTTTTGCAAAAAATCGAAAAAAATTTTTTCACTCAATATTATACATTATTATACTCAAATGAAAAGGAATTTAAAGAGCTATTTAGCAGTACATAAATCTCTGGAAAATTCTGAGATTTAGTATGGATTTTGCATTGAAAAGCCATAAAATTTCCATAATCGATCCTCCATAATCATCATTTTCTCAGGAACTAAGAGGAATTTCGCAGCGAAAAGTAGTTTTATTTGATGTCCTTAATATTTCCTTTCGTTTGAGTATAATATTGAGTGAAACAAAAATTTTTCATTTTTTGGCAAAAAAGGCAGTGTATACATCATCCTTTTTTGCAAAAAATCGAAAAAAATTTTTTCACTCAATATTATACATTATTATACTCAAATGAAAAGGAATTTAAAGAGCTATTTAGCAGTACATAAATCTCTGGAAAATTCTGAGATTTAGTATGGATTTTGCATTGAAAAGCCATAAAATTTCCATAATCGATCCTCCATAATCATCATTTTCTCAGGAACTAAGAGGAATTTCGCAGCGAAAAGTAGTTTTATTTGATGTCCTTAATATTTCCTTTCGTTTGAGTATAATATTGAGTGAAACAAAAATTTTTCATTTTTTGGCAAAAAAGGCAGTGTATACATCATCCTTTTTTGCAAAAAATCGAAAAAATTTTTTTCACTCAATATTATACATTATTATACTCAAATGAAAGGGAATTCAAAGAGCTATTTAGCAGTACATAAATCTCTGGAAAATTCTGAGATTTAGTATGGATTTTGCATTGAAAAGCGATAAAATTTCCATAATCGATCCTCCATAATCATCATTTTCTCAGGAACTAAGAGGAATTTCGCAGCGAAAAGTAGTTTTATTTGATGTCCTTAATATTTCCTTTCGTTTGAGTATAATATTGAGTGAAACAAAAATTTTTCATTTTTTGGCAAAAAAGGCAGTGTATACATCATCCTTTTTTGCAAAAAATCGAAAAAAATTTTTTCACTCAATATTATACATTATTATACTCAAATGAAAAGGAATTTAAAGAGCTATTTAGCAGTACATAAATCTCTGGAAAATTCTGAGATTTAGTATGGATTTTGCATTGAAAAGCCATAAAATTTCCATAATCGATCCTCTATAATCATCATTTTCTCAGGAACTAAGAGGAATTTCGCAGCGAAAAGTAGTTTTATTTGATGTCCTTAATATTTCCTTTCGTTTGAGTATAATATTGAGTGAAACAAAAATTTTTAATTTTTTGGCAAAAAAGGCAGTGTATACATCATCCTTTTTTGCAAAAAATCGAAAAAATTTTTTTCACTCAATATTATACATTATTATACTCAAATGAAAGGGAATTTAAAGAGCTATTTAGCAGTACATAAATCTCTGGAAAATTCTGAGATTTAGTATGGATTTTGCATTGAAAAGCGATAAAATTTCCATAATCGATCCTCCATAATCATCATTTTCTCAGGAACTAAGAGGAATTTCGCAGCGAAAAGTAGTTTTATTTTATGTCCTTAATATTTCCTTTCGTTTGAGTATAATATTGAGTGAAACAAAAATTTTTAATTTTTTGGCAAAAAAGGCAGTGTATACATCATCCTTTTTTGCAAAAAATCGAAAAAAATTTTTTCACTCAATATTATACATTATTATACTCAAATGAAAAGGAATTTAAAGAGCTATTTAGCAGTACATAAATCTTGGAAAATTCTGAGATTTAGTATGGATTTTGCATTGAAAAGCCATAAAATTTCCATAATCGATCCTCCATAATCATCATTTTCTCAGGAACTAAGAGGAATTTCGCAGCGAAAAGTAGTTTTATTTGATGTCCTTAATATTTCCTTTCGTTTGAGTATAATATTGAGTGAAACAAAAATTTTTCATTTTTTGGCAAAAAAGGCAGTGTATACATCATCCTTTTTTGCAAAAAATCGAAAAAAAATTTTTCACTCAATATTATACATTATTATACTCAAATGAAAGGGAATTTAAAGAGCTATTTAGCAGTACATAAATCTCTGGAAAATTCTGAGATTTAGTATGGATTTTGCATTGAAAAGCCATAAAATTTCCATAATCGATCCTCCATAATCATCATTTTCTCAGGAACTAAGAGGAATTTCGCAGCGAAAAGTAGTTTTATTTGATGTCCTTAATATTTCCTTTCGTTTGAGTATAATATTGAGTGAAACAAAAATTTTTCATTTTTTGGCAAAAAAGGCAGTGTATACATCATCCTTTTTTGCAAAAAATCGAAAAAAATTTTTTCACTCAATATTATACATTATTATACTCAAATGAAAGGGAATTTAAAGAGCTATTTAGCAGTACATAAATCTCTGGAAAATTCTGAGATTTAGTATGGATTTTGCATTGAAAAGCCATAAAATTTCCATAATCGATCCTCCATAATCATCATTTTCTCAGGAACTAAGAGGAATTTCGCAGCGAAAAGTAGTTTTATTTGATGTCCTTAATATTTCCTTTCGTTTGAGTATAATATTGAGTGAAACAAAAATTTTTAATTTTTTGGCAAAAAAGGCAGTGTATACATCATCCTTTTTTGCAAAAAATCGAAAAAAAATTTTTCACTCAATATTATACATTATTATACTCAAATGAAAGGGAATTTAAAGAGCTATTTAGCAGTACATAAATCTCTGGAAAATTCTGAGATTTAGTATGGATTTTGCATTGAAAAGCGATAAAATTTCCATAATCGATCCTCCATAATCATCATTTTCTCAGGAACTAAGAGGAATTTCGCAGCGAAAAGTAGTTTTATTTGATGTCCTTAATATTTCCTTTCGTTTGAGTATAATATTGAGTGAAACAAAAATTTTTAATTTTTTGGCAAAAAAGGCAGTGTATACATCATCCTTTTTTGCAAAAAATCGAAAAAAATTTTTTCACTCAATATTATACATTATTATACTCAAATGAAAGGGAATTTAAAGAGCTATTTAGCAGTACATAAATCTCTGGAAAATTCTGAGATTTAGTATGGATTTTGCATTGAAAAGCGATAAAATTTCCATAATCGATCCTCCATAATCATCATTTTCTCAGGAACTAAGAGGAATTTCGCAGCGAAAAGTAGTTTTATTTGATGTCCTTAATATTTCCTTTCGTTTGAGTATAATATTGAGTGAAACAAAAATTTTTCATTTTTTGGCAAAAAAGGCAGTGTATACATCATCCTTTTTTGCAAAAAATCGAAAAAAATTTTTTCACTCAATATTATACATTATTATACTCAAATGAAAGGGAATTTAAAGAGCTATTTAGCAGTACATAAATCTCTGGAAAATTCTGAGATTTAGTATGGATTTTGCATTGAAAAGCGATAAAATTTCCATAATCGATTCTCCATAATCATCATTTTCTCAGGAACTAAGAGGAATTTCGCAGCGAAAAGTAGTTTTATTTGATGTCCTTAATATTTCCTTTCGTTTGAGTATAATATTGAGTGAAACAAAAATTTTTAATTTTTTGGCAAAAAAGGCAGTGTATACATCATCCTTTTTTGCAAAAAATCGAAAAAAATTTTTTCACTCAATATTATACATTATTATACTCAAATGAAAGGGAATTTAAAGAGCTATTTAGCAGTACATAAATCTCTGGAAAATTCTGAGATTTAGTATGGATTTTGCATTGAAAAGCCATAAAATTTCCATAATCGATCCTCCATAATCATCATTTTCTCAGGAACTAAGAGGAATTTCGCAGCGAAAAGTAGTTTTATTTGATGTCCTTAATATTTCCTTTCGTTTGAGTATAATATTGAGTGAAACAAAAATTTTCCATTTTTTTTTGGCAAAAAATCGAAAAAAATGTTTCACTCAATATTATGCTCAAATGAAATGTCATTCATGGGTTTGAAAAAAATTTTTTAATTTACTGATTTATGGTCTAGTGGTGCTTTTGTTTGTATAGATTTAAATGATTTTCTTTATTGGAAGTATTTTTTATGGTTTTATTATATAATTGTATTTAAAATAAAAAAATAATTAAAATTTATTGATATTTATGCATTTTAAATATAAAAATATTTTATTTTATACATACATATTTTATACGAATCTAATTATATTTTATTTTTTCATAAATATTAGAATAATAATAAAATTTTTACATAAATTCTTGTTTAATATGTCCTTTATGCTAAAAGAGGGTTTGTAACCTTACTTAATTAATATATTTGATTTTTTAATTAAAAAAGAACATTTTTACAAAATTTTGAAAAATTTTTAATTATGTATTTTTTAATATATTTTAATAATATTTTTAATAATATTTTCTTATAATAATTGTGCATGTCTTTTCGACATCATCCGAACAGTGTTCTTTAAAGCTTCACGTTTATAAGACCTTACTGATGTGCCAGACCAGTAATTTCAGTGCCTGAAAATAATGTAGGAGAAAAAAAAGAGTTGTTTGATGGAATATTTCTTATAAATCTTAATAGTTAAATAGTAAAAGAGACCAACGTAAATAAAAGTCGCTACACAAAAAGTTATTATAATTTGATTATATACAAAAAATATTCAAATTTCAATACAAAAGTTGTCTCATAATTTAGGAATTTAAACAAAAACATTGATTTTTTTAATAAACAAAATTTTCCGATATAAAAAACTTTATAGGATTAAAGAACTCTTCAATTAAGAAAGTTAAAAAAATACGAAAGTTTGCTCATTTTTTTAAAGTTAATTGAAAAAAAAGTATCTTAGGCTCTAACAAACTGATGGTTCATATCTAAATTCTTAACCAGATAAAATAAAAAATAAACAGTGCTACCAACGGAACTTTCTCTAGTGAGAATTTCAATTTTTCTGAAAATACAATTTCAGCAAAATAGGAATTTTAACTTGAATTTTAAAAAAAATAACAATAAATTTGGTTATAGTGTTTAGAAAGTGCATAAATAAAATCCAAAACCATGGTTAAATTCCAGATAAATTGGTCCAGTACTTTTCGCAAACTAGCAAATTTGGAATTCTAAGAATCAAGAAAATCCTAAATTACGATTTTTTTTTTAATAGTTTAATTTAATATACCCAGCACAAACCTAGTATCAACTACTTACCAGGCTATTTACTCGCTTAATTACTTTTGTTCGCGATGTCCAAAATGTAATGGGTACTCATTATGTTTTGGCGGTTCGTAAGCGAGAGGGTAATGACCACCCATTACTTTGTGTTTTTTGTAAGCGAGAAGATAATGACCACTCATTACTTTTGGGACATCGCGAACAAAAGTAATTAAGCAAGTAAATAGCCTGGTAAGTATTTGATGCCATGTTTTTGCTGGGTAGTTTATGGGGATAATTTCCAAAAAGGGAATTTTTGAGATCCTTATGGGGTGCTTTGAAGATTTTCCCACGCGATTATACTCAAATAAATGTTAATTTTAAGTAGAATTCTAAAGAACTTTTTTACAATTTTAAGCCATAAAATTTTTCCAGGATTTTAAACCCTTTACCCAGGCAAAAAGAAAAGTCGTCGCCTTGGAAAGGAAATTCGATAATTTTTTTATAGAATAAATGTAGGTATTCTATAATTTGTACAAAAAAATAATTTGGTCAAATTATTTAGTTAAAAAAATATTAAGCAAGAAAAATAATCTTAAAATTAATTTATTATAAAAATTAAAATTGAAATTATCACTTACCCGATGGATGGGTATTGCGCTCAAAATGAGCATTTAAAAGCGCTAAAGCTTGTGGGGTAAGTGAAGTATGACGTTTCCGCTATTTTTGATGGCTCCACACCAATATAGTCGATTAGATAATTTTTACCAGCTTTAAAACGATTCCAATGACTGTCATAAATAAATATGAAAAAACAAAGTTAGATTATTCTTAGAAATAAAAAAAATGTAAACGTTGTAGGAACTTAATCCGTACTCTCACCTCTGTTCAACCTCTTTCATTCAATATTTTAAAAAGGGGTTTAACTTTTTGAGCACTTTTGGTGTTATATCTTATTTTTCAGACCTAATAAAGATAGAAAAAAAAAAATTTATATTACATTACACATACATTTTTTTAAACAAATTTTGTATACGCTTATTCTAAATAAAAAGTGCCAGGACATTGTTTTTATTTTTTAACCAAAAATAATTTGTTTTTATACCCTCCACCATATATGGTGAGGGTATATATCAGTTTGTCATTCCGTTTGTAACATGTCGAAATATAGGTTTAAGACCCCATAAAGTATATATATTCGTGATCCTTATGCAATTTTAAGTCGATTTAGCGATGTCCGTCTGTCTGTCTGTCTGTCTGTCTGTCCGTCTGTCTGTCTGTCTGTCTGTCTGTCTGTCTGTCTGTCTGTCTGTCTGTCTGTCCGTCTGTCTGTCTGTTGAAATGGCGATCACGACGCAAAGACGCAAGCGGGTATTTAAAATGAGCAAAATCGGTTCAGCGGTTCAAAAGTTATGAGTGAAAATCTGAAGGTACCTCTAAATTTTCCATACAAATTTGTACAATTTTTCTGTATCTATTTTTTTTTTTTTCTATTAAGTAAGTAAAAATGTTATTAAGTCTTCTTATTGTTCGATTACATTTATTGTCTTACATAGTATGAGAATAATAACATTCTTAGAGCTATATGTGTGTTACTCTGATAACTAAGTTAACGTAAAAATCAACAATGTTAAAGTCGCTAACAGAGCAGACCTCTGTAAATAACATTGCTTAAACTAAATAAATAACATTACTAAAACTAAATAACAAAAGTTCGTTTCATAAATTGACAAAACATATTCATATTACAGTTCATGCAAAATTTAGTATATACGTATATCATCTTCAGCCCCTATGGTGGAGGGTATTCAAAGATTCGGCACAGCCGAATTTAGCCCTTTTTTACTTGTTTTTTTTTAAATAATAATTTTTTTTTTAATTTTTCTGGTTAGAAAATTAAAATGCCAAAATTATAAAATTTTTATTAATTTATAATACTTATAGACAATGGATATTTTATGTAGAAATGGGCACGTGACACGAAATTTCGTGAACGTGCTCATATCAAATTTTAATACAATGCCCTGACCAATAATTAAAGTTATTTATAATAAAATAGCTTAAAACTTAAGCGCATACTAAAAATAGAGAACATATTTATTTATCGCTTTTAAGAGGATTTTTATAAAAAAAAATAATTTTTAAATTATTATAAATATTTTAATGAAATGTTTTTTTTTTAGATTTTTTTAAATTTGTTATTTATTTATTTATTAAAATTTTTCATAGCAT
Source organism: Eustalomyia histrio (assembly GCA_949748255.1). Lineage (NCBI taxonomy): Eukaryota > Metazoa > Arthropoda > Insecta > Diptera > Anthomyiidae > Eustalomyia > Eustalomyia histrio. The sequence continues at coordinate 99,981,990 of OX456527.1, read as the reverse complement.
TTTCTATTAAAAATCCCTTATTTAGCATTTAATAGTAAATAAATTTTTATCGTTTTTTTTATTTTGTATAAATACTCTGTTTAGAAAATTAGACAAATTAAAAAAAAAAAAAAAAAAAAACAAAACATATTTTTGTCCTATTGTATTTTAAACTTAAATGTTTTGTTGTTGTGTTGATAGTTGAGCGGCATACATACATTTAGAAAAAAAGTTAGTAGAAAAATTTGCTATTTTTTTTACTGATTTTTAGTAAAAAAATTATTATTTAACAAATCTTTTTGCTATTTACATTTTACAAATTACAGAATTTTTACAAATTTTCGTTGCTAATTTCAGAAATAATTTTACAAATTTTTGAAAACCGATTTGCTTAAATTAGTAAAATAATTTACTAATTTAAAAAAAGTGGATTTTGAAGGAAATGTTTTTTCTAATTAAAAGTTATTCCTGAAAACTTCAATTGCTTTAAAATCTTACATATATTAAAAATAAATGTATCGAAAGTGAATATACCGACTCATGTCTAAAAAGTTTTTTTAGTTCTAAAAATCAGCCCTAAAAATCATTAAAATTTGACCTTAAAAGTAAAAAAAAATTTACTAAAATATTTTTCAAAACAGAAATTACCAAATTAAAACAAAATGATAAATTCGTTTATGTTTTTACATTTTTTAAGCCTTTGATTTTTTTTTTAGTTTTGTCTAAAATATTTAAAAAAAATAAATAAACTAAAAAAATGTTGATGCTTGATAAAAAAAAATAAATTTGAAATTTTGTACTAATATTAATAATATTTAGTAATTTTTTTTGCTGATTTTAGCAAACAGATTTTAAATTTTATTTAAAAAAAGTTTTACTAAAATTAAGTAGCGGCAGCTAATTTCTTCTACAAATTTCATTGTACTGCACGTCAGTAGACATGTGTTGCTAAGATTGGCAAAAAATATCGCTGGGCTCAAATTAGCAAAATTTCCCGTAATAACAGCAACATTTTCAGTTGCTATTACAGACTTCTTTTGGTGAGTGTATGAGCAGCTAATGCAATTTCCGTTTGCAAATTTTATACAAAGTTTTATATATTAAGAGTATATATTTATTATTATTTTTAGAAAAGCAATTAGCGTTTAAAATTTATTTAAAAACAAATGTCCTGGCACTGTAAATAATATATTTTTTTTTTTGGAGGAATACAAAAAAACATAAATTTTAGTTTTGGGTGTAAAAAAATAAATAAAAATACACTTTTCTTATTTTTTGTAATTTGTTTTATTGTTTATAAATACAACGGCAACAATGATATTTGCACGATTTAATATAAATTATTTTTGATATCAACCGAGAAAGATTGACAATGTGAAAAATGGTGCTACGTAAAATCTGAACCCTTCCCAAAAATAATTTTTGTGGAAAAGTGAATTGAGACAATTTTTTTTTTAAAAAGGCTATCGTAAAAATCGAAATATATATATGAACAGACATGGGCACACATGGTCACATACGTCCATGCATGGACCAATATATAACCATACATGTTCTCATATATGACCATTTTTCTTCGAATCTGAAATTTTGGAAAATATGCGTTTTCATGAACAATATATAAGAAAATATATCCATAAACGGCCATAAACCCTTAAATTACGGAGCAGAAATATATGGTCATATATGAGATCCTGTATGGTCATATACTGAACTATGCATGAACGTATATGATCATGTATGATCATATTCATATATATATATGGATATTTACATGTGATGTTGAAAACAGTGAAAATGGGGCTAAAACTGAAAACTGATTACTAAAAACTGAATTAATGAATAAAAGAAAACAAATTAAAAAAATATTTCTGAACCATTAGAGACAATATTTTATATCAATAAACTGAAACTGTGGTTTAACCCTTTTGAACCGGATGTGTACCACTTAAAGTTTAAACGTCTCTTATGCCGGGTCGCAAGAGTTAAGTCCAAAATTTAATATTAAATTTTGGCAATTAGTGTTAACCTTAGCTTATTTTTTTTAATAATTTAGCTGACCTAACTTAATATTTCCTTTGACTAAGAGATTGTTAATCACAAGTTCTAGCTAGCACTACGCCAATTAGATATTTCATCCTGGTTATAAATCTTCATATGCACAAAAATTACATAGCGTTTGTATAACCAAAGTACAAAAATGTATGGAGCAAAATACAGTCAAATAGTAAAACTTCACAAATTACGATGCCCCAAAGTTGAGTTTAGATCGCAAATGTGTCTGGGTATTTGATTAGTACGTCCCGAGATGTTTCAAAAACATGTTTCGGAAACCAAAGTAAACACCAACAAATGTCAAGGGTACCAAACTATAAACTAATGCCAGAAAAGCTTTTATGAATACGCACCGAACAGAAAACTGCAAAATCAACTTTTTTCTCGATTTAATCATACACAAAAATTTTTGTTCACATTTAATAATTCAACAAAATTCACTGTAGAATAAAATCAGCATCATGTTGCTGAACGCGTAATTCGGATCAGTTTGAATCATATGTCGATTATGTTTACTGCAAATTTAATTACTCAACAAAAAGTCAGCGTTGAATAAATCAGAAAAAACAACAAACAACGCGTATGAGTGTATTCATAATTAAAACAAAATAGAAACACATTTCATAAATGATATTGTTTACATTAGGGTGGGACTTAAATCCGCTTTTTTAGAATTTTTATTAGTAATAAAAATATTCTTCTTTGTGAAATATAAATATTTTTTTGGAAAAAAAATTTAGGTCGATATCTCAGGCTTGCCTAATCCCGAAAAATTTATATATTGTCTAAATTTTTTTTCATTGGAAAATTAGGCAATATTTAACTTTAACCGGATTGGGCGAGCCTGATGACGACCTAAATTAAAAAAAAAAAATTTCACAAAGAACAATATTTTTGGTATTCCTAATAAAAATTCTAAAAAAACGTATTTTTTACCCACCCTAATATACATATAACATTTATGAAATGTGTTTCTACAAAACCACCCCCTTTTTATAGATAAGAAAATATTTTGTTTTAATTATGATTACACTCATACACGTTGTTTGTTGTTTTTTTCTAATTTATTTTACATCAAAATAATTATTGTTGGCTCGAATGAACAGAATAAAATCAATGGTTTAACAACGACCGATGATTATAAATCAGTGACGAAACAATTTGCACGTCGTTTGATTGATTTAAGATCATCGCAAACACATATTTATTCTTGTGCTGATTGGGTATGAACGTTTTGCAATCATCATTTGCAGTTCTCTGGTACCGAAACATTACTAGATGGTGTTTGCTATTTTCCATTTCGCCGGTTTTTGGTGATAATTCAAGCTGAATGCATCGTATACCGCTGACAACATTGCCAACGGTATGTTTACGGATTTTATTAAGTTTTTTCCTTCTCCTGTCAAGTTACAAAAAATCGAGTTAGGGCCTTTTTATATTAAGCCATCGATATAATTAATATTAGTACAAAATTTTAAATTTATTTTTTTTTTAGTAATTTTTTTTTTACTTTTAAGGTAAAATTTTAATTGTTTTTGGGGTTGATTTTTAGAACTAAAAAACTTTTTAGTGCTATTTTAAGTGGATGTCCTATTTTAAGGCACTTTAAAGTTTGTAGGTGTAAGTTTTAATTAGAAATAACATTTCCTTCAATATCCACTTTTTTAAAATTAGTATTTTTTTTTTGCTAATTTTAGCAAATCGGTTTTCAAAAATTTGTAAAATAATTTCTGAAATTAGCAACAAAAATTTGTAAATATTCTGTAAAAACTCAGTAATTTGTAAAATGTAAATAGCAAAAAGATTTGCTAAATAATATTTTTTTTTACTTAAAATCAGTACAAAAGTTGGATTGAAAACCGTTTACAAATTTTTCTACTAACTTTTTTTTCTGAGTGTAGTAGTGATGCTTTTATTGCTTCTTTGACAGCTTCATTTTTGCTGGGATTAAGTGAAAAAAATATTTTTAATTTTTTTTCCAAAAAAGGCAATGTATACAAATACTAATTGACTTGGCGATCACACATGTAGGGTGTTCTAAAGTCGGCATGCCCAAATTTAGCTTTCTACCCACTATAAAAAGTATCTTATAAAAAAATGGCCCTTTCTATGAAAATGTTTCTTGTTTTAAAAAACTCGCTTTTTATACAAAAAAGGTCCATTTTATAATGTAAAAAAAATTTCCTTTTCAAAAAAAAGTACCTTTTATTAAAAAAAAACTTTTATTTGAAAAAAGTAACAACATTTTATCAAAAAAGTAGTTTTTTTTTAGTAGAAGATCCTTTTTAATAAAATATACCTATTAAAAAGCTAATTTTATGTGATATTAAAGCTATTTACCCAGCATATTTGTAATTTTTCATTTTTGCTTAATTTTTTTGCTTTAATTTCAATTTATTTTTCTTTCTAGAATTCGGAGAATGGGAAACAGCTGAAGTCTCTGTGGATGCTCAAAAATATACTATTGAAAATTTGTTGTGTGGTTCACGTTATCAAGTTTATGCTACCGGTTTTAACAAGTATTTTATTACACAATTTTGAAAGTTTTTTAAAAAAACTCTCCTTAATATTTTATTCTATAACTTCTAGCATTGGTGCTGGTGAAGCTTCAGATATTTTAAATACCCGTACTAAAGGCTACAAACCAAAACTGCCAGAAAAATCACGTTTCATAGAAGTCTCCTCAAATTCCGTATCATTACACTTCAAAGCCTGGAAAGATGGTGGTTGTCCCATGTCCCATTTTGTAGTAGAAAATAAAAAACGGTTTGTACATTTGTAAATTATCAGAGCAATAATATAAAATGTTTAAATTTGTTTTCCCAATTTTTAGCGATCAAATTGAATGGAATCAAATTTCAAATAATGTTAAGCCTGATAATAATTATGTTGTTTTGGATTTGGAACCTGCCACTTGGTATAATTTAAGAATCACTGCCCATAATTCAGCTGGTTTTACCGTAGCTGAATATGATTTTGCTACACTAACTGTTACCGGAGGTATTTATATTCAGTTTTCCAATTATTTAAATTTTTAATTTAGGAAATTGTTTGACACAATTTCTTTGTTTTTATGTAACATTGCTTTTGTACATACAAAAAAACAAAACTACGTACATTTAAGATTTTTATGCAAAAAAGAAAAAAACTTTAAAAAGAATAAAAATCTTAAAGTAATATACAAATAACAAAAAAATAATAATTATTAATTTTTTTCACTAAGCTACACTTGCTTAAATGTAAAAATTATAAAAAGATTTCAGTATTTTTTTTTAGCTTTTTAAAATTTTAAGTTTCATGTATATTTGAGTTAATTTTAAAAGCACTTTAAAACTTTTAATTTCCCTGTAAAATATATATTTTTTTTTTGTAAAAAAGCTTGTTCGATTTTGATTTAATTTTTTGTTTAAATTAGAAGTTGTAATTTTTGTTTTAATTTATGTCTGTAAATCATCGTTTTTATTTAAATTATCTACATTATCTAGTTGCTAGTGTAAAAAAAAATTGTAAAAAAATTCTATTGCGTAAATGCAATTTGTTTTCCCCTTGTTGTTGATTTAAAAGAAAAAAAAAATATGGTAGTGTATTTAAAAAAAAATTGCTTAAATCCACATTTTGTTTAGAAAATCACTACACTGTTTTGATAAAAATTGTTTAAATAAAATTTTAGCAGTAGTTGATTTGTGATTTTTAGTTTAATTTTGTTTAAGTTTAAGTTTTATAATTTTATTTTCAAATCATTTATGTGAAGAAAACAAAAATGTACTCATTCCCTTATCATACGTATCATGAAAAAACATATAGAAATGTATGGCAAATCTCCCACAGATATTGATGTCTATAAATAAGCATGTTGCATAAAAAAGTAAAAATAAAAGAAAAAAATTATCATTTTTTAGGAAAAATGTAATTTAACCTTTTAGGCAATTTTATTAAACATAATCTGGGACGTGGTGGTAAATTTTACTCCTTTTAATTCTACTAAAAAATAATTGTAAAAAACGTTTCTTCCTCATTGTGTTTTTATTGTTAAAAAGCTTATTTGTTTTGAATATTCTTTTATTCAATCCAACAAAACAGACACTTTATTTTACAATTTTTTTTTAATTACCTCAATAACTTATAAAAATGAAAATAAAGAGTAAAATTTACCACCACCTTCAAAATTAAAGGTTAATGTGTGTTTTTTAAATTTTCCTTATAAAATTTTTAGTCTAAGTTTCGGCCCAGAATAATAACGTGACGTACAATGATTGTTACTGTAGGAGAAAATACGACCAGAATAACGACGTATGACGGTGGCTGCAAAAACTTTCATACTGCATACCTTCATTATTCCAATATTTATTGGTTTTAACATTTTAATCTTATTAAAACAAAAAAAATATTATTTTAATAGCATTCAAAAACCGTTTTAAATTAAATTTAAAAACATCCTTGGAACTAGTGGTGGTGCAGCAAGTTCTAGAGCACATGCAAATGCGACATGTTTTACATTTTAATTACATATTTAGTGTGTCTTGGAAACCATTGATTTAGAACTAGTAATACATCACATTTGAATCAGTTTCCAGAATCTAATACTGAGGGTATTCACTCTTGGTAGTAAACTACCCTTGTAGAGGTTGTAGATATAGTAAAAGTACTACCATTTACTACACCACAACAACAAAATGTACAGAACTAAAATTTACTAAGGTGTGGTTAAAATACAAGACCAAAAGGTATAGTAAATACATGTTGTACATTAACAAGACTAAAACAGCTGATCGTTTAACAACTAAAACTATTGTTTGATTTTTTTATTTTGGTCATTATTAAAATAAAGTTAAATAATGGATCAAAATAATGAAAAACCCAACTTTAAACAAAAGCGTGAAAGAATAAGTAATAAAAGATGGACCGATGGTGAAATTCAGCAGCTATTGGTTTTTATTATTACAAGTAATACCGTATCTTCAAGTCCAGAATCTCTGCAAATTCTAATTGGTTAATTGCATTTTGCTGTAAAAAATTTATAATTTTATATTTTTCCGTAATTATAGGCATTTTTGTTAACTTCAAATTCTTTTTGATATTTTAAGTTTTCAAATAGATGAAAAATAAAACAAAAATCAGCTGATTGATTAATTTACAATAGCTGTATTTATGCGGGAAGTAAATACACGAAAAAGTCGTTCACGCTTTGTAGTATATAACCGTTGTAAATATACAAGGGTTGTAAATATACTACCAAGAGTAAAAACCCTTACTATTTCCAAAACCGCTCCATAAAGTTATTCAAAAAAAACTTGGAAAAGTTTAAATATTTCTTCCACTTTTAATAAGAAAAAATTTTGAAAAATATTTTCTACTAAAATGTAAAGCAGCACAAGAACTATTCATAAAAAATAAAACTTATCGAATTATGAAAAGAAGGGCACCACAATATAAATTAAATGACTAACTCTAGGATGTCCCCTACGACAATTTTTTCGAAATCCTATTAACTTGTAAATCAATGCATACAAATCTGTATTAAAAATATATAAAAAAATATTTTAATGAAATTTTTATGTATTGTTGATCTGTTATTTTGTAAATGAATAGTATTGTAGGATTTTAGATCATAAATTCATATTCTTTTTTTATAAATTGCTTTATTGCAAAGAAACATGAAAATTTTATTAGTAAATTATAGAGAATAAAAATTGAAAAATTATAAATATTTTTAAAAAATATTATAGACAAATTTTTTTTCCTATAAATATTGTTTTTGCAAAATGTTTGGACTTATAGTTCTGGAAACTGTTTCAGTATGATTAAAAATATTGGTTTTAAAATCGATCAACTTAAGGGGTTAATGCTGCTTGATGTGTTCTTGGAACTAATTGTGAGCGTTACAATTTCATACAAAATTCACGGATCTAAGAAGAGTATATTGAAAAATATGTCATGTATTTTTAAACATAACATACAAAATCAAACATGCTAGTGTATGATTTGTACACCCAGAGATAGATTTTTGAAATATCTTTCATCTAAAACCCAATTATCTGTATTAGTGGTCGAAGAAATCTTTTAAAAAAAAAACAGTTTAACCCGCTATTTTATACGTCTTTTTACCCACTTAACATGAGATTGGGGATCTTAAAAATTCATTAATTTTGTCTCTTCTACAATTTATCCCAATTTTGTTCAAATCGAAATGAACCGCTCTGAAGACCTTCAATGTTATACTGAATTTACACTATGCCCGAAATCTCGTTTTAAACCCGTTTTTTGGCGAAAATCTAGTTCATAACTGGTGGTAAAACCAGATTTCCCACACAAACGAATCTAGTAAACCAGATTTTCGAAAACCCAGTTTTATAAGGTTTGTTTTTTTCGAATTTTAAATAAATATTTCATATAAATTTAAGTTGATTTAGACTTGCTAAGTAATTATATTTATAGCTACTTACAAATTAAGTATGTATAAAAATGCTGCCAAGTCTTAGAAATTATTTGCTTTTCTCTTTTAAATCTAAACAAAAATATTTGAAATTTTGGTATTTTTAATTTTATAAAATATTAAAAACAACAAAAGCTAACAAAAAAATTATGTGTTTGTAAGTAAAGCTAGAGCAGCGCAAACAATATAATTGGCAAGTAAAAATCTATTTTTTGCATGAATGATAACCGAAACTATATGGTTATCAGTAAGGGTAACGCTATTTTCTATTACTTCGGTAACGGTATTATATGGGAAACGGTTTTTTAATTATATCAGTAACGACATTTTAAATATCGTTCACATAAATCGGTAACGGTATTTTACGGGCAACAGTTTTTTAATAGTTTAGATATTTCGGTAACGGTATTTTCAAAGTACCGATTTTTTTAATTATTTTGGTAACAGATTTTTTAAGGGTATCGATATTTCAGTTGTTTCAGTAACGGTATTTTTAAGGTAACGGTTTTTCAATTTTTTCGGTAACGGCATTTTAAGGGTAAAAATATTTCACTTATTTCTGAATCGGTATTTTACGGGCAACAGTTTTTAAATTGATTTTAGCGATAACGATATGATTTTAGGGGCAACGGTTTTTTTAATTATTTCGGTAACAGTATTTTTTAACGGTATTTTAAGAATAACGATTTTCTAATTATTTCGGTAATGGTATTTTAGGGGTAACCATAGTCAGTTGAAAGTATTTTGTACCGATAACGGTATTTTAGTGTTATTGCCAGCCCTGATATGTTATAATTTTTGTTTGTAGACAGTTTACTAATTTAAAAAAAAAAAATTCTAGCAAATTTGCAACTTTATATTTTTATTTTCTCTATTTTTTAGACATTTTTTTAAGAAAAAAAAATTGAAAACGCCAAAATATTGGAAAAATTTAAAAAATTACAACTTATATTTTTATAGAAAATATGTTTGAAATAGGAAACCGTAAAAAAATTTTCGCAGTATAACTAAAAATATAACAGTTTTGGTTTTTCAATTTTAGTATCGTCACTGTGCCTGTTAGGAAATGAACTTAAGCACGTGTTTGATTGCAAAAACAACAAGAATAGAGCAAAATATAAGTTTTAACAGATCTGCCTTTTTCTAAGGGCTTGAGTTTGTATAAAACTTCGGGTTCTGAAAAGATCTTTTGTCGAATCGAAATACATGTATCAACCTATTAGCTAAAAAGAGTTAGTTTGCTTTGTTTTTGTAAATATATAAATAACAAAAAATAATTTTTTTACTTTTAGATTTTCTTAGTAAAGAAAAATTCTAAAATTTGAAATTTTTAGGAGCAATCACATTTGAAAAAGCAAATTCAAATTTATTTTTTTGTAAATTTGGAATTCATAAATATACGTTTATTATTTTTTTTGTACATATTTTGAGAATATTATACAAATGTAAGAGATTCGAAAATTGAAAAATGATAATAAAATGTATAAAAATTGTTAAAGATTCGTTTGTAAAAAATCCCTTTATTGCGAAAAAAAAATGTCTTATGTCTATGAAAAAATTAGCATGATTTCCCCATTGTTATCCTTGCTAACATATATATAACAATTTCATTATTATGTGTCTTAATGTGTAATGACAATCCCTTGCGATTAACATTATTTTAAAACTGAAAGCAATGGGATGTGAATAATGATAAACATATAAACTTATAATCATGTTTCGGAAGTTAAAATCATGTTTAAGCGCTTAAATTTTTTTGATTTCTCTTAGAAATATGAATAAAAAATTTAATGTTTATATAAATTTTCTAATTCTGCAAACAGAAAACTAATTTTTAAAATGAAATAGAAATAATATTAAATTAAAAAGAAACCGCTTTGAAATCAAACTAAAATTTTTTTCTTTTAAATTTAAATATGTTTCTGGTTATTTGTAAAATGCGAAAACAAAATCTAAAATGTTGACATATTAATTTAACAACGATTTTTTTTTTTTAACTAGAAACATATTTACTTTTATAAAACTCATACTTGATTTAAAAAATATAATGTTAATTCAAATATTGTATAATAATTGATCTAACTTAATTTTTTTCCCTGAGCGCCTATTAATTGTGTCATTTTCATATTTTTAAAGTGAAAATATTATTTTACTACCTTAGGAATATTTTTTTTTAAATTTTGTCGGAATTGTCGGAAACTCTTATATAAGTTAAAAATCTATTTTGTAGCCTATAATGAGTACAATTTTTTTTCATATCTTATGATTTGAATATCTCACTTTTTATATACACATATATTTATTTTATTATTTTTTATAATTTATCATTAAATTTTTAGTTAAAGCATATTTTAGTTTTAATTTTATATCAAAATCATTTTAATTTCAAGTAAAAGTATTTAAAGTTCTTTAAAGAACAATTGACATAAAAACTCAATCAAATAAAATTAATTTTTTACAATGGGGTTTATTATTAAAAAAAATAATCAAAAATTATATTTACAAAAAAATCTCAACCTGCAACAACCAAAAATAATCATCCAAGAAAAATCATCATTTAAAAAAAAAAAACATAAAATGAGAAAAAACAGTTTATTTCGTTTTTATATAAATTCATTTTAATAAAATTCAGTTTTACATAATTTTTATTATCTTATACAAATTATAGTTTAATTTAATTTTTAATAAAAATATACTTTTTTTAACAATTAATATTAAATAAATTTAATAAAATATTTTTATCAATAACACCGTGTAACAAAATTCAACTAATTAATGCATGCATGAGAAAATAAAAACCGTCACATGGTTAAGTGACTATCACTTTCACTGGAAGATAGCAAGACGTGTAATTGTTGGCTGAAATGTTTTATATTATTGTTCGATGCTAGGTGCCAAAAATTATCAAAATCTGTCGATGAACTCAAAAGTTATAACTAAAACAGTGGAGATATCTTTTAAGTTTTTATTTATTCGAATATTTTTTCCATACTTTAATTTTAGATGGTTAGATATTATTATCAATTGCTTCCATAAACCTTTCATGGGTTAAATTTGAAAAAAGCTTCTACAAAATTTCTAGCATTGCCATATTTTTCTCTAGAGTTGCCACTTATTTTTTGTGGTAGCTTTAAAAAAATTTAGTTAATTTTTTTAACTCTTCACTTGGTTATCACTTAAAAAAATGCTTTTAAGTGCCATTAGCAAACAATATTAACAAATTCAAGAAAAAAAACACAAAATTTATGGGAGAATTTACAAAAATATATATATTTTTTAAAATTTTACTCATAACTCTGGAAATTCAGTAATTTCACTTAACCATTAAGGGCGTGTTATTGATTTTTTATAATAATAGTTAATAGGAAGCAAAAATTTCTTTAATTTCAAAATCTATTGAATTTTCTCATGTACGCAAATTAGTGTTGCTCGGTGTAATATATTAATTATAGTGTTATGGTTACTTATTTTCTCTTTAGCTAAACGGAATGTTGTTTTGAAAATGAAAAAAAAAAAAAAAAAGTTTCTTAAAATGTTTAATGCTACAAATTAATGCTTTTAAATTTCTAATAAAAAATTTTGTTTCAGTTTTTTTTTCTCTATAAAAGTTAAGAAGATTTAAAGAAAACAACAAAACAAATTGCATTTATAGTTTTTAATATAAACAAAAATAATAGAATTTAAGTTGTTTTAAGTGTTCAAGTGTAAAAAAAAAATTAATTCTTTTTTATTCACTCTTCCAAATTTTTACTATTTTTCTAAAATTTTTCTAATTTTCAACATAACTAGTTTACTATTTTTTTTAAATATTTTTCCAAATTTTTCAATACTAATTATCAATACATATATTTTTTCGTTTAGTGTTACTTGTTCTTTTATAAAATTTTTCAACAAAAATTATTTAATAGATTTACTGCATAATTGTTCAATCGTTCTGTAAAGTTACTTTAAATATGTAACATACTTTTAGGGGTCATTTTAAAATTGAGAAGAAGAGTTTTTCTTTTTATTTTAGTAATTTTTAAGGTGTTTTATTTTAAAGTTTCGAAAATATGTTTTAATGAAAATTCTTAAACTAGTTTTTATAAAATATTTGGAATATCATTGAAATATATTTGTTAACCCCTAAGAATAGATTAAGGTTTTGTTTAATTAACATTTCAGCATAAAAATTGTTACCTACTCTTATTTTTTTACGAAATATATTTTTCTTTTTCCAATATCTTTTTAACAATTTTTAATTGAAAGTTTATCAAAATATGTTTCTTTTAAAAATTTTTGGAAATTTATATCGTTCTTATTTTTTTTCTCAAATCTTATTCAACACTTTTTTTGAAGTCTAGCTAGAAATAAATATTTTTCAAATCTCTTCAATAGCGCCTAAAAGCAGATTAGCATTTTTCACTATACTTCGTTTTTCCAAAATATTTTTTAACAGGTTTTAGTTGAAGATTTACCTAACACACAAAAAATATATATGTTAAATTCCTTCAATTAAAATTTTCATTAATTTTGTAATTGATTCAATTAACAAATTCTCAATATTTAAACTTTCACACGTAATAATAATAGTAATCATTGATCATTTTTGAATTAAATCAATTACAGAATTAATTGCTTTGTGCGTTTGTTATGCTACAACATTTTTGTTCAACAAAATTTTTAATTGGAGGAATTGTGGAAATATATTCTTTTGTGAAATATGTTCTTTTAGATGATTTTATTTAGAAGATTTTATTTCTTTTCGAATACTTTTGCGAAGTGTTTTTTAAACCAAATGTAAATTTCAATAAAAATCCCTATGCAAGTTTTAGAAAAATCTTATAAATATTTTCGAATTTAATCTGATTACCCTTAAAATTTGATTAACTTTTTTTATACACCATATTCTTGAAGATTATGAAAAACTAAGTTTTCCAATTTTTCATTACATTTTTGGGAGTTTTTAGTCACAATTTTTCAAAATTTGCTCCTTTTAAAAAGAGCTTCTTTGTTTTATTATTTTGTTTTTTTTTTTAAGATCTCATTAGACCTAATTGTACCAGATTTCATTATATCTCAAAATTGTGGATAATATTGATATATAATTGGATATAAAACCTAGGTACAATATATAAATCAGATCCGATTTTATTTCGAAATATAGTTTCCATCAGCTTATAAGCAAAAATAAATTAAAAATACTTTTTTCATTTTTATTTTGGTGCCTTTGAAAATAGCTAAGATCTGGTACTAGATATGATATCAGATATCAACAGATCAGGACCAAATATATCTAGCACTAAATCTGATTAGATCTGACCACAAAGTGTATCACATATGCAATATCTTATTATATATGATCATATCTTATACCGGGTCTAATTAGAGTCAATCATATCTAATTAGATTTAAACAGATTTGATCAGATGAAATCTTTTCACGCGGAGAGCTTTAATGTGACAGTATATTAACGTTTAAAAAACCTTATAAAAGCTTTGGGAAAATATTTTAAATATTTTCGAATTTTGATCACTAACCCTTAAAAGTAAATTAACGTTAAGTTTTCACTATATTTCATCCAAAATTCTAAGAACAAATAGATTTTCTAAAAGATTTTTTTTTAAAAGCTCTAGGCAATTTATACCTATTAAAAGCTCTTGAGCTTAATTAACTTTTTCCAGAAGTAGTAGTTTTTGAAAACTTCGCTTACTTGCCAAATTTCATACCCATTTTGAATCAAAAACTTAAGATGTTTAAAAACTAATAGTTTTTGTGTATAGTTTAAATCGGGGTTTAGAAAACTTTGCAAATATTTTAGAAATTTATTTTTTTCCTAGATTTTGCAATACTTTTTCAACAGATTTAATTTGAACGTTTAGAATTTTTCACATGTTCTCGAATTTTATTTCAATTCCCCTAAAAGTACCCATATTCATAATGAAAATTTAACAATGCATTAATATAAGTTGTATTCTTAATCGTGCATGTTGTGGAATTAGTGACAAATTTTTAAAATTCACCTAATTGCAAAAACGGTGTTTTTAAATTCGTACGATTTTAGTGTTTATGTTCGAAAGATATTTTAGATGTCAAAAAAAAAACTTTTTTTTACGAAATTCTTTTCCTAAACTTTACTAAAAAAATCTAACGCGAATTCTATTTTCCGCATCTTAAAACGAAATGGATATTTGGAATCGTGAGAACATTTTCTTCAATTTAAGACGTTACACTTACTATTTTGGGTGTGTTTCGGGTTTTTGGACCTCAGAAATAATTTTTCTTTTTTAATTCCCGAGTGGGTCATATATGTGTTTTTTTTTTTTCGTTTTTGAGAGGTACCCGAAAAAGTAAACTTTTGCCAAAAAAAATTTTACATATTTTAGATGTTTTTTTAAAACTCTTTTTTTTAGTGTTATAAATGTTAAAATGGTAAAAATACACTTGAACTATGAATGCTAAAAACTAAGTGTTTTTTTCTTCTCAGCAAAAAACACATACTTATTGATTTCGCCTTCTAAACATCTGGCGAATTCAATAATTAAAAAAACTAGTGAAACAGAATTCAATAACAGCAAAATATTTGAATTCGTTTACTTTTCTGCGAAATGGGATTCCAGAACATACACGAATATTGTTGTTTAACTTATTCTTAATTACTTCTAAAGTTTAGTGATTAAGCGTCTGATTTTAAATGCTAAGAAATCATTAGGAATAAACTCTATTATAACAAGCTGCTAAGCCTTAAAAATTTATCTTGTTAGTTAAAAGCTCGTTGAGTTTAATGTATAAGAAGCTACTAATTTTTCATTATGAATAACAAGGTTAAAAAAAAGTATTTGTTTTTCTAGTACATTTTAAGCAGATTTTTTTTTCTAGTCTATTATATGTTCCTTTACAAATTTTTGTAAATTTCTTTGTAAACCCCTAAAAGTAGATTACGAACGATTGAAAATTTTTGCCACAAATCTAAAAATATTTTATAATTCAAGTTAAATTTTTTCTTTATCAATGTTTGTTTGTGTATTTGTATATTTAGAGGTACAAAGGTAATGTTCGAAATTTTTTTCGTAGTAGTTCGATATTAAAATTTTTTTAAAATATACAAACAATAAATAATGAAAAAAAAAAAACGAAATAAACTTTCTTTTTGCTAACAAAAGAAAACAATAAATTTCTCTATATGTTGATGTTTGGTTAACATTTGGTTGTTACAGGAACTATTGCCCCATCGCGTGATTTACCCGAACTAACGGCCGAGGATACTATACGCATCATATTGTCAAACTTAAATTTAGTTGTACCCGTGGTAGCTGCTTTACTCGTCATAATTATTGCTATAATTGTTATTTGTATACTACGTAGCAAAGGCAATCATCATAAAGGTATATACCAGAAAACTAATATTACTTTTTTTTTGTTTTTCTCTCTCTCTCTCTTTTTCGGTTTATTTTGCTATCCAACTTTTAAAATCTGTCTTTATCGAAATTTGTTGATTTTATTACATATTTTGATTTGTTATAACCATAAAAAAATTGCTTGCTTGCTTTATTGTTAAATGGTGTTAAAATATGGCTTATATGTAAATTTTAATAATTTCGAAAATTCGAAATTGAATTTCGAAATTCGAACATTACTTAAAATGCATGTTTTAAAAAATACCCACCTGTTTTAATCATAATGGTTTGTATGAAAACATCTAAAATCTGGATAAACAGGCACTGTGGCTCCTTTGGATGATGGCCGCGGCTCGGGTAATTTACATACCCGTATACGTTTACCCGCCTGGATGCCTGAATGGTTGGATTTGAATTTTATGGTACCTCTCATTGCCACTGTTATTGTGGTAGCTGTGGGTATATTGGTTGTATGTGTTGCCTTATCCAGACGTCGTAATGATGATTTACGTGGTGGACAAAAAGATGTTTATTGTAGGTTGATTTATGAATGCCTGAAAAATCGAAAAAAAAATTAAACATTATTATATTATTTTTTTAGTATAATTAAAAACTAACACTACAATTAACCATAACTGGAAAACAAAATTTTATTCCAAAGTTTAAAAAAAAAACTAAATTTTAAAGTTTTTTTTAATATCGAAATTTTGTTCAAATTTTAGTACTTTTGGTGCTTTAAACCAGATTTTACTTTGTGATTTCGAAAATTGCTTTAAAATTTGTTTTTCTAAGCAGATAAAAATTAAGAATTTTTTTTTTGAATTTCTAAAATTTTTTAAATTTCATTTCATAAATCAGAATTTTGTTTCAAATAAAATTGAATTTTTTTTTATAAATTTCTAAAATTTTTCGAATTTCATAAACCAGATTTTATTTTGGAATTTCGAAAATTGCTTTAAAATTTGTTTTTCTAGGCAGATAAAAATTAAGATTTTTTTTTTTTTGAATTTCTAAAATTTTTTGAATTTCATTTCTTAAGCAGAATTTTGTTTAAAATAAAATAAAATATTTTTTTTTGGAATTCCGAAAATTGCTTTAAATTTTGTTTTTCTAAGCACATAAAAATTAAGGATTTTATTTAAATTTCTAAAATTTTTCGAGTTTCATTTTATAAACCAGAGTTTTTTTTTAATTTCGAAAGTTCTTGGGAAATTAATTTTTTTTTGGAATCAAATTTTGTTTTTCTGGTTTTGGTGCATTTTTTTACAGCTTTAACTTTTTAATATTTTTTTTATTTATTAAAAATTTTCTTTTATTTTATTTCTGTTTTATTGAAAACAAAAAAATCGTAATGGATTAACAGCGGAAATTTTTCGTTTCAAAGGTCACTCATTTTTTTTCTTTCAGTATTTAAATTTCTTTTAGAGTTTCTAATTAATTTCAAACATATATTTTTTTTAAATATATTAAATGTTTCTGTAGCATGTTTAAAATATATTTATTTCAACAATAATCTACACAAATATATCACAACATTTTTCATCCAACCAACAAACAAACAGCAACATTAACAAATTTTTAACCTAATTCAACAAGATTAATTACTCAAATTATAAATCTAAATCAAAAAGAATATTAACTCAAACTTCTTTTGACAATTTCAATTTCAGTTTAGAAAGAGTTTAACAATTCTTAATCCTCCTTAAACATTTTAAAACTCATTACATTTTTTATATATATTTATTTTTGAATTATTCATCGATTTTTAGTTTCCTTCATCTCATCAAACATTTTCCATCGACACAATATAAACTTAATTAAATGTATAATAATCGTAAATATAAATATTTTTATTATAATTGTTTTGTAATCATAATTTGTTTAATAATATTCTATAACTATCTCATCTCATTAATTTAAAAAAAATTGGAAAAATATTAAAGTTTTTGCGATAGAAAACTTAAATTCAAATATTCATAGTACAAAAAATACATACCTTTAAATAGAAAATTTTGGTTAAAATAGTTGAGTCGTCTAATTAAAAAAAAAATTAAAAGTTTTAAGATTTAGAATTTTTTGACTTATCCTGTTATGGGAAACTTCCAAAATTAGGGAAATCCGCTAAATTCTATAAAAATCGCTAAAAACAAAAAATCTTCCAAATCTTCTCTATGGAGAATCAGCAATGAATTTGGGGATGTATATGCTCTAAGATAGAAAAATAGTGTGGGTAAGAGGGGGCTAAGGTTAATTCGTAAGATAAAAGACATTCACCCTTATTCTAGTTGTCGTCATCGACACAAGACAATGTTGTCTTGGGATTTTTTTTTTTTTTTGAAATTGGTATTCCCGTTGTCGTTATCGAAAATAATTGATAACTGTCGACAAGTATTTGGTATTCTGTAAGAAAATGTGAATGTGAAAATGTGTTTTATTCAGCCGAAAGTAACTTTCAAACCTTTTAAAAAAATTAGAAGATTAACATTCTTTAAAGTAACAGACTTTTATTTTGCTACTCACTTGTTATCCGGCAGATTAATAATATTGGATTTCTGTATAAGAAGTCTTCTTTCCAATACTAGATTTTCTTTATTTTCTTCATCACTGGTATCAGAATTTAAATTACACATAAAAAACATTTTTTCGCAAAAATAATAAACAAAATAAATCTGCCGACTCAATTTTTAGAGATGTGTTTTTGTTTAAATCGATAAACTGTTGACGTCGTTACAACACTGTTTTAGAATACCAATTTGGTGTCGAAGTGATGTCGACGTCGAAGCAAAGTGATGTTGACTCAAAAACGACGACGACATTGATAACGACAACTAGAATGTGGGTGATTATTTTATTTTCTTTCTTTAATTCTTCAATTTAAGGACTTTCTTTCTTTCTTTAGCAGAACCTTTTATTTTTTACGGTTAACTTTCCTATTTAGTAATAATAGTTTCGCAGGCAAAATAAATTGGATAAAAAAAGGTTAAAGTGTACTATGAATATTTGTATAACCATATGTAAATAATTTTTAAATCTGTAATTTAAATGTTGTAAACTATTATATTAATAACAAATAAAAGGAATGGTTCCCAAACTATTTTAGGGATTGGATAATGTGAAAAAGCTTTAATAGGATCAACACTAGTAAAAAGATGAAAATCGGGCTTGCCGACTATATGACAGCCTACACCAAGTATAATTTTTGTCAAATTTCGTGAAGCTGTCCAAATTCCGGGAAGGATTATGATTGCCGAAAAAGTTCATTAAAATAAATGCGATACCCTGTCTCCAGTACGATTTTGATTTTGGGTTCTAATACTTATTTTATAAATAGAACAGAAAATATGGAGACAAATCTGAATGAAATTGCCGACATACGAAGGGACGGGTAGACGGAGGAATTATAATTCGAATATTTAAATTTATTAAGAAGGGCGGATAGATTATCTTTGAAGTATTTTCCAAAAGCTTTTATTTTTCTACATATTTCAAAAAAGTTGTTTGTTAGTACCTCATATTATTGCAAGAGAATTAAAAAAAAAGCTTTTTATAAATTTAGTAACTTCTTTGCTGTCAGTGTAACTTATTTTACTGCATTCCATAAGTGATCTGAGAAGTTATTTTATTAAGGGTCTTCAGTTTTTTAAACATTCCTATTAGGCCCCGTAGAGTTATGAAAATTTAAACTTGTATGGGGGAAAGCTTTTACGGCGAGCTTTTAAATTATAAACTTGAGTTATGGGAATCTTCCTTTTTATTAAATATTTCATTTAAAAATAAAAATAGTAACTAAATTGATATTGTGTAAATATATTTTATTAAAATTTAAAATTCTAGTAAAAAAATAAATAATTTTTTTTTGAGCAGTGTTTATTCTCTCCCTATAACTGCTTTTAATTTCTTTAACCTTTTTGGACCTATCAAATGTTTGAGTTTTAAAATTTATTTCATAAGTTTTTAGTTAAATTTTCCCTTTTCCTTATAAAAAAAACTAAGATGCTTTTCATAAAAAAATCGCAAAAATCTATAAATGATAAAAAAAGTAACATCAAATCATTCATTACAAACATATAACGTTTTTTTCTAAAATCTTTTTTTCTAATACATACAAAAAAAAAGTTGTTTGGTATATTTGATAATTGTTTGTTTCTTTATTTGGAAAATAATTAAATAAATTTAAGCACCTTGTATTTTAGTACAACAATTTCCGATTTATAAAGGATTAAGAGTGACTTGTTGAAAGAATTTTGAAAAATGGCACAAATTGTTTATTGTTGAAACTGCACCAGATATTTAAAAAAAATTGAATTGTTAAAAAAAAACAGAAGTAAAGTAAGAAAAAAAAATAAATTCTTGTTAAAGATATTACAAAAAAAAAATCTAAAAAACGGTAAAAAAAGCATCTTCAGTATTTTAAAATGTTTTGTTTTTCGGAATATCAATATTAATTCTAGATGATGTAGTTTATAATCAGACTATGGGACCTGGTGCCACATTGGATAAAAGACGTCCTGACTTGCGTGATGAATTGGGTTATATTGCTCCACCCAACCGTAAGCTGCCTCCAGTACCCGGCTCCAACTACAACACCTGTGATCGGATTAAGCGAGGTACAGTTATAAGTAAGCATCTAAATTTTCCAAAACAACATTTATTAATACATATTTTTTTTTGTTTGTTTGTTTACTACATATTTTGTTCGGTTGCAAAAACAAATCAAAAGCTACAAAGAAATATTTTGTTTAAAAAGAGTTTTCAAGAGTCATATTAAACAAAAAGAGGATTTTTTTTTAAAAATTATCCTTTTAAAAAATGTTGCATTAAGCTTTATTAAAAATTTATTTTTCTTAAAAAACACTTTCATTCATAAGTTTTTTTTACTAAAAAAAAAAACAATATAAACTTAATTAGTTTTCATGGTACTAAATATATGCGCATATATTCTGCATTTTTCTTTTTAAAAGTAAAAACTTTTCGCACAGCTAATAATTCTAGAAAATGTTTATTATGGTTTTATTAAACTTTTCTTTAATTTTTTTTCTAAACTTGTTAATAATTATTTTAAGTTGCAGAAATTCTGCGCATATATTTAAAGTATATTTTGCTGCACGGTTTTTTAAATATAAATGTTGTTGAAAATTTAGATATAGATATATTAATTTATGTATTTATTACAATATAATAAAAAATTGGTTAAGATTTTTTCTTATTTATACACTTTTTTAAAAATGAAAAAATTTAGTAAGAAAATTTAAAAAAAGTATAAGAGATGCTTGTCGTTCAATTTAAGATCATGGACATTTTCCTAAAAACGAATAAAAAAAATTAAAGGCGCAGACCCATCAGTTTGAAAGTCAACTATTGTTTGGGTCCGAAATTTTAATGGGTTAAAATGGAATTGTGTTAATATTTGCCCATAAATGGGTAAACAATTAAACATCAGTTTGATGTCGGGAATATGGTTCACATGGGTTTTAGGTCCAAAGATGGGCCAATACTATTCTGGGTAATGATTTTTCAGATATTTGTTTACCAAATATCAGACTTATCCTCCTGAATATGTCAGCTATAGTCGCTCAAAACCTATTTTAGGTAATACTTCTGGGAGGACCAGGTCTAAAAATGGACCGACTTTTTGAAATTAAAAATATATTGAATTTTACTAAAAATGTATCAGATAAATATATCTATTGGAATGGCTGATCAAAAGAATTTAAAATGGCGGATTATATTAATTGATAGTCGGACATACTTCAAACTTCTAGGTGTCCCATTTGTACGCAGTGTTCTCAAAACACATTTGGTAACAAGTTAAATCACCTCACAATATTGAATCTACTATTTTAAATTTTGAATATCTGCTGTTTAATAATATTTTTAACCAATTTTTCATTGATAATTGTTTTAATTTAATTTAATTTTTTATTTTATTAATTTATTATAATTTTAATTTTCTTTTTTTCCATATTATTCTGGCTTTTTTGTGTCTACACATTTTATGTTTGCTGTTAAATTTTTGATTTTTTTGTATAAAAAAAAATCTTACATAAATGTTGTAAATATAAAAACAAACTCCTGATAAACTCCAAAAACAAATCCCAAAACACCCAACCACACACACACACCTAAACAAATTTTGAATATATTTGGATGCCATTTTTTGTCTTATATTTTGTATAAATATGATTATTGTGTTCAGCACGTGGTGGTATGCGTTCAAATCACTCAACTTGGGATCCCAGAAGACCCAATTTATATGAGGAATTGAAAGCACCACCAATACCTGCTCATGGTAATCATTATGGACATAGTCATGTGATTAATGAATGCGCTTATAAACATCCAGGTGGGTTTTTATTTTTATTTTGATTTTTTTTTTCAATTGTTTACTTTTAAGTTTATTTAAATTTTTAATCAAATATTAGTTACTAAAAAAAATCATATTTTTAATATTTCTTGAACATGTCATTAAATAATTCCTCCCTTTCCTCAAAAGCTTTGATAAGCTTTTTACAACAAAACTTAATTAAAACTTTCGGTCGTAATAATATGTCCCTGGGATTGGCTTTGAAAAATATTTGTTTAAGATCCTTTTATATTTCACCGTAAACCCATTAAATTTTGTAATTAAAAAATTTAAAGAGAGAAAATTTCTCTAATTATTTTGTATTCTGTTGACATGTTCCTAGAAAGCGATATTGATTTTTTCATAATCTACGCAATCAACGCAATAATAGTTACGGCACAAAAAAACGCATTCTTACCCCCTCATTTCGCTTGGTCGAATCGAATTTGATTTTTTTATACTGAATTGAGTGATCTGTACCTTAATAATAGTTATGCCACGAAAAATTGCGGGGATCTACAATTTGCTTCTTTTTTTTACTTGTCCAGTATAGATCTTTGTGCCCCTCAAATAAAGAAAGTCAAGTGGAACCATTTAGGTTAGGTTGAGTCAAAGACCTAGTGTTACCAGATAAGAAACGATAACCCGCATTAAAGATCAGTAAGATTTTATGGCACCCAGGGTGGCCCATACTCTCTTAGCAAATACTAGGAGTCTTATTACTCCGATTCTAGAGATTTCCTCCAGATTGCGGAATTGATAATCTCTCAGGCATCTCAGTCCCACATGATATGATCCACTGTCTCTCTATCCCTCGGTACCCCACAAAACCTACACTTATAACTCGCCAGCTTTTCCGCTTTCTTGGCAAGAAACGCAGTCCTGCAGTGATCAGTCAGTATCCCCACCAGAATTCTACAACCGCTTCTTGTTAAGGATAACAGAAGACCCATCGCCTTAGGATCGTAAGACTTCGACAAAATCTTCGACACCCTGCGCGTTCCGATATTTCACCAAACCGCCTCAGACATGCCCATTACTGGAGTGGCATACGACTGTCCATTATCCTTTCGACAGGTAACTTGACCCCGAGCTTCGCCATTTCCGCCAACAGAACTTCCGCCTGAAAAATGTTGCAGTAATCGGAAAATTTATACGACTCCCCGATACCCAGCTCTCAACAGAAAACCGCAGCACCAACTCCCTAGCCCATCGTAAAGAAATTTAAGGTCAGGGCGAACCAACCTGCCAACTATCCATACTTTCCTATAATGGTGACGCGTAGTGCCTCATTGAACCTAGGAATAATGTTGACCTTCCCTAAGTGTAAAGCAGACTTCAGCGCGGCCCCTTCCGCCACCAGATTAATCGGTTATAGATTCAAGATTACATCCAGTGCCGCAGTTGGCATACTATGTAGCGCGCCGGTGATACATAGTTTACCGGCACGTCTCTGAGCACTCTCCAGGCGGCTGTAGAAGATTATCCTCTTCAATGCAGTACTCCATAGAGTAAAATCGGCCAAGCTACTGCTTGATCTTGGGTGAAAGGCCCCAAGCTTTGCCAAGCAATAACCTCCAGGTACGTTGCATGGTGTTTCAGAACAAGATTCATACCACCCAATCTAGGTGTAGTCCCAGCGTCTATCTTGGTCCTGTGGGTAAAGAGTATCATGTCCGGAATAAAATAAGTGGATTTGAAAGCCATGGCAGAATTTTTCTCCATATAAAATACCCAAAGTATTACAAAAGCAAATTCAAAAAAGTACTAAAAAAGGTTCCAGTAAGAACACGTCAATTCTTACCGCTTATAAACCAACGTTCTGGATATTTGCTTAAATTAAATTTTTCGGCAATTTCATTCAGATTTGTTTTCATATTTTCTGTCCTGCTAAGAATACGGAATTTGGATCGCTTTTCAAAGCCATGTTTACATGGTCGACATGCCCGACTGTAATTTTTTTACTTGTTTGTAATTATTTTGTTTTGTTTTCTGTTTTTATACATAAATATTATTTTCTTCTGTGTAATTAAATTCTTTAATTATTTTTACTAACCAACTACATACTAATGGTCATTTTTAACATCTTTCTTACATCAGTAATTGTAAGTAACCAAAAGAGTAAACATTTTTTAAAATCTATAAAAAAAAACAAATGCACGTCTTGTATAAATCACTTCACCCACACACTTGCATCCCACACTCCATACAATTAACACAATCAAAAAACGCAAACCTTAACACTGAAACAAACAATTTTAAGGACAATTTAATAATTATATTTTTTATTCTATAAATTAAAACAACAACCCATCAAAACTAGGTATGGAAGATGAAATCTGTCCCTATGCCACCTTCCACTTGTTGGGCTTCCGTGAAGAAATGGATCCTACCAAAGCCATGAACTTCCAAACCTTCCCCCATCAAAATGGACATGCACCACCCGGTCATGCTGGTACTATGGGACCACCTGGCCATAATGGACACATGCATTCTCGTTCCGGTTCACAATCTATGCCACGGGCCAATCGTTATGCTCGCAAGAACAGCCAGGGAGGACAATCCTCAATTTACACACCTGCTCCAGAATATGATGATCCTGCCAATTGTGCTGAAGAAGATCAATATGTAAGTTGGAAGAAAATAATTATTTAAAATTTTAAAACATTTGAGTTGATTTGTTTTCCAGCGCCGTTATACCCGTGTCAACTCTCAGGGTGGTAGTTTGTATTCTGGTCCTGGTCCCGAATATGATGATCCCGCCAACTGTGCTCCTGAAGAAGATCAATATGGTTCTCAATATGGCGGTCCTTATGGTACACCCTACGATCACTATGGCTCACGTGGTTCTATGGGTAGACGTAGTGTTGGTAGGTTAATTGAAGATTTTCATAATTTTCCCAAAATTTTTTTAATTAATTATTTCACTATTTAAGGTTCCACTCGCAATCCTGGTAATGGTTCTCCAGAACCTCCTCCACCACCACCACGTAATCATGATATGAGCAATTCATCATTTAATGATTCTAAGGAAAGTAATGAAATTTCTGAGGCTGAATGTGATCGCGATCATGGACCACGTGGCAATTATGGCGGTAAGTTTTAAAAATGTTTTCATTTATTACAAATTAATGTTAAGGATTATTAATTTATAAATCATAGAAAACAAATAAATAATCAGGCAAATTTCATGAAAATTTTAACACAAATATTTTATTCTATTTTGTATTATTTTTTTTTCAAAATTTTATTAAATATTTTTCAAAATTTTGTATATAATAAAAAAACAAAAAACAGAAGATACTAAGGATGGTGAGTGTGTTAATGGAAAATAATTGTCATCATCACATATTTTCCCTAAGAACATTTGACATAATCATATTCCAACCGACACAAATCACTCATTAAACCATCTTTAATATTTGGTTAATATATAACATATTTTTTTTTTTTTTGAAATTATCTGATTTTGTACATTTTATATTCAGAAAATCATCATAATTTATGCAAGAATAAAATAAATGTCGCAACCGTATTGGAATATATTTTAGTTTGGAAATACAAATTGGGTTGTGGCAACCAAACAACTCATTTGGAATTACAAAATTTTTTTGGTGTATAATTGATCATTCAATCATCACATGGATTTTTTTTTCAGAAAAATTAAAAAAAATTAGAAATATTACGACTTTTATAATTTTAAAATTTCTAGATAAGATGGTATACAAACGAGGACGTATGAATAAGTCCGTGAATTTTCGAACTTCCCTTGTAGTTACATGAAATGCAACACTGCTTCCATCAAGTACCACATTTACTTTGTGTTTAACAGCTGTTCGAAACATACAACCTCGTGGCTTTTTTAAAAATGAAAAAAAAAATGAATTTCGAGTGCTCATTAAACATTAAACCAAGGGAAAGCTTTATAAATACTATGGGAACTCTGCACCATTCATTTCAATGGTAAAAAAGTGGTTTACTGACTTTTATTGTGGCCTTACAAGCACGGAAGATGCCGAACGTTCTGGACGCCCAGTTGAAGTCTCTAAACTCAAAACAATTGAAAAAATTCTCGATATAGTGTTGGCCGATCGGAGATTGAATATGCGAAAGATTGTGGAAGATATAGGCATCTCACATGGCTCAGTGGATTCAATTTTAAACGATCACAGAAAGCTTTCCGCAAGATGGCTGTCGCATTTGCTCACAATCGATCACCAACGGAGTCGTGTGACAGCTTAGTTTTCATGGCAAAAATCCTTGAAGTAAACTACGAATTGCCCCCTCAACCGCCGGATTTAGCCCCCAGTGACTATTTCCTATTTCCAAACCTAAAGAAATGGCATGTTGGAAAAAGATTTAGCTCCAACGATGAAATTATTGATCAAATAAATGCCTATTTTATGGACCTCGAAAAATCCTGCTGTTAAACGCAAAGTAAATGACGAAACTTGCTCAAAATTTGACAGTACTCTACTAACAGGTTGTACTTGATGGGAGCAGTGTTGCACTTCACAGACTTATTAATCCGCACTCTTAGTGATGGCTTAATATAAAAGAGATCTAACTACAATTTTTTTTATTTCTCTAGAGGAGAAGGAATAAACTTAATTAAATCCGAAAAGCTTTGTATATAAAATTTCTTTTAATGCAATTTTCCATCAATACTGGAAAATACAAAAATTACATTTAAAGAAATTTTTTTTTATATTTTATTAAATTTAGTCCTTTTCCTCTAAAGAAAAAAAATGTTAGCTGAGGACTTTCTACATTACGTTATATGACCTTTTATCTACCAACTGTTCAGCTAAAAAATAGTTTTTCATATTAAGGTCAATCAAATAGAAATTTAAAAAACCTTTTAATTTTTCGAAAAGGTGGGCGAAGTAAGCGGGTTAAATATATATATTTTTTAACACTCTTCCTTCCAATTAATTTGTTGCTTTCTTGTAAAAGGGGATAGAGAAGAGATGAAAGGTGGTGAAAGATAAAGGGCTTCAAATATGGCAACACTGTAATTGCTCGAAATGATAAATTGGAAGTTGTCGGTGTCCGACTAATATAATTTCGAACTGCAATCGTAAGAGTGATTACTGGTCATAATATATCTGTAATTTTTCATTAAAAAAATTACTATTTTGGCTTTTTGTAACATGGCGAGTATGAGGTGCTAGGCGGTGGTTTTCATAATTTTACATACTTTGTTTGAGTTCGTGTTTTATAGCTGTTTTTCCAGCATATTTATTTTAACCCCCGATCATTAAATTGAACCATATCAAAATACTTTTGTAACCTAGGAAGTTAATGCATTAAAATTTATTTCATTCATGTTCGGTTCTTAAATCATTTCATATCGATTTTCAAATTACATTGGAATTTAATGCATAATTTTATTCACCTCTACAAAAATTCGTTTTGCACATAAAATCATACTGTGTTTTGCAATTATATTTTATTTATTTCATATAGTTTTGTGTTAAAATTATTTTTTTTTTTTAATATTTTTAAACGGTTTTTGGTTATATATATTTTTTTTGTGTAATCTCAAAATTCATGTTTTATTTATGCACATTTTTATATCATTCCGCACATTAAATGTTTATTTGTGACTAAAAAAAAATTGGGTTTGCTAAAGTAAATAACAAAACACTGTTACTTACAATATTGAACTTACAATATTGAAATTTAGCAAATAACTGTTTATTTATTTTTTTTTTTTCAATATTTTCATATAAATGTCAATAATGCATGTATTTATTAAAAATTTTATAAACATTTATAAATTTATTTACAATATACATATACATATGTATGACATATTCTTTCTCAACCGGGCCAACTTTTTCTCTATAATTGGTTAAATTTTAAAAATTATTTAAAAATATTTACTTTTTAATGCCGAGCGGCATTTTTAAAATTCAATATAGCCGATCCAGGGAAATTGTTTAAAAGTGATCGAAAATAAGAATCTGAATAGATTAGATTTTATAAATTTAAAATGGCGAATATAAAATAGCGTTTTTCAATGATTAATTTAATAGATACACCATTTTAAAAAGCTAACTTCAGATTTTAATTTACCAACATCTAGATTTTTATTTACTAACCTCACTTTTAAAAAAATTGTGCGCCATCTTGGATCAGTCATATAGAATTTCTAAAACCACCACTTCACATTTTAAAATGATTTCTAAAATTAAAATCGAAAATTTAGGCCTAATTTTGCAGAGAAGGATTTTCACAATATTTAAATTCTTTGGTAACCGGTACTACCGACCATCTGAATCCGCCATATTGTATTTTAATTTTTGAGAGCAGGGTACCACTTGGTTGACAAAGAATTCAAACAACAGGAAAACCCTTTTTTCAAAAATGGTGTAACCTAAAGTTATCGGTTATAGTTTTAAAAATAATTCAAAAAATATTCTTGAGAGGATTTTTTGAAATACAAAATGGTGAATTAATGATAGCGGTATTTTTTTTTTTTTAGTGACCAAATTCACTTGACACTATTCACACGCGGTTGATAAATAAGAATCTGAAGTTAGATTTTCAATATTTAAAATGGCGAATCTGTTCAATAAAAATTCAAAAAAATCACTATTTTGGATTCCTCATTTTGAGTTCTGAAAAACTAATTTCAGATTTATATTTGACAATCTCAAAAACTCTAAAAGTGTGAAAATTTCCAAGAGAAGGCGCTTAATTTGAAAAAAAAAATTCACTTGCCATTGAAAAGTAAATATTTTGAACTGATTTCTAAAAGTGAAGTCAATAATTTTAACCAGCACCCATTTTGTAGAGATGTGTGGTCCGGCTAGCAAAGATTATCTCATATTTTTTAAATTTTTAATAATTTTTTAAATTTGTAAATATTTTTTGGAAGCTTTTTTCTCATAAAATATCATTTTCAAAATTTCCCAAACTTTTTCATAGAGTCCCATGTAAGTTTTTATAGAGTCCCATATACGATTATATACGTCCATTCATAGTTCAATATATATAAAACCATACATGATTTCATACATGACCAAATATCTTCGGATCCAAAATTTCAGGCTATATGGGTATATATGGTTCTATATGCTAAAATCTGATCATATATACGGACACATACCCTCAAATTTCGAACCAAAAATATTAGGTCATATATAAGATCATATATTCCCTTGTATGATTATATATATATTTCAATTTTCACATAGGGTTGTAAAATATTTTCATTGTTTTTCCATAAAAAATGTACAATGTTTTTTTAATTTCTTATTTTTTTTTTAATTATTTTTTTCTTTTCATTTTTTATTGTAATTGGAATATTATATAAATTTAAAAAATATATACCCGGGGTTTACTAATTCAAAACATATCATAATCACAATTTCGAAATGACTTGAATTTGATAAAAAAAAAATAAAAAACATAATTCAAACAAATAGCTGTCAAAAGATCCCCACTGCACAAGGATCAGCGTACCACAGAAGAGATGCGAAAATTGATTGAAAGGTAAAGTAATCAAAGACTTCGAATGATAAAATAAATAAATCCCAGAAAAATATACTGTATTTATCCAATTATTGTTTAACAAATAAAATGAGTTAAATATTAGTATTGGAAATTTTAAATTTAAAATAAATTACGTTGAGACATTAGATTCGATGTGATACTGAAATCTTCTGGCAACTCAATTGGTTTTGCATCATAAATTTGATTGAGGCAAAAAAAAAAAAAATCTAATTAAAACCAAATAAAATTGGTTGTTGTGGCCGAACCATTCAATTGTCATCGAATTCAGTTGCCGCCTTGAATCTGTTTTCTCTGCGTATCAAAAAGGGTCAGTTTTTGTATGCTAGTTTAACATCAATTTAACTTTAAACCTATTAGTATCCTATTAAAAAAAAGTTTAACCTATTCTAGAAAAACTGGCTCTTAATATGTCCCTTAAAAATTTATCTATTTTTATAAAATCCTTAAAATATTTTTTGTTTTTTTTTCTATTTTTCTTTAATTCTCTGTTTCGGTTTAATTAACAACTAAATAACAACTCCTTACTACTCGTATTTTAGTCGAAGACTTTTGTAAGTTTTATTATCTGTTGTCAGTAGAAATTAGAAATTAATTTTATTTTGCATGTAAGTAGTTATTTTGATTTTGCATGTCAATGTTTTTTATTTTATTTACAATTTTAACAAATTTAATTAATTAATAAATTGCATGATTTTATATTTTGTTTACGATTTTTGTTAATATTTTTTATATGTTATATAAGTTCCATTTAAAGCAATTCACAGTTTTGAACGAATTAAATAAATAATATAAAAATAATACAAATTTTATAACAATTACAGCTTAAAGCATTACATTTCTTATACTCAATTTACACAGAAAAATTTATCTAATAAAAGCAAGATTAACTGCTTAATCGAGCACTAAAGAAGTCGATAAAGTCATATTTTAATATTTTCGTTTAACTAACTGTTCTTAGTTTTAATCTGATTGCTACTTCTAAGCGACTCTGTATTGATATTACTAATTGTGTACAACTCTGTGTTTTTAATCACAATTGGCAACACTAAACACACACACACACAGTGAGATAAAAATTAACCTTAAGACGCTGCTGCAAACATATTTTGGTCCAGTCAACAAATTATTTACTACCGTCACATCTTCCATGTTTATCTTATGCCGGACCGCTATCGACGCTTAAACTGAAAGTCTATACCACGCATGCTGCGCTTCTTTGCGTTCTACTCGGTTGTCAAAAAATTTGAATCAGTGTAATTGTATGCTGCAAGTTACGGAGTACCAAAGGGTAGTATGCCTTGACGCGAAAAGTAGGTATACTTTTTACTTTTGTAAGCGTCATAAGCAGCGTACGAACAGATCAGCTGATTTTGATAGGTTATTTTTATTTTAAAAACTACACAATGGAGGAAAAACTAATTGAAGCTGTAAAAAACACGAAATTCTTTTAAAAAAAACTTCATTTTTTATAGAAATAAATTTAAGCGAGCTGCTTCTTGGAATTCTATAGCCAATTTACACTACAGCTGATCAAAACAAAAACGTAAAATGCGTCACATGTAACTTGAATTTTAGCAAAGCGTATATGCGTACAAATCGTTGAAGCGTTATTCAGAGAAAGAGAATAAAATCCACTCTGCAGAGTGGAGTACTCAATAATTGTGAATGGGCCGCTGAAATAAATATGTGTCTTTAATTTTTCTCTTCTCCATCACATATCAGCAATTATATGAGATCGAAGAGAATCGATTGGGATAACTTCCTTGTCAGAGAAGTACAGCAAAACAAACATTTACGACAACGTGAATAGGGTATAATAAGTGAGTCGATTTAGCGATGTCCACCCGGCCGTCCGTCTGTCCATATTAATTTGGCCCATATGCTTCTCTTGGTCCAATAACGGCGAACTCTATTTAAATTGGTCCATATTGAGATGCATCTTTCATAGGCAGGTCCTATATGAATTGGTTATTATTTGGTTATATATAACTATATAATCATGCTTTCAAATTTAGAGAAAATGGGAACACATTTAGACCTAGTACTCATATAAAACAACCTTCCCGATATTTGCTAAAATGAACTATTTAGGAAATTTCTTTCAAATTTTTTTCTATTTCTATTGTACCGTTAATTTCTCCGATCAATATAATAAAAATCAGTTCCCTTCTCCGAATTTCGTTGGATTCCCGGAATATGAACTAAATCGTACGGTAGTATAGGTATCTCATGGGCGAGCTTGATCGACTATAATTTTTTTTTTTTTACTTTGGAGTATTTTCACACTTCGCTAACAAAATTACGCTAGGTCTAGGTAAAATTTCGAGCCAGATGATTTTAACAATATTTTTAAATATTTATGAAACGTTTAATTTATAATATTTTGTTTTTATTTAAAAAAAAATATCCCGGAAAAAAGTTAAAATCTAAAGTACAGATATTGACCATTGGTTTTTGTTCTACAACCGGTTCTTATTGTATCGAGTTTGACCTATAGTTAACTTTTCTTCGAACTAGAACACAGTTAACATAGTTTTAGAACCGGTTTTAGAACCAGTTATAGATTTAAATATATATTTTGACTTCTACACTGACAAAATTATCTGCATGATTTAAATAAATTTTTGCATTAAATTAATAGTTTCGCTGGAGCTTTTCACTAAATTTATGCAGTTTTAATTTTTGTTTATTGAAAAATTAAATTTTATTTATTAAAAATTTCATACACTCTATGAAAATATAACATTGGCAACTAGTTTCATAAATATTATGAAGCATTTTCACTAAATAATTTTGTTATTTATTTTGTAAAGAAAACTTTGTTAGATAACTGGAAAATTTCAATATGTTCAGAGACAATAAAAATGACATACGTGTAATGAAGCCTTTCCACGCAAGATATCGAAGAAAAATCAGGTTAAAAAATCCATAAATGGTATACAAGACCTTTTTTATTAACTTTCTGTATATAGACATAAAGTCGCGATTTTTAATTTTTTTTTATGAAGGCAAAAACGTATCAAAAAAAAACTAGGAATATGTAAAAATCCCTTTCAAAAGATACCGCATTTGGCTTAATATAATGCTATAAAAAGTAAAAAATCGGCCAAAATGGCTTAAAAGTCAAAATAAATAGATCTTAGTGAAGAGATACAACCTTGCGACTGCGTTTCCTTTATTTTATCGGGTTCTAACATTTTAAAAAGCACTGCGGATCTGCACTAAATTAAAATTAATTTAATTTCTCTGCATTTTCTCTCATACTCTCACACTCACTTCAATTTTGCTATATTTTCAAAAATGAATCATATTTTTTGGTGGTGTTCAGAGATGAAAAAATTAATACGAACGTACTTTAAAAAAAAAATTTCTTGCCACAGCCGTAAGGTGGTATCTTTCCAAAATATAAAATATTTTTCTACAACATTTCCAAATTTAGCTTGGAATACTTTCCTTATTAAATAATGGGATACAAATTTTAAAATCGCGAAAAATGAGGGTCGACTCCTTAAATTTTTACTAAAAAAAAAGTTAAAAAATTTAGATATGTAAATTAAGCTTGTGCTTGTTAAGCTGTTAACAAATTTTAATATTTAAATATTAACACAATAAATTTATTGTTTTCATTTGTATTAAATAATAATATTATATTTTTCTTAATACCCTATTTAGAAACGAAGCCGGTCCAAAACAACTCCAACAACAAAGTGGCGCAGGATTCACAGCCTACGATACTATGGCAGTGTAATTTGTAAATTGGCAAAACAGCAAATGTCATCAATACGACTTCAAATAATCACATAATCACTCATTTGAAAATTTTAAATATTCAGAAAAATTAAAAAACAAACAAAATTTAACTAAAATTGAGTGAATATACGAACAAAAACTATTTAATATTAAGTAACAATTTTTTTTCTTTTAATAAGGAATGAACCAGAAGAAAAAAGCAATTGTTTTGAAATAATAAACAATTTATAGTTTATTATTTCAACAAAGCATTTGTAAATTTTTTTCTTTAAATTGTGCGAAAGCAAACAAGAACAACAAACAAATTTAACGAAAAAGTAATTTTTGCATTTTTTAAAAACAAACTCAAACATATTTAAAAACTTAATGACAAAAAGAAAAATAATTTTTTTTAATGTTTAAGTGTATTTTGATGGTAAATATTATAACAACAATAGGATATTCATTAATTAATACAACAAGTTTTTAATAATTTAAGAAACAACCAAACAAAAAAAAAAAAAAGAGAAAAAATATTACTAATTCAGGAAAAGAAAAAAACACCACAGAAATAGTTATAAACAAAATTTTTAATTATTAATTGTTTGAAAATATCTGATTAAAATTTCTGGGAATAAATGATTTTTGTGAAAAAAAAATTATTAAAAATATTTTAAGGAAAATTCTAAGAATTCGAGATATTTTTATGTAAAAAAATTACAAGGTTATGAGGTATTTTTCTAAATAAATTTTTTTAAAAAAGTTTTTGTCTAGATAAATTCTGAGACAATTTTTATAGCAAAAACGTCTTAGATTCTAAAATATTTACTCAAAAAATTTATATTTAAATGTCTTTGATTAAATGTTTTTGATTTTAATTTTAAAATTTTATTTTTGTATGGAAAACATTTAGATTCTGTGACTATTTTTCTTTAGAAAAATTCTCTAAATCTAAAATATTTTTTTTGCACTGAAATTTTTTTGGTATAGAAAAATTTTTATTTAAAGAAAACTTTTTGGATTTTGAGAAAATTTTTGTTTAAAAATACTACTAATAAAAAATACTATTAAGTTTTTCATATTGAAAAATTTTTTTTTAATAAAATTAATTTTATGATTTTTTTTTTTAAATTAAGATATATTTCAAACTCTTTTAAAATCATAATTCTCAGTTATTTAAAAAGATGTCAAACATTTAGTTAATTTTTTTACAAGAACAAGCACAAACATTTCAAAATTCATTTTCCATCAAAATTCGCCTTAAAAAGTGTTTTTAGAGGAGTTTATTTTGTTTCCCTCTTAATTATAAATTTTTGTTTAAGAATCTCATTATTGAAAAAAAAAGTCATTAAAATACTTTGCCATTATTTTGAAAAAATGTCTAGTTTTTTTTAAGAAACCATTTAATTTTTAAGTTTAATATTAATTTTGATTATGTATTTTCATGAATCCTATTAATATCATATTAAATTTTGTCAATATTTTTAAGAGTGTGATGTTTATATTAGTCATTACTATTATGATTTTAAAGATTTTTGTAGTTTAAATAACATTAAGGCAAAGAAAAACCAGAAAAAAATTGCAAATTGAAGAAAATATTATGATAAAATATTGCTAGCAACATGTTGAAAACATTTTCTAAATACTGCTATTTGGAAACATGTTTACAAAACAAATGATGCCGGGATTATGTTTATCAACATGTTATTAATTTCTTTGTATGAGATTAATCACTATTGGCAAACTTAAACTTTAAAAGGTGTTTAGTTGGAAGGGATGGTAAAGTTGGAACTAAAGTACATTTTGTGGTGCTATAAGAACTTCAAACTACTCTAATACTTCTATGATTCATTTGGTACTCCACATTTACAAATTTTCCAATTTTTTATTTTGTTTATGGTAACTTTTTTTTATTTTATTACTTATTTTTAACGATTTTTTCCTTTAAGTGAATACTCATTTAAACGGGAAAAGTTTTCAAGCGGGAAAAGCATTTAAGCAGGCTCACTTAAACATTATTATTTCTATAAATTTTATTTGAAACTATTTGTTGCCAAGCATTTAAGTGGAACTTACTATACCTCCCCAAATTACTTTAATATAAATTTTATAGTTTTTGAAAATTTTATAAATAACAAAATTATTTATTTCTGCTACCAAATTGAATCTCTCTAATATCATCCCTGTATCAATTTTGTTGCATACAAAAAATATCACTTACAATTGATTATGTTGTGATCAGATTAAAATTATTGTTATATTGTGAATACAATTTGTGATTGTGGTTTGTCGATCTAATGGTGTTTTAACTCTAAATCTAAAAAATACACTATTTTAAGAAATATTTCTTAACGTTTCTTGAAATTTCTAATATTAATGCTAGATGTGTATTTAAATTTCAACTTTTTTTTTATATAATTTAACATTTTTTTATAATTTTTTTGTTTTCTTTTAAACCGTGCTTCCCTAAATATATACATATATTTTTTTTAATTAAACATCACTTTCATTTGTATTATACATTGGTAGATCTTTTTATTTTATTTTTTTTTTAATATTTATATTTTTTTCTCTTTGAAAAGCTTTAACCATTTATTTGTAATATAAAACGATTTTATTTTTTAGTTTCTTTTAAATTTTATAATTTTGAAATTAAGAAAATATTATTTATATTCATATATATTTTATTTATAAGTTATAAGTTTCAAAACTGTTTTATTATATTTTCTTTCAATATAAAAAACACAAATTATTTAAATATTTTAAAGGCTTTTGTTTTATTTTTTGGTTTTTATTAGTTTGAAAATTTATATAAAAAAGGTGAGTTCCAATTTTTTGAATTTTGTTTTATTTTTTATAAAATTATTTATTTTATTTTTTGGGTCTTTTGTATTATATTTAAATGTTTTATTTTTTTATATTTACTTATTTATTATTTAATTAGTTTTTTCTATGAGTCAAAAATTACCCAAATAAAACCCATATTTTTGAAACTTAAAAAATTTTGTTTATCATCACTACACATTTCGAGACGAATATGAGGTTCCTAAAAAAAATCACAATAATTTAAGAAATGAAAATATGGTTCAGAAATAACTCTGAAATGCAAATAAATTTGAATATTTTGTGATTAATTCAATGAAGACTCAAGAACGGATTAATTTTCGAACCTATAGAATTTTTTAAAATCGATTTTTTTTTGAGTAATTTTTGAATCAAAAAAAAAAAGTTCTTTTGTATCAACTTATTTTATACAAAAAATTTAACTTTCAGTAATATGTTCTGCGTCCATTTTTCATTAATTTTTAGGCTCGTTTGCTGGCAAAATTGTTTCCTTTTTTTTAGTTAAAAATTTTAGTTTTTATATTATTTATCTCATTTTATTTTTCAGTTTCCAATAAATTTCAAAAACAAAACAAAAAAAAAAACATTACAAAAAAATACAAGACTGATCATATTTTATGATAAAATAATTTGCTCAAAATTTTTGAAAAAAATTATTGTACGTTAGATTTATTGGAAATGAAAATATAAATGAGTTAAGTATTAAAAACTAAATTATTTAATTTTTTTTATTACATAACAACTCCAAAGAATACGCTTTTTGAAGGACAAAATAGGTCCAAGAACTTCGATATACAACATGAATTCAGATTTTAATTGCAGGCCGTGGATTAAACAAATAAATATGTGAAAATGAAAATACGTATTTCTAATAGAAAAAATTTAAGGGCTCTTTGGAAAAACTTTCTAAATTAGTAGATTTTTTTTTTCTAAATATTAGTAAGATAAGAACAGCAAAAATTAATTTTTTAAATATACAAAATTTTTGTTGTATTTAAATTCCAGTTTAGTTAATAGAAAATAACAATTTACTTTGCTAAAAACCAGCAAAAAATTTTGTTAAATATTAGTAGGCCAATAACATCACAAAGAATTTCAAATTTTCAGTTTTTTTTATATTTTTTAATGCGAACAAAAATCTAATCGTTCTAAATTCAACAGTTAATAATTTTTGGTTTAGCAAATATTTTTGTTGATTTTAGCAGGACAGACAGTTTTCTTTAGCAAATATTTCTGTTGATTTAAGCAGGACAGACTGTTATTTGCATACAACTATATTTACCTTAAATATAGCTGAAATTTTATTGAATCTAGTATGATTGGTTGCTGTTTCTTGTCCACTAATATTGAGCAAATATTTTTGCTGATTTTAACAGGGAAAATTGTCATTTGCAATAAACTAAAATTTCACTGCATTATAAGTCAAATTTTGTAAATTCAACAATTTTATTCTTGCTGTTTTTATCTTACTAATATTTGGCAAACTGATTCTGTTGAATTTAGCAGTTTTTTGCTGAGCCTTTTTTTAACAATTTTCGCGAATTCTTCTCTATTAGTGCAGCAGTTAAGACATTTCTAAAATTCTATTTTTTTTTTGCCTTGTAGAAAACGTCCAAGATTTTAAAGTAATTTTCGTATAAATGTAAATACACTTATACCTCGATGTACACATAAGATATATTCCCGAAAGTCAATAAATTAATTTTTTGTTAAAAAAAAAATTGTGTAAATCGATTCGTCAGACTATTTTTGGTTTGCCCTATATGTCAAAAACACGGTATCGAGAAATATGATAAAGAAGGTTTACATAATTTTTTGTTAAATCTACATGAAAAATACTTTTTTTATTTCCACCATCGATAGCGGCATGTATTTTCAACAAAGCTATACATTTGTATTTATTTATATACAATAAGACATAATTTATTAAGGTTTTGCAAAAAAAAAAATAAATTTTTGTTTTGTGCTCCATATCAATTTTTGAATTTGACTTTGCTGCATATCCATACTTTAATGTACACCTAAAAGTAGTTCTCTATTTTGTTTTCAACGTTGTTGCGGCAATGCTGGAAAACAATATTGAAGTATATTTCTTTATTTATGTATGCAAATTTGCTGCATATGCCAAACGCAGCAAAACAGTAATTGAAGATTTTTTATTAGTGTATGGCAAGCAGTGGTATATGTAGCAAAACAATGCTTATTAAATGTAAAAATTTGGAATGTAGAGCAAAGTCGAAACTGAACATCTTAAATATGATACAAGATTTTGAGAAAGCGATTTCGGAATTAGAAAAAAGATATTAACTATATAGTATATAATCCATTTCTAACTTGAATGTATTCAAAAATGCTCAGTAGGTCAAATTTGAGTGTATATAACCGTATATGATCATATATGATTCATATATGAAATTTTTAAAATAAAATTCAGAACATGTATATCGTAATTCATATTTTTTGGACATTTTACAAACATAAAACAAAAACCATTAATCACACATCAATCCACTTTCATAATTTTTTTTTTATAAAATTTGAAAACCACCTTAAAACACGATAAAAAAAATTCCATACAAATTAAAATACTATAAAATATCAACTTACAAATATTACCATAATTTACATATTCTCTACATTAATTACAAATTGTCTACATTAGGTAAACAATTGAATAAAAAGGCTAACGAAATAAACATAGTTATTTTTAAGTTGCTTTAAAACAAAATAGAGGCTTTTTATAGTTAATTTAATATAATTGAAAATATATATATTTTACATTAAAAAATTAATAATAATTTTATGGTTTTTTGTTAAATTTTTTTTTATTTAAATAATATATATATATATATATAATTATAAATGTAGTGTTGTGAACATAACTATTTATAAATGTATATGGCTTATCATAAAAAAAAAAAAAACAAATAAAAAATTCAAACTTTAACAAAAATTATATAGATATTAAAAAAAAATTCATATGAAAGTAGTAATGATAAGTATCATTCATTAATTAATTAATAAAAAAAAATTAAGGGAGTTTCATTAAAAAAATATAACTAAATATGCTAAAATTTAAATAAAAATTTCAAAATACATAAAGTTAGATAAAAAAGCAATTTTCGAAACCAGTTAAAAAAATCAAAATCAAAACAAAATTTAAAATTTACTCAAGTATAATTTTTTTTGGGAAAAAATTGTTTGATTAAAATTAATTATAAAAAAAAAGTTTGGCTTAAAAAAATAAATTTTAAATATTAAAATCATTAAAAATAATCATCTATTGCTTAACAAAAATACATTTTAATAAAAATTGTTTATTTTTTTAAATAAAAAACACGGTAGAAGGGATTTTACCAGACAAAAATTTTAAATTTTTTCATTAATCATTTTTAAACAATATTGAAGTAGTTCAAGAGAATTTTCCGATATTAAGAAAATTATCTTTATGATATTAATGCATAAAAGCAATGAAATTTCTCGGGAAGTCTTCCAATTTTTCGAAAAATTATTATTTTATTTATTAAAAGCAGCATACACTTAATGAAGAAGTTTAAATAAAAAATTAGTTTCATAAAAGACAAGAAGCTATTCATTAATTAGAAAAAAATGGAAAAGAATAATTTCATTACTTTTATGAAAAATTTTAATATTTTTCGTCTCTCTCTCTCTCCCCCTGT
This sequence comes from Eustalomyia histrio, assembly GCA_949748255.1. Taxonomy (NCBI): domain Eukaryota; kingdom Metazoa; phylum Arthropoda; class Insecta; order Diptera; family Anthomyiidae; genus Eustalomyia; species Eustalomyia histrio. Next base: position 99,942,027 of record OX456527.1, on the reverse strand, counting down.
AAATAAAGTAAAAAAGCTTTCAATTTTAAAATTTTAATTATATTAATAATATTTCATAAACCTCGAAACTGTTTTGAATTAGATATATTCTGGCTTCAATCCCATCTCTGTGTAATCACAAAATGCATAATTTTAAAATCATTTACAAAAAAAATTGTTTTCTCAAAAAAATAAAAAACATAATATTAATTGAACATAAAATCAAAATCTCATCATAATTATAAATTATCTCATTCATTATCATAAATCTTTTCAACTCATTATAAAAAAAAAAAAAAAAAAATATTGAAACTACTTAATACATAATATTATAAAAGCAAAATCATCTTTCGCACAATTATAATTCATTCCAAAAAAAAAAAAAAACTTTTTTATACTAAAAAACAACAACAAAAAATACCATATATTTCCCCAGATAAGAAACCAACTTTTTTTGTGAAAAATTCTTAAATATCAGGTTATAATTAAAGCATTAAATTAAATTCCCTAAATATATACATATTATCTGAAAATATTTAATATTAAATATCATTAAAAACAAACATTTAATATACCAATTACATTTATAATTATATTAAAAATATCAATTTCAAAATGGCAACACAACAGAACCATCAAAAACCATCATTAATGCAAACTACATAAACTAAAATTATAATAAACTTTTATTCAAACGTAACAAAAGAAAAATTAAAAAAAAATCATAATATACATAATTATTATATATTAAAAAAACAAAAACATACGAAAAATAAAAAAAAAAAAACTTCCACAATTTCATGTTGGATAAATAAAAAAAAAACAAAAAAAAAAAACAATTGTTTAATTTGAAACGTTTTAACGGGGTTCCACAGTAATTTTGTAGATAAGGCAGTGTTTTTAACGTTAGCGAAAGAAGTATGTACTCACAACTGTTGTATCATCATATTATTGTTTAGTACAAAAGTTGGCAACTAGATGGCGTAAATATTATACAGTCTAAGAATTCAACAAAACAAACCATAGAGGAAGAATAGTATAGAGGATGCAACGCCGTCAGCAGCCAAATAAAATTTTATACAGAATACAAAGGTTCGGAAACTTTGAGAAAACAGGGGAAAATTGAGCAAATTTCCCTGATTTCTGCAAAAATTTGAGTAAATTTCCCTGTTTTTAAACCTTTTTTCCAAATCCAATTGGGAAAGCTGCTAAAAACTAATTGGATTTGCAAAGAAATTCAATTGGAATCGCAAAAAATCCAATTTAAAAAGATGCTGAACCTTTGAAATCTGCACGTACAAAACTAAGAGAACGTTTTTTACGACGTGAGAGACATCGTCATGGTGTGATCAAACTCAAACATAAACAAGTAAAACAATATTAAAATCGGCATGACCGACTACTTCTCAATACGATTTGGGTGATACCACACCATGACGATGTCTCTCACGTCGTAAAAAACGTTCTCTTAGTTTTGTATGTGCAGATTTCAAAGGTTCAGCATCTTTTTAAATTGGATTTTTTGCGATTCCAATTGAATTTCTTTGCAAATCCAATTAGTTTTTAGCAGCTTTCCCAATTGGATTTGGAAAAAAGGTTTAAAAATAGGGAAATTTACTCAAATTTTTGCAGAAATCAGGGAAATTTGCTCAATTTTCCCCTGTTTTCTCAAAGTTTCCGAACCTTTGTATTCTGTATAAAATTTTATTTGGCTGCTGACGGCGTTGCATCCTCTATACTATTCTTCCTCTATGGTGATACTGGGGAGAACGGATCAAAATCCTGCAAGGAGAATTGACCAGTTAACAGTGCAAAAACATATGATGAAATATATCATAATAATATACTCAAAAATGTTTGACGGTAGAATCTATTGAAATATGGCAGTTAAAATAAAGTTATATGCAGGCGACATACAGTTGTGGTCACAAAAAATTAACAATTATAGTGGTTCTTTTTTTTCATTCCGCCGGGAAGGTATACTACTTTGTTTTGCCGTCATTTTGGTAAACATTAGTATTGACAGTTCATATTTGGCAGTCGTGAAGTAGACACGTGATAAATTTATTATGGAAAAATATTCGATTAACCAACGTGTTTTAATCGTTAAAACAGCTCGCCCATGACAACACCGATTTTCATATAAAAAATCATAATGCGTGACGAGGCACTTTTTCATTTGAATGGATATGTGAATAAACAGAATAGTCGGTTCTGGGCAATGGACAACCCTCAAATTATTCATCAGACACCTTTGCATCCATTAAAAGTAACAGTCTGGTGTGCAATTTGGTCAGGAGGAATCATTGGACCTTACTTCTTTGCAAATGAAAACGGTAACTGTGAATGGGTAGCGAAATTGTGATATGATTGAAAACTTTTTAACGCCACATCTGAATGCTTTGGGATTGATTAACATGTGGTATCAACAAGACGGTGCCACATCGCATACAGCCAGGATTACAATGGAATTACTGTGAGACCTCTTTCCACAACAAGTTATTTCAAGAAATGGTGATGTGAATTGGCCTCCACGGTCGCCTGATTTGACTGCTCCGGACTTCTTTTTGTGGAGATATCTAAAAAGCGAGGTTTATGCAAGCAAACCAGAAACGCTGAAGCAACTCAAACAAAATATTCGTGATGAAATTAATGTAATACCGCGTGAAATGTGTGAGAATGTAATGAAAAATGTTCTCAAAAGGGCTCGCTTTTGTGAGGCTAACAGAGGCGGACATTTATCTGATATTGTATTTCATACACAATTGCCGACATTAAATAAAACATTAATCAATATAATATCCATTCTCTTTCATTTAATCAAAAACTATAAACAAACAAAGTAGTATACCTTCCCGGTGGACACCCTGTATATAGACCTGTTACTTTGATTTTAAAACACAAAAAGAATTGAGCGCATGGTTCAAACTAGCAGTCAGTAAGTCTTAGAATATTGAGTCTTAAGTCACTTAAGTTTAAGTAGGTTACTAAGCTCAGAAAAATAAATATTTGATTACAAAATGACTGTATTAAAAATTGCAGCACCTTCTAAGTCGTTAATAGTGTTTTTTTTAACTAACGGGCAAAGATAGAAGTACTACCTCCGCAGGGAGGTAACTCATTTGGAAATGCTTTCAAAATTTTGGTTCGGCGGCTAATGTGGTAAACCACTTTCATTAGTGCGTGGAAAATAAGTCAATGCAATTAAACATTGTGAAAAATATAAGACATTTAATAATTTTTCAAGAAAAATCCCAAAAAACGGTTTTTCCGCAGACTGGTTAATTACTATAGAATTAGTAAAAATTACACTTTCTTTACATATACGCAAATAAGTTCTACCAAGGAGTCAAAATACTAAACAATGTCTCCACTGTGACCCAAATTTTTTCAAAGTGGTTGTTTTAAGTGATGAATCTAAGCTAAATGCTCTTAATAATGATGGCAGACCGAACGTAAGATCGCCACAAAACGCTCAATAAAATTCCGAATATAAAAAAAACTGCTTTACCTCATCTGGAGTTGGGTCGATAACAGTGTTGCCGTTTTTGGTTATTTTTAACCAAAATTGGTTATTTTTTTTCCAATGTGGAGATGTGAACTTTTTTTCATTTTGGTAACTTTCTTGGCAATCAAAACTTATTTTTTTCTGTGTTTATAAATTTTATTTAACAATAAAGATTTTTATTACGTTGATTTGAAAACACTGTTACTTTTTTTATACAAGTATGTAGTTCATTGTACAAAATATGTTAATTAGCACTGGATAACCAAAATATGTATGACCGTTTAAATTGGCGGCATTCTAACGAGGAGAACAATGATTCTGAATTGAACAATTGCTAAGTACACTTAAGTATTGGTAGTAAAAAGAGCAAAAAATATTAAATAAATGCACAATGGATAAGTATTTGTATTTTACATGTTTGAATGTATGTGAATTCAAGAAAATTTTTTAACTTCACAAGAAACATTTTTACGAACTCTCCACCACATACGGAATCATGAATCCGGATTGTGCGACACGTTTACGTCCGTAAAACACGTATACGTCAAAGCTTGTAAGTAAACGGAATATTATCGGACCGTATAATCGGATTTTCGAAAACACTAGGTTTTTACTCCGTTTGCTATGACCGTTTCCGTGCTTCACCTTTTTTATCAGTCTTGATTCCGTAACAAACGGTGTTGTTTATTGCTTTTATAAAAATATAAATATGCAGCCAAATATAATAGAATATATATCTAAAATCGCGCAACCCTTCTGTTTAATTTAAAATTGCATGAATGCAAACTAAAGTGCAGATATTAAACTTTATAAAAGGCCTAAATTAAAACGTGGTAATGGATGGTAATTGCTTTCTTCGAATGTTTTCTTTGTGTTGTTTATTTTTTTTTTGTTTTAAGAAATCTAAAAAAAAAAATAATATGACCAAGAACTCAAGACCGTTTTTACACGACACAACTGTCCGTAACCGGTCCTTCAATGAATGGCTTTCAAAGGACTCAACTCAGGTTTTTACACCACACAATGGCACAAATTCGAATAAGTTTCGATGTTACTTAAAATCCAACTCCGGTTACGTACCATTTTCTGGATCCGTAAACGTACCAGAAAATGGTACGTAACCGGAGTTGGATTCCGTTTTTAACGTACTAAAAACGGTACGAAAGCGGAACTTTTTTTTGTTGGATTGTTTTGGATTTTTATTGAAAAACACTGTAGTCAGTCAATGCAAATAGTGAATCCGAAGATTTATCATTTGAATGCGACAATGAAAGCAGGTAATTTAATTTTTTATAAATTTTTGCTATAAAATAATATTTCAAGTACAAATTTAAAAAAAAAATAATAGTTTAATATATTTAAATAAGAGCATAAAACTTAAAATTTTAGTTATATTTTTTCTCATTTGGTAACTTTTTAAAAAATTTTGGTTACAAAAAATTTTTGTCCGTGGCAACACTGGTCGATAGTAAAAAATGACGTCAAAATGACAGGTGAAATGCAGTAAAGTAATCATGAATTGTTAATATTTTTATGTTTAATTTAATTTAAAAGATTTTAGACAAATTTATAAAACGAATGACTTAATTGTGTGACCACAACTGTGAGGTATAAACCTACAAAATAACTAAAATTGTAGTTATTTTTTACTGTTAAAAAACAACTAAAAATTGCAGTAAAAAAAATAAATAAATTTTAAACTAAGGGTGGGTGCAAACTTGCTAAAAACAGGTTTGTAAATTGAAATTTGAAAAAAAACTTTCAAATCACTTTGCAATAATTAAACCATTTGGAAGGGCGCAAAATATATAAATAAAATTAACGAAGAAGTTAATTGTTTATTATGAGTACTAGGTCCATATATGCTTCGTTTTTCTTTAAATTTAAAAGAATGATTAACGGTACTATAAAAAAATAACCTGATATATGCAGTTTAGTAGGATTAAATACTAATTAAGCCCAATTCAGATAGGGCCGTTCTGTAGGAGGTAGGCATGACAATGGATCGATTCTACACTCACCAAAAAAAGTCTATAATGACAACAGAAAATTTTGCTTTTATTACGGGAAATTTTGCTATTTTGAGCCCAGCGGTATGTTTTGCTAATCTTAGCAATACATGTCTGCTGCCGCTACTAAATTTTAGTAAACTTTTTGTAGTGGAATTTAAAATCTGATTGCTAAAATCAGAAAAAAAATCCACTAGATATTATTAATATTAGTACAGTTTTAAATTAATTTTTTTTATCGAGCATTAAAATTTTTTTATTTTTTATTTTTTTAAAAAAAATATTTTAAACAAAATTTAAAAAAAAATCAAAAACATAATCGAAATTATCATTTTGTTATAATTTGCTAATTTCTGTTCTGAAAAATATGTAAGTCATTTTTTGTTTTTACTTTTAAGGTCAAATTTTAACTGTTTTTAGAGCTGATTTTTAGAACTAAAAAAACTTTTTAGTGCTATTTTAAGTGGCTATCCTTCTTTTAGACACGAGTCGGTATATTCACTTCCGATCCATTTTTTTTAATCTATGTAACATTTTAAGGCAATTTAAATTTTGTAGGTGTAAGTTTTAATTAGAAAAAACATTTCCTTCAATATCAACTTTTTTAAAATCAGTAAATTTTTTTTGCTAATTTTAGCAAATCGGTTTTCAACAATTTGTGAAATGATTTCTGAAACTAGCAACAAAAATTTGTAAATATTCTGTTAAAATTCTGTATTTTGTAAAATGTAAATAGCAAAAAGGTTTGCTAAATAATAATTTTTTTACTAAAAATCAGTACAAAAATAGTAAAATGGGATTGAAAACCGTTTACAAAATTTTCTACTGATTTTTTTTTCTGAGTGTAAACAAATTCAATAGGGTTCTTCCTAATTTATCAAATTTTATTCAAATATCTTAATATTTGCGACCAGTAGTTTGATTGCAAGGTTTATATGGATACACTGACGGACATCTTTAAATCGCCTCAGAAAATGATTCTGAGTCGATTGACAGTTGTGACAGGTATTAACACAAATTCATTATATTCTGACCACGTAGTGGCGTAGGGTAAAAAATAACAGACTAAGACCCACCAATCGACTTAGAATCACTTTTCGATTTGATTTAACGATGTTCGTGTTTCCATGTAAACCTTGTAATAAATCTGTGGATCGCAAAGACAAAGACATTTGGATGAAATATGTTACAAAAGTTTCTATTGGAAAAAGAATGAATCCTCTTAAAATTGGTCAGAATCGGTCCATATTTAGACATACCTCTCATAGAAGATACTATAGGTACAATATCTGGTTGAAACTTTGGTTGTGAATATTACGGTTGACCCACAGAGGTTTTTTAATAAAAAATCATTTTTTTTCTCAACATAGTCTCCTTCGAGCTCTATATACTTTGGCAAACGTTTCTTAATTTTTTTTATCCCTTCCAAAAAATAAGATTTGTCGAGGTCAGGAAAATAGATTTCTTTGTGAGATGATTTTATCTTTGCAGTTGGAAATAAGAAATAATCATTTCGGAGAATATGTCAGATGAGGAATCAATTCATGGATTTTTGCCATGGAAACTGCCATTTTCTATTTTCTTCTCAATCATCAAATCACGCGGTAGTCTGCTATCAATGGCTGTCAAACACAAACTAAATGACGCAGCTTGTTCAAATTGTGAAAAGAGTCAACTGACAGATGCCTGTTGATAGGAGAAGTGTTGAGTTTAGAAGCGAGAAATTCAAAAAGTCTTGGACACATTGACCCGCCCTCGTATTTGGACTGGTTAAGAAAACCTATGTAAATACTTTAATGCTCCATTCGACACCTGAATTATATGATTTTTTTCCAGCGGATATCACAGAACATTAAGAGCATCAGATTCCTCAATATCGACAACCACATGTGTACATATAACATTGGGAGTTTCTTCCAATAAAATAAACATTTTCGTAGAACCCAACTAGGAGATTGATGAAAGGTCCATATTGCGTGTATCATTTACATTTTACCTGATTCCCCTAAACTTCAAAGGCCTATGATCGAAGAAATATGAAAGACAAATGTTGCTGTCATCTGCGAAGGAATATATAGGATTTGAATTTTGGGCCAAAAAGTCATTTTAAAGATGAGAAGAAGTAAGTGAGAAAGAACGGAACCTTGCGTTACCCATATATAACAACTCTTAAATCACTGAGAACGCTTGATATATATCTTATACCACACACGATCGAATGCAATAAAAATATTTACGAAGGCTGTTCGAAATGTTCTTAGTCTGATACAGAGATGGTGGTATAAGCGGCAAAGAGTTAAATGTATTGAAAACTTCCATCTGTCATGTGAACACATATTAAATTTCATTTCGATCTGGCAACTCATTCGTATAGTAATAGCTGTTTACAAAAGATATTTCAGTGATTATTTTTATATGTTTTTATAGGGACATGAAATTCATAATGATATGGTGAATGTGTTAGGTGAAAGTGCTCCTTCCTATGCACAGTGGGTTGCTATATTTAAACGTAGTCGTACAAGCGCGGAAGATGAACCACAAAGTGGACGTTCAAAAACTGCAACAATAGCAGAAATTATAGTTAAATTATATGATGTGGTATTAGACGACTGGAATCTCAAATGATCGTGTCCCTTTTATTTTCCATCATGAATTACAAATAAAGAAGCCTTCTGCGAAAATTGCTCAAGCTTGTTTGAATCGATTTAAGCAAAATATAATGGATTTTAAGCTCCGTTTCAAAACTAATGATGAAACATGGATCCATCACTACACACCAGAGACGAAAGAACAATCAAAACAATGGATGAAGGCTGGTGGAAGATACACCAAAGGCAAAAACAATTTAATCAGCTGGTAAGGTTACGGAAACGATTTTCTGGGATTACAATGGTATTATATTGACTGACTACCTTTAAAAAGGTAAAACAATAAATTCAGAATATTATTGTAATCTTTTGGATCAATTAAATGTGAAAATTCGAGAAAAATTATCTGGTTTACAATACAAAAAAGAAACAATTTTTTATCAAGACAATGCATCAGCACACAAAAGTGTTTTAACAATGACAAAAAGCAATGAATTGAAGTACTAATTGCTTCACCACTCCACCTTATTCTCCTGATTAAGCTCCCTGTGACTGCTACCTGTTCCCAAATCTAAAAAATTCCTAGCTGGCAATCGTTTTACCTCGAATGAAGATACAATTGCAGCTGTGAACTATTATTTTGCAGAGTTTTAGGAAAATTAATTTTATTAAAAAATTGAATTGCTAGAAAATAGTTGGACTAAGTGTATTGAAGTTTCAGGAGATTATTTTGAAAATAAACATAATTTTAAAAAATTTAACTCTTGTTAGACTAAGAAGATTTCGAGATACCCACGTAGAGTAACCACTTTGGTTTTACCAAATTGGTGAATCGACCAACTTCGATGCTCCGAAAGGAATGCCATCAGGTTTCCAGAAAAATGATTTCTGCGAAAGCCATAATGTCGATCGTTGAGCGCATAATATCTTGAAATTGAGCGGTAATTGTCAGGGTTACTAGCCACGCGCTTTTTCGGTATTGGCTGAACATTGGCAACCTTCCAACACGTTGGAAATATACCCGCACGGTATGATGTAACAAGTATGACGATGCGATACAATCGAAGCATCAGGTTAATTTTTTCTAAATCTGTAGAAAGTGTACTTTCAACCCCAATTTGACATTTCCAAATAAAAAAAAACACTTTAGTTGGTGGTGATATTTATATTTGCCAAATTTTGCAAATTGGGGATGTTTTCCACGCATGTATCATACATAATTGCCATCTTTTCTTGCAGCATCCATTAAGTATACAATGTTTAACAATTTTTCTGGGGGGATGCTAAAATAAGGGATGCTTTGAATTTTCCAAAAATATATATTCAAATAGCCATTTTGTTTGACATATAAATGGTGTCATTTGCCTAAACATATGCTAGTTAAAATTTCAAAAAACATGTTTAAAATTTCCTTTAAGGGATTTGCATGTTAAAAATAAATTTATAATTGTGTTAAAGATATAATACACTTGTGTTAATGTTAACATTACAAACATATATTAGGTAAATAGTTATAATAATTTTGAAAATATGTTATAAATAACACTGTACAACAATTTAGAACTTTTTTTCTGCAAAATGACGGGGTTACGACAATGGATTCAGGTAGAGGAGACAAAAAAACTGTACGCATGTACGCATGTAGGTCATCCCAAAATTTAACTAGAAATCTGATAAGCAATCGGTCAATTTGACTGGTTTTTAGTGTTTGTGTTAAGTTTTGGGCTTTGGTGTGTTCTGACATGTGTAGTCAAATTTTATAGCCAACATTTTTGTAGAACATTTCATTCCCGCCCTTCCCCTTTTTAGGGGTGTTTTTTACGACTTGTTAGAATAGAACCAAAAATTACCATTATGTGGGAGTGTTAGAGGGTTAATATGTTCCACAAAAATATTTACGTTAATATTTTCAACAAAGTTGCTGAACATACCCTACACCTCAGATGTAAAGAGCACATAGTTTCATATGGTGCACGAACAGGCCAAAGGGTGGAACCGTGATCCTCCAAAACGCCGACACACGTATATTTTATTTTTGTCTCTCCTATATAAAATTCATTGTCAGAACCCCGTATTTTTTGTGTTGTACTGTGTAATATAAACACACCGTAGATATGAAAGCCTTACAAAAAACGCAAGTTTCTTTTTATTACCTCATCCCTATTAGGAGTTTACTTAATATACCTATTTTTTGTTTTATATGTACAGGGTGTCCGCCGGGAAGGTATACTACTTTGTTTTGCCGCCATTTTTTTGACAGTTCATATTTGGCAGTCGTGAAGTAGACACGTGGCAAATTTATTATGAAAAAATATTCCATAAACCAACGGGTTTTCATCGTTAAAACATTTAATCAAAATCAATCTTCGATTACTGTGACGATGAGAAAGTTACTTGAAATTTTTGGGAGAAACAACGTGCCAACAAAACGCACTATTTATCGTGTAGTGAATGATTTCGAAGAAAGAGGGTCTGTTGGTTATAGGCCCAAGCATGGACAGCAACGTACTGCAAGATCGGCTGAAAACATTACTGCTGCTCAAGAAAGTGTTCAAAACAATCCATCAACCTCAATTCGACGCCGTGCTCAGGAGCTTGGTCTTCAAAGAACAACTTTGGCCACAATTTTGCACACGGATTTGCATTTGTTCCATTTAAGATTCAGTTGAGAGCTTCTTCCACAAGACCATTTACGCCGGCGTACATATGCCAATAGGATGTTACAGCTCGCCCATGACAACCCCGCTTTTCATGAAAAAATTATAATGAATGACGAGGCACATTTTCATTTGAATGGACATGTGAATAAACAGAATAGTCAGTTCTGGGCAATGAGAAACCCTCAAATTATTCATCAGACACCTTTGCATCCATTAAAAGTAACAGTCTGGTGTGCAATTTGGTCAGGAGGAATCATTGGACCTTACCTCTTTGACAATGAAAACGACGTAACGGTAACTGTAAATGGGTAGCGATATCGTGATATGATTGAAAACAACTGCATGCTTTGGGCTTGATTAACATGTGGTATCAACAAGACGGTGTCACATCGCATACAGCCAGGATTACAATGGAATTACTGTGAGACCTCCACAACAAGTTATTTCAAGAAATGCACGCAGAGAAAAAACATGGTTGCAATATGATCACTGCTACTATATTGTGCTTGCTGCAATCGGGTATGGTTGTCACAACCAAGTTTTTGGTTTTCTAATCATTAACATGGTCGCTACCATCATTATTTAGTAAATATCTTACTATTTTATGATTGTCACCTTCTATTTTATATCATTATTGGCTGTAACCATACTGTGGTTACAAAAATTCTGACTGTGAAAAAATATGATAATTATGCAACGATAAAATGCAATAAATAATTATAAATCAAATAAAACATTTACAGTCATAATATTGTCTTGTTTTCATAAAAACCAAAATTTGATCAGTTTATGTTTTTTAATTCAATTCTTGTAAAAAGTTCCCAAAATAATAATAAAATATTTTTTATAAGAAAAAGTCCGTAGAACACATGATTTTTTTTATATAAAAAGGTTTGTTACACAAAATAATAGATATTTATAAATTTATCTCATAAAAACATTTTAAAATTCTATGGACTTTTCCTTAAACTAAAATTCTCAGATTTTCCAAACTGTTTCTTAGATAAAAGTTTATATATTCCAAACAAACTTAAATTCTAAGGCCTTTCTTTGAAAGAAAAACTCATAAATTCTGAAGAAAATACTAACGACCGTATTTATAATGAAAAATTGGTTAGCGTCTATCATGAGTTCTATTTATAATAAATTTCTTATCCACCTTTTAAACTCTAGTTAACGAACTGTTTTGTGTCAAAATAAGTTTGTAAACAAAAGTGAAAAATACAATAAAAAAATTTGTGTGCAAATTTGCGAAAAAAATTTAATAATAATGGAAATTCTTGACCAATTAAATGATTTGGACCTTTTAAGAAGTGAAGTTCGCCGTCGTTCTCCTAAAATTTATAAAAAGAGAACAAGCCCATTTTTTAAATATTCCGACGCTGAGTTTCGTAAAAAATATAGATTCACGAAACAAAATGCAAAAAATTAATAAATATGGTGAAGGACGAACTGAAAGGAAAGGGAAAAAAGAATGGAGGGAAATGTAAACCACAAAGTTGATTTTCTTTAAAACAGGTGGCATTATTACAAAAAAATATGATGGCATCACAATTTTCAGAGTTGTTTTTTAATATTTATTTGACAGAAGAAAAGGGATTATAAATAAACTCTGTACCAACTAGCTAGTAGGGCTAATCGGTATACTAGTTAGTACATCGTTGTGTGCGATGTATTAGCAGCAACTAACTTTTCATTATAAATACGGCCATTTGATTCTAAGGACTTTCTATAGTAGAAATATTTCTAGATTCTGAAGACTTTTTCTTAAAGAAAAATTTCTAAAAACTTTCTAAAAAAAATCTTAAAAATGTCTATGATTTTTTATTACAAAAAGTCATTAGAATTTAAAAAAAAGTTTTAAGTATTTTTCTTAAAAAAAGTCCACAGAATCAAAGTTTTCTTGATAGAAAAGTTCTTAGAATCTGTGTTATTTTCCTTAACAATTTTTCTTTAAAAAGTCCTTAATATAATTTTTTTTTAGAAAAAACATTTCTAAAGGAAATATTCCTAAATTTAAAGAGCTTTTTCATGGTTTCAAAGAAATAATATCATATTATGATAAATTCAAAATAACATGTTTATTCACGACCATAATATGGTAATTTTTGAATCATAATATAACTGTAGGAATCATATTATGGTAAGTTTATTATCATAATATGATAATCATATTATAGTACGACAATGGTTGGCACAACCATAAATCCAAAAACATATGATGCTCTTCGAATATGATTGCCCCAACAATGATTTTTCTTTGCGTGTGGTGATGTTGATTGGCCTCCACGGTCGCCTGATTTGACTGCTACTGACTTCTTTTTGTGGAGATATCTGACAAGCGAGATTTATGCAAACAAACCTGAAACGCTTAAGCAACTCAAATAAAATATTCTTGATGAAATTAATGAAATACCGCGTGAAATGTGTGAGAATGAAATGAAAAATTTGCTCAAAAGAACTCCCCAGCAAAAACATAGCTTCAAATACTTACCAGGCTATTTACTCGCTTAATTAATTTTGTTCGCGATGTCGCAAAAGTAATGAGTGGTCATTATCTTCTCGCATACAAAAACACAAAGTAATGAGTGGTCATTACCCTCTCGCTTACAAACAGCCAAAAAGTAATGAGTACTCATTGCGAACAAAAGTAATTAAGCGAGTAAATAGTCTGGTAAGTAGATAATACCATATTTTTGCTGGGTCGCATTTGTGAGGCTAACAGAGGAGGACATTCATCTGATATTGTATTCCATACATAATTGCCGACATTAAATAAAACATTCATTATTATAAGATGCATTATCTTTCATTTAATCAAAAATTATAAACAAACAAAGTAGTATACCTTCCTGGCGTACACCCTCTATATATGTATATTTAGTCCTCTACTAGTGCTACTTTATGTGGCATTATTTTTTGGGTCACTTGTTAACTAGATTTACCTACGTCTTTTTGCGTTATATTTACCCGTATACCGGTATATTTACGTCTGTTATTATATTTGTGGTTAGGTTGTAGTTAGTTGTTGGTTTCGCATGTCTTTGCCTGCCACTTTACAGTTATCAACAAGCTTTCTGTCATGTTTCCTTCCGCTTTTTTTTCGTACTACATAACAAGTAAGTTTAATGCGACAACTATATTGTAATTTGTAATAGACCCAATACGAAATTGGAACAATATTGTTGGTTTTAAGTTATTGCCTAAAAAAGCAATGGGTATAAAGGGTGTTTTTTTTAGCCCCAAAAGAACTTTAAATTTTTAAAAACTAACACAAAAAATTAAATTTGAATACAAAAAAATTAAATTTTGATCCTAAAATTTTTTATTTAAAAATGATTTCGGAATGTTTTTGAGGAAGCACATTCTAGACGTCCAATTTTTTATCAGTAAAGTAAAAAGCAGATAAATTCTTGGTAAGTGCTACGAGTATATTCAAAAATTAAAGAATGGATTTGAATCACTAATGTATTGGGTATACAAGTTAATAATGTCGATTTGGACAACAGATGGCATAACTATCACATATGGTTGGTGTCAATAATAACAAATATGGTATTTTGGAGCGTAAACATCTGTCATTACAATTCAGGATTCGATAGACGCCAAAGTTTAAACACACATTTTTTTCAATCGCTATAATAATGTAGAATTTTGTGAATAAAAAAGATGTTTTGCGGGATGAAGTCTGATGACCTTCTTTCATTTGAAGAAAACGGCTGCTGAAAGTTATCGATTGTTGGTAGAAGCTTATGGTCAAAATGCACCACCTCAAAAAACTTGCGAACGATGGTTTGCGCATCTCAAAAGTAGTGATTTCGACACAGAAGACAAGGAGAGGTCTGGTCAGCCGAAAAAGTTTGAAGATGAGGAATTCGAAGTATTACTCGACGAAGATTACTGTTAAACGCAAGAAGAACTTGCATTATCATTGGGAGTCACACAACAAGCCTTTGGTATTGGTCTCATATGAGTATAAGCCGAGAGACGTTGATTATACAAGTCGGAAATGCTGCTTGAACGCTACAAAAAGAAGTAATTATTGCATCGTACTATTACTGGTGATGAAAAATGGATACATTACGATAACCCCAAGCTCAAAAAGTCATATGTAAAACCCGGCCAACCAGCCAAATCAACGCCGAAGACGAATATCCATGGCGAAAAGGTAACGCTCTGTATTTGGTGGGATCAGAAGGGTGTTTTGTATTATGAGCTGTTGAAATCGGGTTAGACGATCACAGGGGACGCAATTGATTCGTTTAAAGAGAGCAATCAATAAAAGACGACCAGAATATTCGACCAGACACGAGGCCATAATCTTACATTATGACAACGCTCGGCCACATGTTGCAAGACCGGTCAAAACCTATTTGGAAAACAGTGGATGGGAAGTTTCGGCTTACCCGCCTTATAGACCAGACCTTGCCCCATTGTTTCTATCGATGCAGAATGCCCTTACTGGAATACGCTTCACTTCAAACCAGGGTATCAGAAATTGGCTTGATTCATTATTTACATCTAAACCGGAGCAGTTCTTTTGGCGTGGAATCCATATGCTACCGGAAAGATGGTTAAAAGTAGTGGCTAACGATGGACAATACTTTAAATAATGTATCAACTCATTTTCTTATTATAATAAATGCATTTTTTAGGCAAAAAAATCGACATTATTAACTTTAATTAAATATTTCATTTCAAATGGATAGTATTTCAAAAGCAAAGATTGAACCATATATGATATGTTGAAATTCCTATTGGCCGTTTTTATAAGTGGACTAGTGATGGTTGTCATTTGTGGTTTAAAAGTTTGTTATGCATAAATACGAATGGTGCTACTGTTCGGTTTAAATATTAATTCTTTGTATTTGCGGTTTAGCAATTATTTTATTTTAAACAACACACACCCCAAAATTAGGTTATGTGTATTCTATTCCATTTATATTTTATTGTTGTTGGGGATAATATTTAAAAAATCGATATGAAAAATTTATGATAAAACTTTGAAAAAACTTAATGTTTAAATTTTTTAGGGAAATAATTATATTTACCGCTTAAAATACAAATACTTTTAGATAATACGAGTACATCTGTAAATTCCAAACTTTTTCTTTGTAAATATTTATTTTTTAATCCCTCTCTATCTGTTGTCATTCCTGTATAAATTACCGCTTATATATTACTATTACAATATTGATTATACTGTCAACAAACTTTGAATATTATACACTTATTGTAATCATAACATGTCATCCATGCCATCATTTATACCCTACCCTAGACTAGGATATATACTCGGGTATTTATGTTATTGGAGTTATTATGATGTTTGGGAAATAAAAACTATTTCGAATACAAAACATAAATATATTAATTGTAGAACAAGTTAAATATGTGATTTGAAACTGAACATATTGGGCGATAAGTGGTTTTAATGCATTCTGACTCTCTATTCCCTTGCAAGTTTCTCTAGAAAATTTCTTTTAGTATGATTCACTTATTCCTTTACGAATTGCCCCAGAGAAGTATTTCACAATTCAAAAACATTCATAAAAATTATAATGCTTAATTATATGTATGTAAAATGGCGCCCAACGGACGTTAAAAAGTTTCACCGTGTTAAGTACCGACATGACTCTGTACAGGTAATAAAAAAATAACTCTTAAGCATAGTGCGATGTAAATGGTTCCCAGTGGAAGTTAAAATCTTTCACAATTGTACAAGAAGAAATTATTGCTACTCACACGCAAAGAAAAATCATGGTTGGGGCAATCATGGTTGTGCCAACCATGGTCGTACTATAATATGGTTATCATATTATGATAATAAACTAACCATATTTTTACCATAATATGATCCCTACAGTTATATTATGATTCAAAAATTATCATATTATAGTCCTAAATAAACATATTGAATTTATCATAATATAATTGCACGTAATCATAGTATGCTCAAAATGTTATCATATTATTGTCCCTCATAACTATTTTATGATCATTATATGATCCATAACCCAAGAAAATTTATTAAAGCAAAAGTTCTTAGAAACCATGAATATTTCCTTTATTTATTGATTGTTGTCAGCGTTTTATCGTTGCATAATTATCATATTTTTTCATAGTCAGAATTTTTGTTACCACAGTATGGTTACAGCCAATCATGATATGAAATAGAAGGTGACTATGTCAATGATTAGAAAACCAAAAACTTGGTTGTGACAATCATACCTGATTGCAGCAAGCACAATATAGTAGCAGTGATCACATTGCAACCATATTTTTTCTCTGCGTGCAAGGAATAAAAAAAGGGATCATTTGTGTTTGGAACTATAAATACAAGGTCTATAGATGGAATAATTCCGTATTATAAATTGCAGAACAGGTTATAAAACTAGTTCTGGTACTGATTCGAGAAAATAAAACATTGCGAAAAGAACAGGCTATCAGATAGGACGGAGTTGCCAAAAACATTCACGCAATGTTGTTTCGCTATATCTTTAAAATAAATCGATATAATTAAATGTTGTTGTTTAAATGTTAATTTGGACCTTTAGGTTTATTTTTCATTAATTTTTAAGATTTTATCGGTCAAATAGGCGCCATCATTGTTAGCACATTTTTCACTGTTGTCGGATACTCTCTTTGAAAGCTTACAGAGTGTGTATTTTGTTCACATAGACTAGTGATTTCAAAAAAAAAAAATCCAAAGAAAGTTGAATCGGGCTTCTGCAAATAGCCAACAATTCATCCTTCAAAATGTCCGTTATTGCGAGAGCTGTGTATTTAGTAGTGCCGTTCCGATGGAACCACATATTCTCCACCTTGTGTAAGTACCCTGCGGGAGCCGTGATAGGTGAAAACTGGACCGGTTTCGAAAAAAAATATTACGAGATAGGTGAAAACCGGTGCCTTCCACGTGACTGGTTTAAAAGTCATGGCATGTTCTCTGATATGTTCTTTGGCGTTATCTGTTAGACATGTTCTTTGACCCCCTCTTAGGACAAGTTCATGTTAAAGTGAACATTCCTTTTCATATACAAAACCGGTCCCGCGTCCGGTCCCTATCACAATGCATCGGTCACGTGACGTGTCCTGGTATAGCGCCATTTACCGCAGGGCAGCTACAAAATCGATCATACAATAGAAAATTAATGGCTCGGAACATGCATGGACTCGGAACATGCATTTTCATGACCTTTAAACCAAAATTTTGAATATGACCAACATGTTTTTGATTTTCCCTAGTTAAAAATCTAACACACATATTATCCAAGGATGTTAAGACCGTTTTTCAAGAGGACATAATCGGCATTATGTGGATAGTTATAATTCCAGTAAAGTTTTACTGAAAAGCCGGGTATCGGCTGGGCTTAGGGATTTTCTACTCTGTGGTATGTCCGAAGCCAGCTTCGCAAAAGAAATGTTTTCTGCGTAGCGGCATTTGGCCAGGAGTAACCGCAGCTAGCTTTGTTGAGGCTAGTTTTATTTGCATTAAGGCGAAACAAATTCCCAGCGAACATTTCAGCTAAAAGGTTGGCACTATGAACTGGGTCAATGAATTAAGAGATGGGATAGAGGAACTAGCATTTTTCTATTTATCATTTAAAGAATGATCAAAAGGTCTTACTGCACCGAGGAGAAGCAGCAAAAACGTTAGCATGTATACTCTGTTACTATAGAAGCTTGTCACGTCTTAGTAGTTTAGTACATTCAGCTCTCACCTGTTTGAGTAGCAGGTCAGTTTTGTCGTTCCTATTCACACACTAGTTAGTGGATATTTTCCAGTGTCCAGATTCTATCGTCCACTTTGAAAATTAAAATGTTAAGATTAAAAATGACTGTCTTTTACCAAATTTGTAACAACAGTTTAATATTTTTATGTAATATGAAAGATATTTAACTTCGAAGGTGAACAATAAATGATAATTGTTTTATAGAATCTGGGAACAGGTGAACTGGCTACAAATATAAAAATCGTTAAGCTCGACCCAAGAAGAAGTTCTTAAGTAAAAACAGAGATTTTTGTGTCTGGCTGTAAATGCTACAAAGATCGAAATATAACAAGTTTCCGAGCGCTGCAAACGACCTTACTTCGTACTTTTCTAGTCTCGAAGTAAAAAGTAGAAAAAGATCACAAGAAATGTTGGTTGGCTCATTACCTAACTGCGACAAGTGATTGTGCGCGGTGAAAATCTTGACATAAGTTCCAAAGGAAGATATTCCGCTTGAAAAATGAAACCTTAAAGTGCTGTGGATATTAAAATCGACGATTTCACTATTTGGACAACTCTCCAGGATTCCCGAGAAACAGAAGGAGTTTTGAAACTGTCTTCTATGTTGTTGAGGTCTTAGACTACATCATCCATCATCGTTCTTGTTTTGTCAGTGTAAAGAATAATTGTCAAGATAAGCCAGCTAGTGACTACTCTAGTTTTTGTCCTGATCGTATGAACTTTTACAGAAAACTTTAGATAAATCCATTCTTGTGATTAAAGCGTTGAGGCAGTATATCCTCGAGACTGAGGTGGCGCGAAAACAAATTTTGGCGCACGAATGTAAGACTAGTCTCAGTTAAATTATTAGAAAAGATTCAAGACTAACGGTCATGCAAATTGGTAATTTTTCAATGTCTATGCAATTTTGTCTTATCTGTATATTAATTACATATGAAGTTGGTTAAAGTGGAATTTTAAAATTGTTTAATAAAGTGAAATTTATATAATTGACTTTTCATTAAATTCCTGCTGTTTGAAAATTGTTCATCCAAACATTATACAGTGTCAGCAGATCGTTATACTCCCTTATTTTAGCACAAATATTGAAATTCAATATTTTTTTTCTATCGTTATATACAAAAGTGGAACAACCAAGGAAACCATACTTATTATAATGAAAATATTATAATAGATAAATAGTCCTGTAGATAGAACAACAATAACAACAAGAACAACAATATTGACGACGACAGTAAAACAGCATGGTAACAATAATAAATTATGATGTCTACTAGTAATGAAAATAAACACATACAAGTGCAATTTTTCAATAAAAGGATATTTCAAATAACGTTTAGTATTAAAACTCTGACACACACACATATAGTCCTTAGAGTTTAGAAAAACAAACAGTAAAGGGTGTGAAATAATGAATTTAAATAGAACAGACAAATATACAAACGAAGACACACTCTTAGCTGAGTGTTAGTCCTTCGCATGTAAGTTAAAAAAAAAACACAAGGGTTAAGTAAACGACTAGTAAAACTCATGTTTAAATGTCTGCAGGAGTTTTAGTGTGTTATCAGAGGATATGCTTACATTTGCGGTTGATTATACAATTAAATTAATTAAATTATCAAGCTTCATCTAATTAAAAAGAGGGGGGTGCTGATATGTTGTTCTTTTTTTCTTTGCTATTCAATTAAAAATTTTTTTAAGAAAAATCGTCTTTAACTTAACATATGATAAAGTTGAGTTAGTTTGAATGTATCTTTTGTGGAATTTCAGAGGGTAAGAATCTATCATTTATTCTCTCTTTGTCATTGAAATAGTTTAAACAACAAAGTTTTTTATTTGCTTTGAAAATGCCGAATTTTGTGCCAACAAAGCATTTTGCTTTTCTTCTTCTATTTGAAAAATAAAGTGCAGCTGAATCACATCGATTACTCACCGAAGCTTATCGTAAATATGTTCCATCGGTTTCTAAGCGCAAGAGATGGTTTCTGCCACACAGAAGTGGTCATTTTGACACGGGAGACAGAGACTGCCAAAAGATGAAGATGAATTGGAGGCATTACTCGATGAAGATTGTTGTCAAACTCAAAAAGAACTTGCAAAATCATTGGGAGTCACTCAAGCAGCAATTGCAAAACCTTTACAAGTAGCAAGCAAGGAAATTGGGTACCAAACGAGTTGAAGCCGAGAGACATTAAAAAACGATTTTTCATATCCGAAATGCTGCTTGAGCGCTAGAAACAGAAATCATTTTTTCATTGAAAAATATATCAATTACGACAACTAGAAGCGAAAGAAGTCGTATGTAAAGCCAATGAGCCAAATCAAAATCGAATATCCATGGTGACCATGTAATGCTTTGAGTTTGGTAGTACCAGAAGGTTCACATCTATTATGAGCTGCTAAAATCGGACCAGATGATCACAGGGGACCTGTACCGAACACAATTAATATATTCGAAGCGAGCATTGGCTGAAAAACAACCAGAATATGCAACCACACATTAAGCCGTGCTCAAAAACTGAGAGCTTGCATGTTGCTCAAAATCTGAGGTTCTATCGATATGAAAATTTAATTTGGTCAGATTCTGAAGCTTTTGATATGAAACTTTAAAACAATCACCAGAAAATTCCACTAAATTTAAAGACTTCTTCTTGCAGAAAAACTCTTAGATTCTGAGAACTTTTTCCTAAGGGATAACTTTTTTTTGATAAAAAAAAATGCTCAGATTATAAACATGTTTTCCAATAGAAAAATATAAAACTCTGAGGACTTTTTTCTTAAAAAAAATTCTTCTAAGTCCTTCTTAATCCATTCCTACGCTCAGCTAATAAATATCTTTTCCAATAGCAAAAATCTGAAGTTCTTAGGACTTTCTTCTTAAAAATATCTTTTGAACCCATTCCTACATAAGACCCTCAGATTTTTAGAACGTTTGTCAATATATTAGAACGTTTTCCTACAGAAAAAATCCTCAGATTCCGAGCACTTTTTCTATTGGAAAGTTCATATGTTTGTGAGAATTTCCTATAGAACACCCTTCCAAAGATTTTTTCCTATAGACAGCCCCTCAGATTCTAAGATCTTTTTACTACAGAAAAGCCCTCAGATTCTAAAGACTTTTACTTTAGAAAGGCCCTTAGATTCTAAGAACAAAAATTCCCTTAAATCTTAAGGACTTCATTCTATAGAAAAACTTGTAGATTTCGAGAACTTTTTCCTATAGCAAAATTTTGACTTGAAATTATAAGAAAATCGGACTATATTTGTGCCAAGTCCACATATTTCTTTCTGTTCTTTTAATAAAATAACGATCAGGACCCTCCCAGGGATTGAGACCGCTTCTCAAAAATGACTCAAACTATATCATATAGTCGGCATGTCTGATTTTGATTTTTTACTTGTTTAAACTATTTTCTACATTTATTGAAACAATTTTAAAATAAATATTTATTTATTTGGTATAAGCATTAAATTTGGCATTTTAACTTTTATTAAAATTTCTTGAAATGTCTGCGAAAGCCATTTAGCAGAGGTTGACATTTATGATTATTCTAAAGATTTTATGTTCGCTGAGGTAATATATTGATTTGTAGAAAGAAAAAAAAATAAACAAAACTTGACATAGAAAGTTTTTAAAAGTATACACCAAAAAGATATATTTTCAAAATGTGTGTTATTTGTTTTTTTTTTTTGTCTTTTCTGGTTGTTTTTTTAATTTAAATATTCATAATTTATACATTTTAATGATCTTTGCGTTTATCCACAAACAAATTTGTGGAGAATAGTGCTACATAAAGTATGATGGTGTTTTAAAGAAATCTATTCGAAGGTTTTTAATGCTGTCGCACGTGTTAATAAATCTTAATGATGGGGGCAATTATCGAAATGAAAAAACTGAAATTTAGGCGACACTTAAATAAATTTCTGTTATTGAACAAAAATTGTTTCTGTTTTGTGGTTTCAAATAATTTAATATTGAAGATTTACCAATTTTTATTATAACATATTTCATTATATTCCCTTCCACTTGAAAAAATGTTAAACTTATTCAGTATATATTGGATAATATGATTTTAAGTGGATTTTAAAAGGAGTTATATAAAAAATTTACTTAGAAAAATTTAGCATGCAACAAAATGAGGGTCATGGATTTCAATGGCAGATGAAAGTATTAGTTTACATAGTTAAACTCCCAAAGGGTTTGGCACAGACAAGTTATATGTCGATTAATTTTTTCAGTTTTTGGCCTACGCCGATAAAAACAGTAAAAGTTCTTCTGAGCTTAATTCTGCGTTCGGATTTCCACATTCTCATTCAGTTTGTAATTTAATCTAACAAATATCTCTAAAAATTCTAAAAACGTCGTCTTCTGATGATTTCCTTAGGCAAGAATGAAATCCGTATAGGGACCAGCCAACAACAAATTATTTTTCACAATTTTTTATAAGTTTTGTGGGATTTTAGCACATTTAATTACCGTAATGTAATAAGGCTTTAATTGCAGCCATTTAACTTTTCAAAAATTTCTTCATTTAATTCTGACCATCCCAAAAAATTTAATTCGCCTATTCATTGTTCACCTTTTTTGCCCTTCCTCCCACCATTATTGTTATAAACTCATTAAGTATTTAACACAAACACACATTTTACACCCTTTAACGGCGCAACAAAAATAATGACTATGACATTTTTTTTAACAAGTTTCCTTTTAGCATAAACTCAGGTGAAAAGATAACTAAAAAGTAATTTGCATAATTTTAGGCACTTTAGACAGTTTTTTCTTTTTTTTTTGTAATAAAATGGCATAAAGAAATACTGCATTAAAAATATATACAGGATACACATATGAATGTCATTCAAACATAACCCAAAGGATTTAACATTATGGGAGAAACATTTTTAGAGTTTAAAAGTTGTTGGCTTTAAATGTTCAAAAAAAACGTTTCTGTGTCAAAAAATGGTTAGTTTATAGAAATTATTATACTTTAGAGTAACATATGTTTGCTTTTTTATGTATTCTATTACAAAAAAGAAAAAATAAATGAATAATAAGATCCTCGGGGAAATTTATTAAAGTAGTATGAAAAAAAAAAACATTAAAAGACTTAAAACAAGTAATTACATATTTAAATTACCAAAACCATCACAAAAACATATAAAAGTTACCTTTTAGGTGCTAAAAATATATTTAAAAAAGTAAACAATTTGCATATTTTAAGGGGTG
Organism: Eustalomyia histrio; assembly: GCA_949748255.1. Taxonomy (NCBI): domain Eukaryota; kingdom Metazoa; phylum Arthropoda; class Insecta; order Diptera; family Anthomyiidae; genus Eustalomyia; species Eustalomyia histrio. The sequence continues at coordinate 99,918,323 of OX456527.1, read as the reverse complement.
TGCAATATATAAATTAGTTAATTTAATTTAAAGTATTATACGCAATTAAATATAATTAAACTAATTTCAAGTATAAGCCTATTATTTGAAGTCTATTACATTTAAATGATATACAAATGGTCTTGACAAATTGAAGTAATTATTTATTATTTGCGGTGTGTGTGTGTATTTATAAATGCCCAAAATTATACTATAAATTGTGAATATTTAAGTTATTACCTAAAATTATGCTTAAGGAATATCAAAGTTTGATTTCATGTTTCAGTTTCTTATTTATTACAGTTTTTTGTTTTGTTTTATTTTGAGGGCGTTTTTATTGTAGTTTTTTTCTTATTATTTTATAATTATTATAAATATTTTGTTATTGTTTTGTCGATGATTGTGATGATATCGTTTTAATGTGATTTATATATTTACATATTTAAAAGATTTATATGTAAAATTTATAAGATTTTTTTTTCACAAGATTTAATTTTTAGAAAAATTTACTAATATACATAATATTTTAATAAAACAAAATTAAACACTCAGAAAAATATTTACCAAATATTAAGTAATTTAACAAAATTTTAAGAAATTTGGGAATGATTTGGCTCCAAAGAAATTTTAACTTAAGTCAAGTATACCCTTTTCTTAAAAACTAGTACAAACAATTTACTTAAATTAAGTAAATTTTTTTTAAAGTAAGTAAATTTTTTTTTAAATTTTAGTATATTGTTTAGTTAAATTTAGTATAAATTTGTTCTTAAATTCAGTAAAAATTATTTGTAAACGAGTAAATTTTTCTTAAATTTTACTAGTCTTGAACTCGTGATAATGCTGAATAAACTTTATTTTTAGTTTATAAATTATTTTCATGTTATGTACATTCAAAATACTCACACACAAATTTCGTTTATTAATATTTATTAATTTGTAATTCTCATTAAGTTCTAACTTTTAGATATATAAGTATTTAAGCTTGCACCATGAAATCTAAGTAATCAATGTAATTTTTTTTTGTATATGAATATTAACGAAAATAATTAAAATATTATTTTCGTTAATACATACAAATTTCAATTTGAAATTTATTACTTAAATGTTGAAAGTATAAACTAAATTAGTTTTGCAATATAAACTATAAACCAAATGAGAAATTTATAGGTTAAAAATATTCTAAACCTTTTTAGAATACTAAAGAAAACATTTCCTTAAATTTAAGAAGTTACATACTTGGTTTCAATAAGTTCAAATGTTTGAACTAAATCTAAAGAAGTTTCATATTTATATTTTGTATTCTCATACACTTTTAAATTTTCTTATTTTTTAATTTATAAATTCTTAACATTTAAGATTTCTTACTATTTTTTTATCATAAATAAAGGAAGAAAAATTAAAATTTTTAAGTTGATGAAAGTTTTTTGTAAACTAAAATCAAATAAATTTGCATTATTTTGAAACATTTTTATTAATTTTAAGGAAAAATTCATAGCGTAAGGTGTGAACAGAGCCAACCTTTCCCAGATTCCAGCCAAAGGTTTTTTTTTATCCTCTGAGCTGTTTAAAATTTTTGGATCCGAAATGATTTCGAAGTTAAATATTTTTTCTTATATACGAAATAGTCTTAAATTTGTAAAAAAAAAAATAGTCAGAAATTTGCACTACAAAATATTTTTTAGTATGAATTGAAACAGAAAATTAACACATGGCTTTCAATATCAGCTGATGATTGATTGGGCAGATGTATTAAAGGAGATTACTAAACACAGCTAGAGTTCGTAAGCAGAGAAGGGGAAAAAACTCAAACATATTCCCTACAAAAAAAAACCCCATACGCTATTTTTCTTGTTAATGATTGTGAATTTGTACGCAACACCGAATACAGTATACTACGATATTGGCTGTATAAATTTAAAATGCGGCATTTTTTGCAAGTTTTAGGCGTTTATTGTGAATCATTGGTACAATATAAATTTATTCAAAGTATTGGCAATCGTTAGCTTTGACCTTTTCCCATCATACTGGCAACATAAGGATTCCGCGCCAAAAAAAGAACTTCTGAATTTTTGAGGCCAAGAATGAATTAAGCCAATTTTGAATACCCTGTTCTGGAGTAAAGCGTATTCCAGTGAGAGCGTTTTGCAGCGATCGAAACGAATGGTATTCAGAGGGGCCACGGTCTAGACTTAAAGGTAAAATTTTCTTGCAAGCATGTTACTGAGCGTTGTCATGATGGAATATTACGACTTCATGTCTGGTCGCATATTCCGCACGTTTTTCGGCCAATGCTTGCTTCAAACAAATCAATTGTGTTCGAAACAAGTCCCCTGTGATAGTTTGGCCCTATTTCAGCAGTTCTGGTCCCACCAAATTAAGAGCATTACTTTGGCGCCATGAATAGTCGGCTTGGACGTAGACTTGGCTGGTTGACTGGGCTTCACATAGGATTTCTTGCCCTTCGGACTGTCGTAGTGGATCCATTTTTCATCGCCATTAATGATTATATGCAAAATTGACTTCTTTTTATGGCGCTCAAGCAGCATTTCGGAAAAGCACAATCGTCTTTCAACCACTCTCGGCTTCAACTAAAGTGGTACCCAAATTCCTTACTTTTGGATGAGTCCTGCTGCTTGCAAACGTTTTAAAATTGCTGCTTAAGTGACTCCCAATGATTTTAAGTGTTCCTATTGAGTTTGACAACAATCTTTATCAAATAATGCCAATTCATCATCTTCGAACATTTTTGACTGACCGCTTCCACACAAAGCAACTCTCACAACTTGAAATCGATGGAACATATTCAGGAAAACACATTTGGTAAGTAATCGATTTGCTTTAGCTGCAATTTTTCAAATTGAAGAAGTCGTGCTAGTCATATGAATGATATTGTGTTCCATTCTTAAATGACAAAGTTCAACTTTTCCAATAAAACCAGAAATTTTTAAAAATAAACAGTACTTTTGCTTATAGCCGATTCAAATTTAAAACTTTAAATTGCCCACAAATGATGCTTTGTTGGCACAAAATTCGACATTTTCGAAGCAAAAAAAAAAAACACTTTGGTGCTCCCACTTTTTCTTGCAATGACTAATCGAGAATATATGTTTACCCTCCGAAATGACATAAAAGTTATTAAAAACACAAACCATGTGTAAAATATACGCCATCTGTATAGCAATATAGCACAATAAAGGTTGAAGACGAATCAAAAAATCCAATAATCAAATAACATCAGTTTTCGCTATAAATAACACTTTCGATAAAATAAAGTTATGTACCAAAAATTGGTAATCTAGTTTTGTTATTTTAAAATAATGGCGATTGTCGCTTTTTGAAAATTGCCAAATTTCGCGAGATTGACACTAAACATCAGTTAATTTTGACAAAATTTAATTTGCTTACTACTAACTCCGTGCATATTAGCTGTGCATAATTTGGAAAAAAAAATATTAGCTAGTTTTTGAGTTAGAGATACAATCAATAAGTCCGTGACTTTTCGAGCTTCCCTCGTATGAAATGCAACACTGCTCTCATTAAGTACCACCTGTTAATAGACTACTATCAAATTTTGAGCAAGTTCCGTCAGCTGTTCAAAACATACAACCTCGTGGCTTTTTTATAAATGGAAAAAAGTGAATTTCGAGTGCTCATTAAACATTATTTTTTGCGAAAAAAACCGTCAATCAAACCAAGGAAAATCTTGATAAATACTATGGAGACTGTGCACCATCGATTTCAATGGCAAAAAAGTGGTTTACTGACTTTCGTTGTGGTCGCACAGGTACAATTGGCGCTGAACGTTCTGGACTGCTAATTGAGGTCAATACACTCGAAAATGTCGAAAAAGTCCACGAAATTGTTAATGCCATAGGCATTTCATATGGCAGTGTGGTTTCGATTTTAAATGATCAGTTGGATTTAAGAAAGCTGTTTGTCGCGTTTGCTTTCAATTGACCATACTCGTAATCTTCAAAGAATCGTTTGGAGTTGTTTGACCACAATTCGAATGAGTTTTTACGGCGTTTTGTAACTGTGGATGAAACATGGATCCATTACAACACTCCGGACACCAAGCACCAGTCTAAACAATGGGTTTTTCTGGGTGAACCGGCTCCGAAGAAGGACAAGGTAAGATTGTCGGCCAATAAGGTGATGGCAACAGTTTTTTGGGATGCTCGCGGGATAATCCACACCGATTACCTTCAAAAGGGAAAAACAATAAACGGCGAATATTATGCCAACTTATTATACCGATTTAACGAGGATTTAAAAAACGGCCAAGAAAAAATTTCTAATTCATCAAGATAATGCACGGTTGCACACGTGTGTAGTCTCAATGACAAAATTCCATAAATTGGGCTACGAATTGGTAGCTCATCCACCATATTATCCGGATTTAGCCCCCAGTGTATATTTCCTATTTCCCAACCTAAAGAAATGGCTCGGTGGAAAGAGATTTAGCTCCAACGATGAAATTATTGATCAAACAAATGCCTATTTTATCGACCTCGAAAAACCCTATTTTTTTAAAGGGATACAAAAATTGGAGAAACGTTGAACTAAGTGTATTGAGCTAAAAGGAGATTATGTTGAAAAATATATTTTTTTTTTTTTTGCAAAAAAACTATGTTTCGTTCACAAAGTCACGGACTTATTGTATATCGTATATGTGTAAAACGTGTCCTGACGATAGCGTGTGTGTCCTGGAACGAAAACAATAACTTATTTTACAAGTTGAGACCCCAGACTAAGTTTTCTATTATCAATAATATTTACCAGAGCGTAAATAAATTTTTGACGATTTTTAAAATTTTTTTTTTATGTTAAAAAATCTTAATTTTTCCAAATTTACGGAAATTTAACTTTACTACCTTCTTGCTTTACAATCGCTCATTGTAGAAGAAAGTAGTTTATTATGTTTCCTATCGATATAATACAATTTCTCTTATAAAATATTGTTATTTAATCAAAAAATACTTAAGATCCGAAGACCGCTTTTTAACAGCCTTGGGCATTAGAGGGTTAATTAATTAGTTAGTTGATTTATTTGAGACGAAAAATAATATTTTGCACGAGCAACAATGAGCACAAGAGTGAGCAACAAACGTAGTATATTTTGATTGTCTACAATAAGACCAAAAAGGCAACCATACACTAAACGAATTGTATTCGGGTTGTGCACGGTAGAAAATCCACAAAGTGCAAAGTAATGTACACTGTACAACACAAAAAAATTACAAGGTGCCGACAACGAAATCTGGTAGAGGGGACTAAAAATAATATACGTTTATCGTCTTTTTGAAAATTTACGTTTGAATTTTTTTTTAGTTTCCCCCTTTTGCACATTCTTATGGTGAATCGGCATACAAAACCATGTGACCCCTACTTGTTAGGTATATTATAATTTATTTTTATTTATATTAATTATATAATAACGAATTATATATTAACACCCTAACCGAGCACTAGCAACAAAGGCCATCGGCTCGTTGTAGCGAAAACAGACCAGAGCCTCTGGTGGGAATCGAACCCACGACCCCCGCACTGATAAGCTAGCACGCTACCAACTAGCCTACCGGGGCGCTCGAGGTATAAAATAAATTAAGCAGATTTATGTAAAAAATTACGAGGAACATTTTTGTGGAACATTTTAATCCTTTAGCTTCCAAATGTATTGGTCTTTGCTGTGTCTTTCGTGAAAAAGGGGGGGGAAATACCCTTAAAACGGAGCTATAATAGATTCAAAAGTTCCACAAATATATTTGTCTAAAGTCTCTGAATACACCAAAGCTTAAAATTCAACTTTAGCGAGAGAAAATATGTCAAAACTTAAAATGTTTATAAGGATTAATTTCGTACTTATTCAGAATTGGTGCTGAAATGACCCATTAATTCTTTGTAAGAAAAAAAATTGTGTAACTAAAAAATGTCACTTTAAGTCACTATACAAAAGAAATCTCTAGATATAATATCTATAAATGAAAAGATGATTGCAATACAACCAAGAAAAATACTAAACACAAAATTTCTGACAAAAGTCCTCAAATTTTCAGCTCACTATTTTAACTAGGTTTTTTCTTTCAAATGATTCTAGGAACATTTCGTATTTGCAATTATTTTAAAAACTTTAATATTTGTTCCCTAAAACTATGCTTTAAATTAATTATACACTGAAAGCCTAAAATTATACTATCAAATATTGTAGGTAAAACATAATTTCAGCAAATTTTCTCCTAATTAGACATTTTAAGAAAAGCAACAAAATAATATACATTTTAATTTTAGTTCATTTCCTTTAACAGAAATAATTATAAATAATAAAATAATAAAAAAAGACGCGTGCTTTATATTGCCTGTAACAAAGCCATAAGCAGTTAAGTATTAACAACAAGGTCTACTACAAATATAAGTTTATTTTAATAAAAATATAAAGCACATACATCTATATATACTTACTTACACATACATTCATAGTTTTATATATTTGTAAAACAAATGACAATTTTATAAACACTATGAATACTTCAACAAAAATAAAACATTTTTTCTCTATTTTTATTAAAATTTTTAGCTTGTATACCTAAAGGGCTTTATGTAAATAAAAAATTGTTGCGTGCTTTTAGGCGATTTTTATTTAAGCAAAGAGGAAAATGCGGAAATTTCAAAATTGTATATAGGAACATATTGTATACGTATACATAATGGTGAAAATAGCAATAAAAATAACACACACAAAATAGTAAATGTTTATACACCAAAACACAATGAAAAATTAGGAATTTTTTGTTGTCACAGAATATTTAGAATTATGTCGAGTACAAAAAAGAAAAATTGTCGTTGAAACGTAATTTTTGTTTTTTACTTGGGAATGTTTGCTTTGCGAATTTTTTAATTTGTAATAGATATTTTTGAAAATAATGCGTATTGCTAACCTTAAGAACCTTAGGACAACAGATTTTCTAGCGACCTCTTCCTCAAGAAGAGGACTATTTCCCACAGTGACCCCTTAAGATTTCGAGAAACTTTCCTCCAGAAAAAAACTTAGCTCTTAAAGACTAGTGACCGTATAGGTAAGCCTCGGATTCTAAGGACTTTTTCCTTTACAATCTCTTTTATTAAAAAGTTCCCAAAATTTTAATCTGATGACCCTAAAATTCCAGGGACTTTTGCCCATCAAAAAAGTCCTCTTAATTTGAAATTTTTCTATAATAAGATATCCCAAGAGTTTGAGGAAATTTCGATTCCTAAGAATTTAAGAACATTTTTGTAGGAAAATTCTCGGAATCTAAAAGTTTTTCTTAAAAAAAATGTACTACTGCTCTAAGGGTCTTCCTTAAGGAAAAGTCATTATAAGGGATTTCCCGTAGAAAACAATTCTTAGAACTTGTTTTTCTTCGAGTAAAGAAATCTGAGAGGTTCTTGATAGGAAATGTTCTCCAAATCTTAGAATTTTTCTACAGAAAAAGATTATTGTTATCTTAGGATTTGTCAAAAAAAAGTCCTCTAAAACTAAGATGTTTACTGTAGAAGAAATTCCTAAGAATCTGAGCATATTTTTATTATTTATTTAGGTTTTTTATCATTTTGGATAAATATCTTTAATTTTTTTATAAAACTTTTAAAATATTTAAGACAGTGTTTAATTTATTTGAAAATAGTTGATAAAAAAAAAAATTGGTTAGATCTACAGAACACCAAATAAATTCGGTTAAGTCAACTTTTGCAAATTCGAAAATATGGTAAGTATAACTAAAAATGTCGAATAATGTGATAGTACAAGTAACTGCCAAAATTCGGTTAGCAACAAATTCGGTTACCACAACCAATCTATTATTTGTGTGTTAAGAAACTAGGGAAAATTTTCCAATTATACAAGAGCTACCTTTAAACAAAATTCAATAAGAAGTTCGTAAAAATATCAAATAATTTTCAAGAACAGAGTTTGACAGAAATGTCAATGTTTACTAGTACATTCACTGGTACTTTGCGCTGTAAAGTGTTAATTGTAAACATCACTTATTTAAATAACAAACGAAACAGAAAATCTCATGAGAATTATCTGCCTCGACTTATTGAATATGAAATTTATAGATTCTAGCTGTGTTTAGTAATTTCCATTATTATATATAACCCAATCTGCTAACAGCTGTTATTGAAGACATGTTAAGTCCGAAGGTCTCCGAGTGGTAGTGTACTTAATAATGGTACTCAATCCCTTTGCAGTTCTATTTTTAATATCAATCGAATTGTTTAAGGTACATACGCGGTACATTTGACGTTTTTACTTGTATTTGAATTTCTTAAAATGGAGCAGCATAGGTAAACAGAAAACAGAACTTACAAGGTGGCGCAAAAGTAGTCCTCCTATCAGAAAATGCTATAAATTTTGCGATTGGCCCCTAATGTTAGTTCTGTTTTGACATTTGTGTAGTAAACACATGCGAAATACACGTTAATAAACAATGTTACGCTACACTGCTCCAGAACGCGGAATATTGGTGACTATTTATTTGAGCAATAATGAAGATGATTTTTCATAAAAAATAATCATGAGTGATGAGGCCCATTTCCATCTTAGCGGGTACGTAAATAAGCAAATTACACCCGCCATTACACCCGCTCAAAGTCACTGTATGGTGTGCTGTTTTCGCTGGAGGAGTCATCGGACCTTTTTTCTTCGAAGACGTCGCGGGCCAAACGGTTACTGTGAATGTGAATCAACGAGTTCTTTTTGCCGCAACTTGATGAATTGGGATTGGAAAACATGTGGTTCTAACAGGACGGTGCAACGCCACACACTGCACGTGCCACAACCGATATGCTGAAGGATGCATTTCCCGGGCGCCTAATCTCCCGTTTTGGCGATTTGCACTGGCTAGCAAGATCGCCTGATTTGAGCGCTCCAGACTTCTTTTTGTGGGGCTTTTTGAAGTCGCGGGTTTATGTCAACAAGCCTCAGACTCTTGCAGTTCTTAAAGACAATATCCGTCAAGAATGTGAGGACCTATCGCCGGAAGTTTTGGCCAAAGTGATGGAAAATGCCATAAAAAGGGCTCAAATGACAATCAACTGTGGCGGCGGCCATTTACAAGACATCATATTCTTGACTTGATGTAAAAAAAGTTAAAAGACCAAATAAAAATAATCCACAAGAAGATTAAAAGTTTTCATTTTTTTTTTAAATTACAGCCAAAAAACATCGGAAGGTTATTTTTGCGCCACCCTGTATAATAATAAAGATTACTAAACATAGCTGGAATCTACTGTACGTCTTAACTTAATATATCGAGGCAGATATTTCTCATGAGATTTAACTATTAACACTATAAGGCACAAATAATGTTGATGAAGATAATAGCTGACCAGAAAATGTATTCCATTCGGCTAGTGCCTCTTTTTGTATTCCTTATGGGTACAAAATATACAATTATTGTACTCATGATCTTAAACCGAACGAAGAATATCTCACAGGAAATTATTTTATTTCGTATGATAACCATTAGAAGTAACTGGATAATGGTTGGTTGCTTCAAGCTACAGATGTAGTTTTCGAAGATTCCACCTTGAATGTTTTTAACCGATGAGCAAGACTTCGCTGAGAAATTATTAAAAACAGAACCTGTCTTGGCCAACTCCTTTGTCTGATATTTAAAAGTTACTGTGCCCCAAGTTCCTTGAGCCCCAACAGCATACAAGATCTTCCTAAGTTCCCTGATAGTAAAAATCTACATTCTAAGAGACACTAGCATAGGCCGGTAACCTGTAGGAACTTTTTATACCACATTCGCCAGAGAGAAAGCCATATCTAATCGCACATATAATCTTTGAGCTTTAAGTATACCTGGATGTCAAATTCCTCGGAAGGGAAGCTATCTCGAAATGGCCTACTAACCTAGGGATAGAATAGTTTGATTGTAGTTCAGGATACCGAAGCAGCAGGTCTAGTTGTACTTCTAGCATAAGCCACCAAAATATGTGGATTTATTGGGACAATATAACATAGCATAAATAGCGAATATTAATGTCTTGTATGGACGAGGCCACTTGCACGCTACACAATGGGTATTTTGAAGGATATCTTCCCAGCGCTTGTAATCTCGCGTTTCGACGATTGGGCTTGGCCAGTCAGATCTCCCTATTTTACTGCCCCGGACTTCTTCCTCCTCGGATATTTGAAGTCGTTGGTGTACGCGAAGAAGCTACGCACCTTGGAGGAGTTAAGGAACAACATTCGAGTCGAAATTGACAACGTGACAGCACAAATGCTGCGCACAGTTATGCACAATATGTAATCCAAAGAGCCCAAATTTCCTTTAATGTCGAAGACGGCCAATTGTCGGACATAATTTTCCACAATTAGCTGAAACAAACTAAATTATAAGTGAAAATAAGCAATTAAAAACCAAATGAATTTTCACTTTAAGGGTTTTCCAATAGGTACTTGACAACTTTGAATGTAATTTGTGAACCCACTATTACACTGATCATCTTACTGTTACATTCCTTTTTTTCAGTAAACACAAAATTTTCATCATGGTAAAGTACACGAATGAACAACGTATGCAAATTATAAAAATGTACTACCGAAATTCGGAGTCGGTGACAGCAAATTTAAGAGCAAAATCATCTTCAGTGACGAGGGTCATTTTTGGTTCAATGGGTTCGTTATTTAGCAAAATATGCGTTATTGGTTTGGTGAAAATCCACATGTGCTTCATGAATCACCACTTCATCTACAAAAAATAACTGTTTGGTGCGGTTTGCATGCCGGCGGCGTCATTGGGCCATATTTTTTCGTCGACAATAACGATCATTATCGCGCCATGATTACCGATTATTTTTGGCCCGAATTGGAAAACATGGACTTGGACGACATGTGGTTTCAACAGCACGGTGCCACAAACCATACAGCACACGTTACAATCGATTTATTGAAGAGTAAGTTTGGTAAGCGTGTTATCTCAAGAAATAGACCAGTCAATTGGCCGCCTCGTTCGTGTGATTTAACGCCTCTAGCCTTTTTCTTTGGGGCTACGTCAAATCATTGATCTATGGCAACAAGCCGACGAAATTGGAAGAACTCAGAGCCAACATGGAACGCGAAATTACGGCCGAAATGTGTGACCGAGTCATCAAAAATTGGGTCCAACGAATCGACCACTGCCGACTTGCCCGCGGTGGCCATATAAACGATGTCGAGTTGATTGTATTTCAAGTCAATCATAAAGTTTTGGAAATATCTCAAATGGTTTGCGTTTTTTTTTTTTTTTAAGTTTGCAAGTCCTTATTGGAAAACCCTTTATATCGATTATTAATAGAAAGAATACTGAATTATACTTTAAAATTTTAGAAAATTTTATCTTTAGGTATTGCATTACTTTCTTAAAAAAAAAACTTTTTGTTTAAAAATTATAAGATTCTCAGCCAATTCCTTACTTGAAATTCTAAAATTCTAAGATCTGTAGCATCTTCTGTTTGATGTGATATTTAACTAGATTTTTTTTTTTGGTATTGGCAAACTTCCCAATTCATTTTGTATACTTTTTTTGTTAAATATTCTCTAGACACACAAATATGTTAACGCTGCAGAGTTACTAAGGTAATACATAAAAGTAAATTGGAAAAATATATATATTTAGTATATTCATAAAGTCGGACATTTTGAAAAATATAATTTTTTGTACTTATAAATACGTATATAAATCCCAACAGCAAAACAAATATTGGTGTCTACTTTCAGGCTCACTAGAAAACCTAAAAGCAGGCATTCAATTATAACGGTAAAAAACAGGTGAACAAAAAAAAACACGACTTGTTTTTGCATAAAAGACGAAGCATATTTTTTGGCTTACCAGCTGAGTAAGAATTAAATATTAAAAACAGTTGCTCGCAGGACATTAAATGTGAAGGTCTAAAACCGTGAAATATTAAACAAATAAAAAAAAAAATACAATAATAAATATTTTCTGAATAAAAACAAAACAATATGATTCAAAAACTTAATTATTGTTTTAAAAAAAATAAAATAAATTAAAATGTTTATTTTCAAAATATCACATTTTTTTATTGCTTAAGTTGTTTTTAAACATTTGTTTTTTTTAATATAAGTTCATTAATTAAATCAATATTTTATTATAATTAAACAAAAAACCGAAAAAACAAGAAATCATCATGATCATCAAATTTTAAATAGAAATTTTTTAGTGTAATAAAAAAATGTCATAAAGAATTTATTCTTTTTTTCTTGAGAAATATGTTTGGAAACAAGAAAACCTTTATAAGACAACAACAAATAAAAAATCTATACATAAAAGAATGACACCTACAGATTTTTTTAAATAAGTATAATAAATTTTATTTATTTTTAAAATATTTAAAAAAAAAAAAAGAACAAACACTTGGTGGTAAGTAAAAAAAAAAGTTTTAAAAGAATTAAAATATACACAAATCTTATAGCCAATGAATTGTGTAGGTACATATATAGCGACTTATAAGTTTAGACTTATAATTTAGAATATTAAAAGAAATTTAAAAACTCTTAAGGCCAACATAATAATCTATTACAAGTTGGTCATTATTTAAAAAAAATAAACAACTGATTCGATTTTGACATACCCCAGAGGCAAAATTATAAATAGGAAACCATTTACTATCGAAGGTAGAGTTATTAAAAGGTCGTTTTTTTTAACAAAATTTTATTTATAGTGCTTAAAGATCAAGAGTAATAAATTTCTTAATGTTAATCCAATTTTCATTTGAAAATTTATTGTTAATTCTTCAATTTTTCAAAGACATAATATAAAATCATTAAATTCAATTTTATGGAATTTTTTTTATGAAAATTTCAATTGAGTTAAATTAACATCATTAAAAAAACAGTTTTTGTTTCGACCTGAAAAGTAGATTTTTTTTTATACTTTTCGAAATTCACTAAATATTGAAATTAAATGTCAAAGTTATTTGAAAAGGTCAATGAATCTCTACAATATCTATGGTATTAAAAGTAGCATACATTTATATCTTTATCTCTTTTAACCACAAAAAAAAAACATTTGAGGTTCTAATTGTGGCACAAAATGCGCTATAGTACCAACTTTATCATCCCCGAAAAAGTTATCTTCTATAAAAAACGCATTTTAGAAGAATTATGGCACAAAAAGTTACCATAAATAAAAAGTAATAAAGAGAGCAACATAATTGGAAATAATACCAAATAAAACAAAAGAGTACCATAGTACTTTTAAGACTCTTATAGTACCACAAAAAGTGCTATTCTAGTACAAATTGTATCATTCCTCTCCTCCACAGTGAAAAACAATAATTTTAGACGCATTGACAAAATGCTTTTACCAAAATAAAGTCGAAGATTTTAAAATCAATTATACAGACCACACTGATGTGGGGCAAAACACGTGAGCTGATTATTTTAAATCGACAAGAGGAGCTCCAGAAGACGCAAAATTTAACGGACAAGACATTCGATAAGATACACGACATCGGATATTTAAACGCGCTTCGACGGCATCGCGGCAAAACAGTCGTACCTACAAAAAACAATGTTTTAAAATCAAGTAGAAATAACGTTAAATTAAATGAAAACAACTTTGAAAACAAATTAAGTTTTATTTTTAGTTTACATTTGTTAATACTTTATTTTTAAATTACTAATAACAAAACCTAAAATGTTGACATACTAATTGAAATATGAAAAGGTTTATTTGAACTAAAAATATATTTATTTTAATAAAATTTATACTTGATTTAAAAACGTTCGTAAACAAATAATTAATTTAACTATAATTTTTGTTCTCCGTGTACGAAAAAAACCGTACGGAAAAAACTTGCCATTTTGGCTGCAGATGCAAAACTGTTTTATCTCATGTCGTGTCCGACGATGATTGCATTTCTCAAATTTAAAACCTCCGTGGTTCAGCATCCAAAGAGACATATATTTATGTAGTACTTCGTATGAGTCTGCTAGAGAATGATGGTGTTTACATTTTTTTTTTTTTTTTTGGAATAGTTGTAACAAAAATACTGTTATGCTTACTTTCAAAAGACGAACTGTCCTGGAGAAAAAAAGATATCAGTTAAACCTGATTAAACTGAAAAGGAACCTTCTAGCCACTTCCAAGTCTTTTAAACTTTAACTGTGTTTTTAACATATTTTTAAAGTTATGTTTGTAAAATAAAGTGCTTGTTTCGATGAAATGGATAAAAAAATATTATTTTTTTAATTAAAAATGTAGCAGCTTTCTTAAAAAAAAATATATAAATAAACACCTGTTTCTTATAAATTTGTTTTCTAAATTAAAACGGGTAAAATTTACCACCATGTCACTGAATATGTGCAAAAATTTTACCTCCACAGTTAAAAGTTAACAAAAATTCTGCGGAACAATTCATTCTTGTAAAGAATAATGGTACTTATTGAAATAATACAAACTAAACCACATTTCAAAAATAATATTCCAGTTAAAAGCTGCGTTAAAACAAAGTTTTAAGTCTCGAAAGATTTTTAATCAGGTTCCAGTTATTTTAGAAAGTTACTATAATAGAAAAATACACTTTTCTTATTTGGCGTTATAAAAACTTTTTTTTAGAGCATATGAAAAACATGTCGATTTTAAAACGTTGGTAAAACAAAATGGCCAACGTTTTAAAATCGTTGCAAAAATAACAACAGGCGTTATATATTTTGGGGTTTCATTTGTCTCGTTGTTAAAACGTTTTAAAAGTAGCAATGCCTATGCTTTGCCTATGCTTGTATTAACTTCTGAAACATTGTTTCACCATTTCATTTATTCGTATTTTTCTGCCTGGGTACTACTTTCGTATAAACTCTTCGTATTTGAATTTTATATTTTTAAAAGAGCATGAAAAAAACTCCTGAATCAAGTACCGAAAAAACTTTTAATATGGACATAAGAAAACTTTAATGCTATTATATTTACCTTGAAAATTTTAGGTAATTACTCACCTTAAAATATTTTTTCAGTGTATCTTATTATGAGGATTTACATTAAAATTTAATACTTTTTCACGCACGAACCGATAACTGTTTATATATGTTTTTTAATTTTGAGCAACAAATACAGATTTATTTATTTATATTTAAGTAAATTTTTATTGTTAAATATCACTTTTTTAATAAACATTAAATAATATATCACTACAAAAGAGAATAATACTTCTTTATTGAATGTATTTAACATATCTTTTATTACTAAGCAATCCCTATCTCTAAAGAGAGAGCAATAATATTCGCATTAAGAGAAAATAAACATCAATGATACAAAGATAATTTGTATTTAAAAACAATAACACATTATCTTTGTTTGTGCGGTAAATTTTATCTGTAAATTCCATACAAATTTAACATTAGTTCCCATTGAGAGCTAACGCGTACAATTATTGACGTTAATCTCAACCTTTTTACCATGTGTGCTATCAGTTTATAGTGAATATTCCTGTTAACACTTTACCGCACAAACACAGCAATTAAATGAACAATGTTTTTTTTAAGTTTTTTACACCCACTTTCTTTCTTCTTACTTTACTGACCATAAGATTTACTTATTCTCTTTTGAACGATATATATTTTTTTTTGCTTAACGCAAAATAGAGATATAACAATTGATTACATTTTTATAATCATTTAGAAAAAGAAAATAAAGAAAACAATTAAAGCGTAATAAAGATGTTGGAAATTAACAGCACTGCAATTTCACAATGAACTTTTATAGTATAAGTACTTTATTATTATTTTTTTAATAATCAATTAATATAACATATTTAAATCACTTTTATAATAGTTTTCTTAATAATTTAAAACACTTTAACTATTTTTCTAACACTTTTCGGACGGACGACACCTCAAAGCTTTTGATTTAGTTGTGTACTAAAGAAAACTAAAAAAACCATGCTGCCATATAAGTTTGGTGGAAATTGTCAATTTAACGATACTTTTTTTTGCAAAAATCGTCAGATTTATTTAAAAAAATCGTCAAAACTTCTGGTTTTCAGGTTTACCTATTTTAAAGACAGTGGCCACCTCTTTCATATATTTCCCGTTTTCCTAGTGATATAAAATTTTTATAATTTTTTTTTTTCTGTAAATTACATTTGATTTCGTTTAGTTTAGTAAAATTTAATTTGTATTTAGTTTCCAGAACCTTGATTGATTTAAATAAACAACTTCAATGAATTCCCGAACTATTTACATAAATTTAATTATAACTAAGGACAATTCGCAAATTATAAATAATAAAATTATTTAATTTATGAAATAAATAAACATGTCAACTAACTTCACAAGCAAATAAATCATCCCGAAATTAGAAATTTTTACATATGTATAGCAGTATTCAAACGATCCGTCTTATCGAGCTGGTTATGGGAAAGATAGTAAAAAAAATTTTGAGGTGCCTGCGTTTGAAATTAGTCCTCTAAGTGTTTTTGTTGAAAAGTTTGTTCATAAAATAGGGCTTATAAATAAAAAAAAATATATATAAAAATATATATTACCGAACCTTAATAAGCCTCGAAAAATTCTTTTAAAATTATTTGAGCACTTTTTCGTTGCAAAATTCTAAAGTTTTTGAAATCTGGTATTCCTATTATACATATTTTATTTATGTTTGGTCAACTTAAAACTATTTACAAAATACTCCTTTAAAAAATAATTATATTTTGATTGAACTGAAATTTTCTATTAAAAATTATAAAACAATGATTTTTCCTCACAAAAACTTAAAAGTTTTTTTGATCATTTTTTTATCGTCATTGCCAAAAATCTGGCAGCTATAAGAAGAGTTGCAAGTGAAAAGTAAATAGTGAAATGAGAGGTGTAGAAGAAAAAAGAAATAAAAAGACAAAAATTGTACACAATCATTCTGATCATGAAAGGACATGCCAAAGTTAACAGTTTTTTATAATAATTTTAATTAAAGCAACTTTTGAGCATAAATAGTAATGCCAAAAAAAAATACTTTTTTCCCTTCATACATTCATTTTAATTTAAAACAAAATGGCCAACGTTAATTTTTCTAAATTTGTTTCATCAAAATCGGACAAGTGGTTCTCGAGTTATGTTAAACTACGTTTTTGCCAAAATGTTACAACTAAGCAAAAAAACATCAAGATAAGGAAAACATTTAAAAGGTCATAAAAAAAACTGACACATACGAACGCCAAACCCTTTGAGGGTTTTACTATACTGACCTAGTACCATCACCCTGACTTGGAATTTCTCACCCCCCAGATTGGCTGTTGTACTGTGTAATCAATAAAAATGTATTAATAATCAAAAGAAGTATTGTATGGTTCTTAAAATTACTTTCGGCGGAGGAAAGCAATTAAGCTAACTTTGCAAATTACCTGCCTTTCTACCATAAATAGATTGAAAATTCTTAACTCTAGCTGGTAGTTCTAACAGATAAAAAATTTACGTACATGACCGCTAAAGTGATTTTTAGACATATTTTCAATTTTAGGTTAATTTTTTATATTGGTTTCTTTACAAAAAAAAAAAAAACTGTGGTTGTCAAATCGAAATATCGCTAAGTGCAAATATAAACGCTCAAGATTTCTGTGCTTCCATTAAAATCTCAGGATTTTTAGCGAAATGTAAACTTTGCATAAAGAAGGTTTTTGAGGATTTTCTCAAAACCATGCATCCAAGTAAAGTACACTTAAAAAAAATACATGAACTAAAAATAAATTCAAAATTTCCTTTAAAATAGTTTAAGAATTTTCCTCAATTTAAGTAAAATTTTATTAAAACAGAAAAATTTTATTAAAATGAATAAAAATTCCTATGTTTGTGTAAAAACAAAATAGTTTATACATATACTCAGAAATAGTTCATACTCTTCTTAAATAATATTTCTTGATTTGAGGAAAAAACAACAAGTATATTAAATAAAAATTTATACATTTTTAAGAAAAACATTTCAGTTTTAAGAATTGTGCATGCTAAACTGTTATAAAATTAAGTTTAGTTCAAGAAAAAAAATTAGAAAATAATTTACTCCCATTTAGTTCAAAAAATGTATCTAACTTAAAAGGAGAAAGTTCTTGAACTTAATGTGTGTTAATTTTTTTCGCGACGAGTAAAATTAACTAAATTTTAGAAAACCATTTCTAAATTCAGTTTTAAAGTCTATCACTTTCTAATTTTAAAGAATTGTGTGCTAAAAATTAGTTTAGGCAATTAAAAACAAAAAGTAATACATTTTTTCCTATGTAATAATAAATTTTGTTTTGGTTTTAGAAACTGATGAACTATTTCTAGGCAAAATTTTCATGCAACTTAGTTCAGAATAATTTTCAAAATTTGAATGAACAATTTTTTTTTTCAAGTAAAAAAAAAATAACCATTTAAAAAAATGATTGTGCATTTTTTTCACTTAATTATAAAAAGTTAAAATGTGTATATGTCAATTAAAGTTTAAGCTAAAAATGTCATTAAATAAACTTATAACATTTTTCCATTTTCCAATAATAACAAGAAATGTAACTGTGATATTTATGTATTTTTGCAACAATTTCCATACATTAGCTTATTTAAAAAGACAAAGGACCCCAAGTGTTCCTTAGCCATAGATGCCGTGTGTAACTTAGGGCGTCCATTTTTGCAGTACTCTCAAGCAGAACCGTTTATTTTTTACCTTTTTGCTAATGAAATTTAATTTATATTTTAAATACATGAGTTTAGTATAAATCAATTTAATTTAAAGACAAAAATGTATAGGAAATAGCTTGTTAAATACAGTGTTCTCACAAAGCGGAAGTTCTCCGAAAGTGAGAAAATACTTACACAAAGAGTGTAAAGCACTTTAAAATATATGGTAAAATAAAGGGTGGTTAAATTTTAAGGACATTCAACATTGTGAACCACACCTAAACGTCAAGTTTTTTTGTGCATTTCATTTGACATTTCTCAATTTCAGACTAACTCAATTTGAACCATGGAAAGATACACAATCGAGCAACGCGTTAAAGTTATTCATGCTTATTATGAAAATGATTTTTTCTGTCAATTTAATCGTCCAAATGTGCGTACAATCGAAAAAATCGTCCAAAAATTTGAGCATAAATTTGAGATGTGAAAACACCAGTGCATGTTCGTACAGCTCGTACTGCAGTAAATATTGCTGCTGTTCGCGATAGTGCGGCTGAAGAGCCGTCCACCTCAACTCGTCGTCGTGCCCAATAATTGCACCTCTCACGCTCGTCGTTGATGAACATTATGCGTAAATACTTGCATTTACACTTACAAGGTGTAATCTTCAGTGAAGAAGCATATTTTCACCTCAGTGGATTCATCAATAAGCAGAATTGCCGCATTTGGGCGAATGATAATCCAAGAGTGATTGTCAAAAAACCAATGCACCCACAAAGGGTGACTGTTTGGTGCGGTTTATGGGCTGGCGGCATCATTGGGCCGTATATTTTCCAAAATGAAGCCGGTCAGGCAGTCACTGTGAATGGTGTTCGCTATCGTGAGATGATTACGAACTTTTTATGGCCCGAATTGGAAGATATGGATGTGCACGCTATGTGGTTCCAATAGGACGGTGTCACTTGGCACACATCTAATGAAACAAAGGCCCTTTTGCGCGACAAATTTAATGGCCGTGTTATCTCACGTGGTGGCGATGTCAATTGGCCGCCAAGATCATGTGATTTGACACCGTTGGACTTCTTGCTTTGGAGTTATTTGAAAGAAAAGGTGTACGCCGATAAGCCAGCAATAATTCAAGAGCTAAAGGATAAGATAATTCGGTACAATAATGGCATAGAATTATGCCTCAGCGTAATAAAAAATTTGGACCATCGGAAGGAGGTGTGCCACCGAGGTCGCGGCGGCCATTTGGCTGATATTTTCTTCCATACATAATTGAACCATACCATACTATCATATTAAAAAGAAATGACAATAATTTCATAAATAATTTGTGTTTTATTCGAAATCAACATCAACATTAAAATTTAACCACCCTTTATATTACTTTTACCACAGAAACAGATTAATATTTATTATGCAATTTTTATTAAATTTAAGAATAATTTTCACTTAAAAGAAGTGCTATTTAACTTGATGTTAGAAAGTATTTTCTTATTTTTAGGGAGTTAAGTCTTAGTTTTTAGTAAAAAAAAAATATCTAATGAACTTAAATAAAATAAAAAATTTTCTTAAAACCAAGGAAACATTTCCTAACTAACAGTAAAATTTTAGATGATGTATGAACTAATTAGGAGGAAATTTTACTGTTTTCTAATAAAAATTTACTTCTCAGTAGTAAAATTTTTCTATAATTTAGAAATTTCAACTAAATTTTAAGTAAAATTTGTTTTTTTATATTGGTAAAAAGTGTCTTTGGCGCCGTTTTCATTTAAATTTTTCCTCGAAATAAGTTAATTTTTTTAAATTCTAGTTCAGTTTTTTTTATGTTAAATTGGAAAAGAAAGTTTTAAAAGACAAGACATTCTGAAAATATATTTGCAAATTAACCATAACATACAGTAAAACCTTATAATAAAGGGCACAGCAATGTTTGCTAATGCTGCTAAATTAAACGTTATGTAAAAGTAAGGTGTCCCCTAAAAAAGGATTTCACTATTTAGGGGTTATAGACAATATTTATATTTCACTTCATACTTTAAAAAAATAAATAAAGCAAAAAAAAAACTTAATAATGCAGTATTTTTGCTCTACTTTACGTATGCCAAACATTTATTAAAGACACCAAAATAATTTTATTTATGTAAAACAAAACACTTTAAACAAAATCAAATGGAAACAAATAATAAAAAAAATACTAACGTACACAAATATATACGACCTTCTTGACTTTAGAACCCAAGAAAGAACTAAATACGTACATTGAACAAAGAATACAACTTTATTCAAAGTAAAAAGACAATTTTTTTTTGCAATTTGTATTCTTACAATAGCTACCCGTTTATACTCTAGGAAATATTTCTTCTTCTGTAAAGTCACTAAGGCTTATTTAATAAAGAAAATGCAAACAATATTTTCTTTACATAATAGCACAGGATATGAATCCATACGTTTTAACCATTCAACCGGATGTTAGGTATTTGAAATTTAAAAATGTCCACAGTTATGCAAAAGTTTTGTGAACAACTATTGTAAAAAAAAAACATTTCAATTAAAAGTTTAAAAGGTCAAACTTCTTAAAGACCTGGTGAGATTGTTTTTAAAAAGTGCTATTTTTACACTTAAAATAATACGTTTGTTATTTAATTTGACTTCATGAACCCCTTTATAAATTTCAAATTAAATTTACCGAACATATAGTACACTCAAATTAATTTCTGTTGAAATTTACCCAACTTATAGTAGGAAACTGTACTTCTACTATAAGTTGGGTAAATTTACTCCGTGTGCGTAAATGAAAAAAAATACACACATTATGCTTAAGTTGATGAACACAAAATAGGTAAAATTACATTAAAACTGCGTAAAAATTCAATGAAATTTTAATATTAAAGAGTAAATTCGCCAAATTTGTGCGTAAAGAAACACGATTTTCCTGTACATGTACATAAAAATGCGGAAAAATCCTACAAAAATGCGCACATTTTCTACCATGATATTGAAACTTATGAAGCAAAAAAAAAAATTTTTTGTAATAAAAAACTATAAATTTATTTTTTAGTAATTCACAATAAAAACCATAAAACTCACAGCAAGAATAAAAACAATAAATTTATTGTTTAGAAATTGCAAATAAAGGGTTTTTCAATAAGAGCGCTACAAAAGTTTTTTTAAATAAAACAAAAACGGTTTTGGATATCAATGAAATTTGTTATTCCTGTAAAAGTACGTTCGATGCCATTATGTATGTATGAAACTCGATTTCTTTTGCATGGCCACCACGGGCTCGATTGTAGAAGTCCAGAAGCTGAACCCAATTTTCGACGGTTTTCAAGCATAAATCGGCCGATACTGCTGCAATTTCCATTCGATATTCGTACGAAGTTCATCAATCGTCGCTGGCTTGTTGGCATAGACCATAGACTTGACGTAGCCCCACAGGAAATAGTCTAACGGCGTCAAATCGCACGACCGAGGCGGCCAATCGATAGATAACACGTTCTCCAAACTTGGTTTCCAATAAATTGATTGTGACATTCGCTGTGTGGCTTGTGGCGCCGTCCTGTTGCAACCACATGTCCTCCAAGTCCATATCATCCAATTGGGGCCAAAAATATTCGGTTATCATTGAACGGTAGCGATTCCCATTCACAGTAACGTGCCGGTCTTGATCATCACGGAAGATGTAGGGCCCAATGAACCGCCGGCCCATAAATCGCACCAAACCGTAATTTTTTCGGGATGCAATGATGACTCATGGAGTACGTGTGGATTGCTGTCTGACCAATAACGCATATTTTGTTTATTGACGAAGCCATTCAGCCAGAAATGAGCCTCATCACTGAAGATGATTTTTCGATGAAAATCCGAATCAATTTCAAGTTGTTGCTCAGCCCAATTCACGAACATACGACGCTTCTGGTGGTCAATCGGCTTCAGTTCTTGCGTCAATTTGATCTTGTAAGGATGTAGGCCAAGATCATTTCGCAAAATTGGCCACAACGACGCCACCGAGATGCTCAACGCTTGAGAACGACGTGTGAGAGGCACATTTGGGCTTTCTTCAACTGAAGCCTCAGCGGCAGCAATATTCTCGACACTACGGGCACTTCTTTGTCTCACTGACACGGGAACATTTTTTACTGTGCCTGTGGATTCAAATTTTTCCACTAGACCCTCAATTGTTGATCTGCTGGGACGATTATGACGACCATAAATTGGACGTAGCGCTCTTAACGTTGAGGCCACTGACTCCGAATTTCGGTAGTAAATTTTAACAATTTTTACTCGTTGTTGGCTCGTATATTTTTCCATCATGAAATGGCAAACCTTACTGAAGAGTAATGTCAAAAGAGCGGCAACAAATATGGCGTCGTTTGATGTCCCTGTCGCTCTACTTTTGTAGCGTCCCTGTTGAAAAACCCGTTAATTGATAAATTTAAAAAACTAATGAATCTATTTTTTAGGTTTGAAAATTTCATCGATTTTTTTTTCAATTTAAAAATGTCATATTTTTTTTTCCTACTATAAGTTAGTATATTTACAATCTTTGTCCGTAAAATTTTTATTTAACAAAACAATACTAATTTTAGGCATACGTGTTAAATTGTAAACAAATAGTGTGTAAAAATACTGCGTGTGTTTTACGCATTTTGTGTTTATATTTACCGAATTTTCGTAATATTACATAAAACTTTGCCCATTTTATATATAGTAGTAATTTTACAAGCATTTTTTAGAATGTAGGAAACTGTACTCCTACAGGAAAAATTGGTTAATTTACTCGAAATGCGTTAATGAAAAAAAAATATAAGCACATAATGCGTAAGTTAATTACACACAAAATGTGTAAATTTACTTTGAAAATGCGTAGACCATTTCCAAAAATGACGTGTAATTTTACCCCTTTTTGTGGGTGAATTTTCAAATAAATACCACATACTACCCAAAAATAAAAGAATCAAATAATTTTTTAAATATTTTAATAAAAAAATGTAATATTTAAGACTAACACAAACCTCAAATTCTGGGCACTTTTTAAAATTGACAAAATTACACACAATAGGTTTAATTATAAACAAAATGTTTATAATTATATTATATGTGTATTATTGGGTAAATTTACTCCGAGTGTGTGAGTGAAAACAATAATGTTAGTAGAAATGTGTAAGTAATCACACACAAAATGTGTAAAATTTTGTGTAAATTTACTTTAAAAATGCGTAGACCATTTCCAGAAATTATGTGTAATTTTACAACTTTTATGTGTAAATTTTCAAAAAAAAATACCCTACACTACCCAAAAATAAAAAAATATATTTTTTAAAGATGTTTAATTATAAACACATAATGTATATAATTACATTATATGTGTGTTATTGGGTAAATTTACTCCGAGTGCGTAAATAAAAAAAAAAACTTAAGCAAGTAGTAATGCGTAAGTTAATTACATACAAAATGTGTACATTTTTGTGTAAATATACTTTGAAAATGCGTAGACCAGTTCCAGAAATGATGTGTAATTTTAACCCTTTTGTGGGTAAATTTTCAAAAAATACCATACACTACCCAAAAATAAAAAAAAAATATTTTTTGAAATATTTTAGTTAAAAAAATGTTTTAAAAATAGTTAAGTCTAACACAAGCCTTAGATTCTGGGCACTTTTTCATATAAAAATATTCTGTGCACTTTTTCCTATAGAAAAACATCAGAATCTAAGGGCAAGTTTTTAAAATTAATTTAAAATTGCCAAAAATTGCACACATCTTGTGTAATTATAAACACATAATGCATATAATCACATTATATGTGTTTTATTATAAATGAAACTGTAAGCAAAATAATATTAAACATTTGATGTTTATATTTACACCCTATGCGTTATATTAAATAAAAATGTACTTATTTTATAGTTGTACATAAATTTACAATGATTTTTTAGTTAATATTTTACTAATTTCATGATTGTACATAATTTGTGGTGCTACAGTAAATATAGATAGATATTTTAAACAAAATATACAAATTGATCAACTTTATGGGCCAATGAAATAATAAACAATAAAATTAACCACACCTAACATATTTTAAAGACATACGTTTTTAATATGACAATCAAATTTGATCTGGTTTATAAAAAAAATTAATAACATGCATAACTACTTTTAACAAGGTATACATAAAAATGTATGTAATAAAATAGAATTATAAACATTATATTACAATAAATATAATTAATTTAATGTGTAAAAGTGTTAAATTGCTAATAGCAGGGATTCCCACATAATTTTACTTCACGAACCCCTTCATACATTTCTACTAAGGCAGCAGACAAATGTTTACATTTTTTATGAAAAGAGGTTGGTAATGCAAACAAACATATTTGAATCTAATCCCTATATTGAACCAACCACCTGCCCAGTTATTGCTTAAGCATTTTCAGCAATTTAAATTTATTTCTATATTATCTGCTCTTGTAAAAGAAAATAGGAACCACCCAACAAAAACATGGAATTATCAAGAGTCCAGCAAAAACATGGTTTCAACTACTTACCAGTCTATTTACTTACTTAATTACTTTTGTTCGTCATGTCCAAAAAGTAAAGGGCACTCATACATAATTTTTTGGCTGCTTGTAAGCAAGAGGGTAATGGCCACCCAATATTTTGTTTTTTAAGAGAGAAAATAATGAATACTTATTACTTTTAGGACGTCTTAATTAAGCAAGTAAATAGACTAAGTAGTAAGTAGTTGAAACCCTGTTGTTGCTGACCAGGACTCTTCGCGGAATTTGAATCGCTTTCCGATAAATTACCTAAATTATTGTATATTTGGTATAGGATTTCTTATAGTCGGAATCACCAACTTTGATTTTATTACTCCGTGAACACTAAATGATTGTTTTTCTATTTATGGATTACATTGGGACCTTGAATAAATAATGAGCGTTTTTTTAAGGATTTATTGTGCAAAAATGGTTACAAATATATTATTCAAAGTATTGTCCATCGCTGGCCACAACTTCTTTCCATTTTTTTTTTTTTTTTTGCAATTGTCGGATACCAGCTCGAAACAACGACTCACTTTTTCAGGCAATCCAATCATCGTCCCATTTTTTGCATTGTTCATATAAAGTGAACTACTGCTAGGACAGATCATGTGTCATCGACTGGAACAAGTACATAGTAGTCGAAAGGAGTGATGTCTGGAGAAAACGGCAGGTGAGGTAGGACTTCCATTCCAGCATTTGCAAGTCGGTCTTCACCGGTCTCGGAACATGTGGTCATGCTGTAAAATCACTTTGACGTGCCTTTTTTCGTATTCCGGCCGTTTTTGTATCAGTGCGCAGCTCAAACGCATAAGTTGAGTCCGACAGCTTTCCTTCGTGATCGTTTCATTTGGTTTGCGCAGCACATAGTATATCACATGCCATGAATATTCGGCTTTGCGAAGAATGATGATGGCTGTCCGGTTAAAACCCAAGACATTTTGCACTTGACGTTATTGTAATGGATCCACTTTTCATCGCCAGTCACAATGCGATTCAAAAACTTCTTCTTTTTTTGGCGTTCGAGGAGCTGTCCGCAAGCAAAAAAACACCTTTCAACGTCGCTCGACTTGAACTCGTATGGCACCCAGATTCCTTGCTTTTAAATCAATCTCATGGCTTTTAGGCATTTGCTGACTGTTGACTCATCCACTCTCAATAATTCTGACGATTCCTGAAGCGTTTGACATTTGTCCATTTAAAGAAATGAGTTCAATTCTTCGCCTTCAAACTTTTTGGGTTGACCCAGCTGTTCCTTGTCTTCGAGCCCAAAATCACTACTTTTAAAGTGATCAAACCACCTCCGACACGATTGTTCAGATAGAGCATGCTCGCCATAAACTTACACTAAGATTTGATGACCTTCGGCCGCATTTTTCTTCATGTTAAAGTTATGAAGAACAACTTCCCGAAGTATTGGTATGAAATTCGACATGTACGAGGCAATATTTAATTTTGTTAATTACGTTTCTACTAAATGACACAAGCTGCCAAAGACGCTTATTCAAAATATGTTTTTGCGGCAAGACATAGGAAACTGAGATAGTGGTTCATTTACCAGTCCTCTTGTGCCTCTTGTGTGAAGCGCTCATTATTAGTTCAAGGGCCCAATACTTCTATAAATTTTCTGTTCATAAAAAAAATTAACTATAGGGTCCGCCATCTAACGTTTTTTTTTTTTTCAACTAGTGCTTATTTCGTGAATGGTAACACTTAGCTCATGTCTGATTTGACAGATAATTAGATTTATCCTTCCGCTGAACGAATATGGTTGTGTATACGCTTAAACAACGCTGGGAAATATTGCGACATTACTTTGAAAATCATGGTAATGTTGCAGAATGTCATCTTTTCAATGTCATCTTTTCAGATGAAGCTCATTTTGATCTTGGCGGGTATGTAAACAAGCAAAATTGTCGCATTTGGGGCACAGAAAACCCGCACGCATACATTGAAAAGCCGATGCACCTAAAACGAGTCACTGTTTGGTGCGGATTTTGGTCCAGAGGCATAATAAAGCCTTTTTTCTTCAAAAATGAGCAAGGAGTGGCCGTTACAGTCAATGGCGATCGTTATCGGGCCATGTTGAACGAATTTTTGTTCTCAATAACTGAAGAGGAGGATATTGGCAACTTTTGGTTTCAACAGGACGGCGCTACGTGCCACACAGCCGAAGCTACACTCGATGTTTTGCACCCTGTTTTTGAAGATCGCATTATCAGCCGCAGAGCTGATGTCGTTTGGCCACTTTGGAGCTGCGATTTGACACCGTTGGACTATTATTTGTTGAGTGCCGTCAAAGATAAGTGTTACGCCGACAAGCCAGAGACAATTGACGCTTTAAAGGACAATATTCGTGAAGCCATTGGTGAAATACAGCAGTACACAATCGATAATGTGCTTAAAAATTGGACCGATCGTGTAGGCTACTGCATGGTCAGCCGAGGCAGCCATTTGAATGAAATTATTTTCCATTATTAACCGGAAGGATTGTACTTTTAAATAAAAAAAGAAATTTGAGAAAATATTCAGCAGTTTTTTTATAGCATTTTCAAAAAAAAAAAGTTATTTGGCGGACCGTATATTATGTAGCGGGAATTTAAGTATTTATAATTAAAACTGTGGTGTGTAACCGATGGAATTTAGGCAGGACGCTAAAGAGGGGACTTTTCATTTTTTTCTTCTTCCCGTACAAATAATCTTAAAATCCCTCCTTTGTGAAGTGTAGGAATCCTAATGTCAAAGATTTAAGTTGCCAGCTTAAGCGGTTGGGCTTGGTGATTAAGGGGAATACTTTTTACCCATTTCTGCCCCATTTTTACCACGTTCTTTTTAAAAATTCTGAAGAGCATTATTTTAGTAAATTAGCACTTACCCCAAGGTACACTATTTATTTCTAGCCAAAGTGATTTGGGCAGGTCGTTAATAAGGCGACCCTCCCCCTTTTGAAACGTCAATTTTTGACATGTTCCTGATGGAAACTCCCAACAGAAACGGATCAGTAAATTAGCCAAAAGAAGACTTTTTCCGTTTTTGCTCCTCCTCATACGTATTAACAAAAAAAAATATCTTAGCGGATGTTTACTTCGAAAAAGGAACCTATATGTTAAATTTCAACTTATTAGTTAGTGAGTCATCCACAGTCACTCAGTCAGCAACCTGAAACTCGGATATGTAATAGAGAATAAAAATTTTAACTTTAGCGATTTTTTTTTGTTTAATTATTTTTACATTCCTGCTAAATGAACTGTACAAAAAAGTGGAATTAATAGAAAGAGGCTTCAAAGGACCGTATATATAGTCTGTTTTACTACTTTTGTTGTTGTTGTTAGAAATATATTATTCGTTATTAAATTTCAGCGAATACATATTTTTTCTTTTTCCCCAATATACGCTATTTCTCGGGTTTTACCCAACTTCTATCGGAGCCTTTTTTGCTACTTTTTTCAATTATACTTGGCAAGACTGTGCAAAAATATAGGCAATTTGCATATCAGACTTTCTCTTTAAACGAGTATATAATTTTATGTTGTTTTTTTTCGAATTTTAAAAATTTAGACATGCTGTCGAACAAAAAATTTACTTTTTTCTACCCCCTATTTATTCACTAAGAATTAGATGACACTAACAAAATATGACCTTTTTTGATTCTCTGTCATATTTCAGAGTTTCAACCAAATCGGCGTGTAAGTAAAAAGTTAATAATCTCCCCATTATTCCATTTTCACTCAGTCACATTATTATTTTATATACAAAGATTGCATTCATTGAATGGACAAGTTCTAACAAAATTTCATTGCGTTTAGAAGAAATTCATAAATATTATAAAGATAATTATCTCAGTGTAAATTTCTGCTAATCATGATTAAAAGTAAACTTAAAATTGAACTAAGTAGTAAATGCTTTAATCCTTTAATATATAATATCTCAAAATTAATAAATTCCCATCACGCCCAAAAATTAATTAATTTTCCAGCATTTTTTTTAATTGTAGATATAAAATTTCTTCATATATAACCCAGCAAAAACTGTTCATTGTCAAATAGTGTGAATAATGGAAAACTACTTTACTAGTGTGACCCCTCAGGTTTGGATGAAAATTAGGTATGAGACCCAATATAATTAATGTTTAAAATTATACTGGGGCTTCTAATGAAAGGTATTTTAAAAATGAAAGCAATGGAGTACTAAACATCTTTAAAACTCATTTTAACCCCTCCCAGCAAAAATGAAGCTGCCAAAGAAGCAATAAAAGCATCACTACTATGGCAAAGGCATCACTTCTTTTCTGATGGTTGCATCGATGAATTTAACATAAGCGTGTCATAGGATGGAAGTATTCAAATGTAGCTACTAGCATTACTTATACTTTACTCTAAGGAAGCAATGACGATGCAATGATTAGATATTCTGATGCATGAGTGGAAAATGTTCATATACTTTGTAGTATTTAAGCTTTGATGAATATTTAATTCATAAGAATGCAGAAAAATAAGTTTAAAGAAACGAAATTTATGCATTGATATACAAATACTCTTTTTTCAAACAAATAAATAATTCTGCATTAGTGAAAAAGCATTTTTGAAACATTTATCAAAAATTTTAATGAATTTTTAGACAAATTTTAAAATATTTTTGGATAATTTAAAAACTAGTTGTACAATTTTGAAACATTTTTAGACAATTATAAAATATTTTTGAACAATTTAAAATAATTTTTGCACAATTTTAAAACATTTTTGGGCAATTTGAACCAATTTTTTCACAATTTTAAAATTATTTTGGTAAATACTGAATTAAAACTGGAAATGGTGTAGTGTTAAATAATATACAAAATGCAGAAATGCACTGGTTGCGTCGTCATAAATAGTTAAGGCTGAAAAAATGCAAATGTCAGGTCAGATAGTTTCAATAAAAGGTCAAAAAAATAAATTTTTCTTTATTTTTCGAAACTTTTACAAAAATTGCAAAACTGCATAAATTCTAACCCTCATAAAATTTTGAACTAAAATATAAAAAATGATTTAATAAAAAAATTAAAAAAGTTCATCAAAACTATTTTTTCAATTTGAATAAATGCTTAAGATTCAAAAAAAAATATACGATATACTATAACTTATGCTTTAGAAGTAATGAAGAGTGATATTTTAAGATATGCATCGGGTTTATATCCAGATCACTGCATTTGAAATATGAACACATGAATGCTTTTGGAAGTGCCGTAGAATAACACCGAAAAATCATAAAAGTATGTCAGCTGAAGCTTAGGAAGCAATGAAAGAAGTTATAGTCACAGAATGACTACCATTTTTTTTGCTGGGCTCTTGGGCCTTTATATTTATTACCAAATAATTAATACTTTTGTTCTATCGCATATTTTATCGAAATCTGAGAGTTTGACCTAAACTTAGTTATCTTGTGAGAGAATTTGCAAGAATTTAGCACAATAAACATTTTAATAAATTAAATTTATTAAAAAATATCACTTTAAACATTTGAAAACTTTCATATATTTAACGAAAAAAATTTACTTTATTTTGCAAAGAATATTTTCATTAATTTTATTAAAACTTGTTTTAGTGGAAAATTCTGGATGTTTACGAGGGCGGATCAATAAGTCCCTGACTTTTCGAACTTCCCTCGTAGTTATATAAAATGCAACACTGCTCCCATCAAGTACCACCTGTTAATAGACTACTGTCAAATTTTGAGCAAGTTCTCTCATTACTTTGCGTTTAACAGCTGTTCAAACCATACAACCTCGTGGATTTTTTTAAAATATGGAAAAAAGTGAATTTCGAGTGCTCATTAAACATTATTTTTTGCGAAAAAACCGTCAATCAAACCAAGGTAAAGCTTGATAAATACTATGGAGACTGTGCACCATCGATTTCAATGGTAAAAAAGTGGTTCACTGACATTCATTGTGGTCACACAAGTACAAATGACGCTGAACGTTCTGGACGTCGAATTGAGGTCAATACACTCGAAAATGTCGAAAAAAAACCCTCAATATGGTGTTGACCGATCGAAGAGTAAAAGTTCGTGAAATTGTTGATGCCATAGGCATTTCATATGGCAGTGTGGTTTCGATTTTAAATGATCAGTTGGAATAAAGAAAGCTGTCTGCAAGATGGGTGCCGCGTTTGCTCTCAATTGACCATAAACGTAATTGTGTGACGTGTGTAGTCTCAATGGCAAAATTCCATGAATTGGGCTACGAATTGCCCCCTCATTCGCCTTGTTCTCCAGATTTAGCCCAGTGACTATTTCCAAACCTAAAGAAATGGCTCGGTGGAAAGAGATTTAGTTTTAACGATAAAATTATTGATCAAACAAATGCCTATTTTATGGACCTCAAAAAATCCTATTTTTTAGAAGGGATACAAATATTTGAGAAACGTTGGACTATGTGTATTGAGCTAAAAGGAGATAATGTTGAAAAAACTCTGTTTCATTCAAAAAGTCACGGACTTATTGATCCGCCCTAGTAGTTAAGTTCCTAATACTGTATGTTATTATATGCTTTGTTTATATATAATATGAGCTACAATGTGCTATCTTAAGCAGCTGAATGCTGGTTCGATCCCAGTGTTATAACAACTCCAGTATTTTGCTGGGAAATTTGAATGTTTTAAATTAACCTTTGGGTAAACTCAAAATTTGTTAGTGCTGTAATAACACAATCAAAATCTGTTGGGTTTTAAATCTTAAGCTTTAAACAAAAATCTAAAAGATAATCGATTTTCAAAAGATTCGCCAATATAAATTGAATTTCTACTTAATTTTTGCACAAATAAAAAATTAAGCCAAATTTTATTCAGTCACGAAGGAAATTTAGATCAAATATAAAATGCAATATCAAGCTTTTTTTTGGAATTAATAACAAAATTTTAATTTCTGTATCGAAATAAATTTTTGACTAAAGCGGCAATTCGACCTCTACGTCTTAAGTCGTAAAGTAAAGCTCTACTTAATGAAAATTTAAATTGGAAAGATTAATTTATTTGGAGGCATTTTCATATATTAAAAATATTTTTAAATAATTTTAAATTAAAGAGAGTTTTATAAAATTTTACAAATTAAAAATCGTTGACTCAAAAGGCAAACGTCAGTAAATGATGTGATTGAATTTAACGCAACGGTTACTTTGTTTGAATTTCAACATCACTAAATGTTCACAATTCAATTTCATTTTTTTTTTCTTTTTTAATAAATGTAGTATGTAATACAAAAAATGTTAGTTTGTATTTTTTAATTAAAAAAAAAAATTGTAGTAAAAAACTCTTAGCCAAAGTTATTCTTTTTTTTTTAAAGCACAAATACAACGGACACGAATGGCAAAATATTGGTTGGTCAGTTTGAATATGGATACTGGTTCTTAGCACAAGAACTCATTTATTATTTATTAAATGAGTTAGCAAAGAAACAAAAAAAAATACTTCTTAAAGGATAACAATTGGGCAGGGTCGGTATCAATAATACCCTACATATTATTTTATTGAATAAAAATTTTAAGGCCGTTAAAAGGGTCCTTGTGAATCTCAACATAAACAAGTGAGCGGGCCCGTATGGCGTATCAGTATTGGTGCTGAAACTCTTCAAGTCTATCGAAGGTTATGGAGAAAATGGTTAACTAACATATAGTTAATTATCTAGAGACCAATTCACTTCTTAACGATCGACAGTATGGCTTTTTTTTAGAAATTGTTCTACGGGGGACCTGATGCTGTTCCTTTCAGAGCTTTGGATTCGATCAATTCACCGATTTAGTGAAAACAAAGTTGTTTGGGGTAGATATTTCCAAGGTAATGATTTGGAGTCGGTGGCCTCACCGACAATTTTCAATGTATTTAAAGCAAAAAAATATTGGAAAAAACAAAAAATATAAAAATATAAATTAAAAAAAAAGAACAATTAGCAGAAAAAATATTTCTTTAACTAAAAAAGCACTGAGACATAAAAAAATTAATATAAAGCAATTTAAAGCTTAAAAACCTGAAGAAAAAGCTACTTTTAAACTCAAAACTGGAAAATCAAAAACAGCAGGAAAAGCAAATACGAGTAAAAAAAAAAAAACAAAATAAGTAAAAAAAAAAAAGAAAAGTTGCCTACTTTGGTCATAGCTCAAGCCCTTTAGAGGTTGGGGGCATAAGACAAAATATGAGTTACACTTTCAATATGGACCTTTCGACAATCTCTGAGTGGGGTCTGGCGAATAAAGTCGATTTTAATGCACACAAGACCCAATGTAAACAAGAAAGACCGTGGGGTTACCAATGCCATCTGTAAACATGGGAGGGTTTCGATATTAAAAAATGGAATGGTCTTGATGTTCAGGACAATGTAATATTCGCTTAAAATATCACATCATTCAGGGGCCGAAATCAAACTTCCTTTTGCCAGTACTATGGACTGCATTAGTAGGGACATCCCCTGAGGGTTGGTTCAAAGTAACAAAAATGAAATGTGTTACAAAGTTATATCCCTTGTTAAAATACTCTTCCGACCATTTCCACTTGGATCAGTAAAATATTTTTGCTTAAAAATGTCTTAGAAAATAGTTAACAAGGAAAGTACCCCAACCTTAACACTTCAATTTTGGAGAAATCTTGTAAATAAAAATAATCACCCTTATTCTAGTTGTCGTTATCAATGTCGTCGTCGTTTTTGAGTCAACATCACTTTGCTTCGACGTCGACATTACTTCGACACCAAATTGGTATTATAAAACAGTATTGTAACGACGTCGACAGTTTATCGATTTAAACAAAAACACATCTCTAAAAATTGAGTCGGCAGATTTATTTTGTTTTTTATGTGTAATTTAAATTCTGATACCAGTGATGAAGAAAATAAAGAAAATCTAGTATTGGAAAGAAGACTTCTCATACAGAAATCCAATATTATTAATCTGCCGGATAACAAGTGAGTAGCAAAATAAAAGTCTGTTACTTTAAAGAATGTTAATCTTCTAATTTTTTTAAAAGCTTTGAAAGTTACTTTCGGCTGAATAAAATAGCGTTCAAAGATGTGCTGGAAACAATAGCACCTAATTTGAAAACCGGAATTAAGTCCACTTTTATTTCCAAAACAATAAAGTTGGCAGCTACATTAAGATTTTTAGCCCAGGGGTCGTACCAGCTCAGTGTTGGAAACGACTTTAACTTAGGGTTCAGCTGTTTCTGAAACTGTAGAAGATTTGCTTCCTCCAGCGGGCTCAATATAAATTGCTTGAATCTTCCGCCACCTGTAGCATTGCACTCGGCTACCATTTTCTTTTTAACTTTAAATTTTAAGTCTCGCCAAACCTATAAATTAATTTTGTTATATTTTTATAATGCATGCTTTCATGCTTTCTTTACCTTCTGCCATCCATCTCACATTATTCTCGGTGGGATAAGTGCATTTAATAAATTTGATATTTCTTCCCATTTTTTCCGTTTTTTTTTTCAGTCGTTACTTTTCCTCAAGTCGTTACTTAAAATTGTGTCGACAAGATCAGAGTCGTTTCAAGACAATATCGTCGTCACATTTTCTTACAGAATACCAAATACTTGTCGACAGTTATCAATTATTTTCGATAACGACAACGGGAATACCAATTCCAAAAAAAATCCCAAGACGACATTGTCTTGTGTCGATGACGACAACTATAATAAGGGTGAATAATTGGTCTTTTTTGGAAACTTCCGAGATCTATGGGGATAAAAAGGGGAAAAAAATTCCGAAATTTTTTGGTACTTTTCTGTTTGGCAGCATGTCGAAATTCTATATAAAAACTGCATTAAAATAATATAATTGTCAAATGAGGAAATTTCACATATAATGCCTTTGTTGTTGCAAAAAGTAGCGAAAAATTACTTCGCGAAAATTTAATAAGGAATAACAACAACAAAAAATTAACATTACATTAGAAAAAGCAAAACAGTATAAAAAAGGTACCAGAAAAAGCCCTTGAAAATCCCTTTCCAACGATATCACACTTAAATATGGTTCCTTTAGTTAAAAGCGAAAAAGAATACTAATTTGTTAACCCCTTTTTGACATTTTAAAAATCCGATGTTAGATCGATCTTAGATTTTTTTTCTAATATCAAAATTTTTAAATATTTTTCTATTGAAAATTAGATAACATAAGAGAACAGAAATTTTTATGTTAAAATTTTTTTCTGAAAGCACATTTGTAAGCTTGAGAAAACTGAGAGAGATAGAGAAAAAAAAAACACGCCTACTTTGTTAAAATCATTCATTATAAAGCTATTTAGCGGAGTTTTTTCTCTATAGGTTGGGCCATTTAAAATTTTAAATGTAAATCGGCTATAAAAAAAGTACTGATTATTTTTTTAAATTTCTGGTTTAATTGGAAAGGTTGAATTTTCTTATTTAAGAATGGAACACAATATCATTCATATGGCTACCACGACTTGCTCGGCAGTACCTCATCCGATCAACACAATTTTTCAGTACATTTTCGATTGTTTCGGCTCGAATTTCTTCAAGGGCAACTTCGATTTCATGTTCAATTGACTCTGGATGGTTTGCGTATCATTTATCCTTAAAGGCTCTCCACAGAAAATAGTCCAAAGGGCTCAAATGACAGCTCCGAGGCGTCCAATTTACATCACAATTTTGGCTGATTATTCGATTTTCAAAACAGTGCGTAAAATATCGATGGTTGCGTTGGCTGTGAGACCAGTCTTGTTGATACCAAATGTCCTCCATGTCATTCTCTTGAATTTTTGGAAACAAAAATTCGTTCAGCATGGCACGGTTACGCTCACCGTTCACGGTAACGGCGGCTCCTTACTCATTTTCGAAGAAAAATGGCCCAGTCGTAATAGTCATATTAATGATATTGTTTTCCATTCTTAAATGACAAAGTTAAGCCTTTCCAATAAAACCAGAAATTTGAAAAAATTATCAGTACTTTTTTATAGCCGATTCAAATATAATATTTTAAATGGCCCATCCTATATATCCATCGTGTAAATGTGCCTTAGTGAAGATTGATCTAATAAAAA
The DNA here is from genome assembly GCA_949748255.1 of Eustalomyia histrio. NCBI lineage: Eukaryota > Metazoa > Arthropoda > Insecta > Diptera > Anthomyiidae > Eustalomyia > Eustalomyia histrio. The sequence continues at coordinate 99,882,142 of OX456527.1, read as the reverse complement.
CCTTCTAGAATTTGAGGATTTTTCGATGTCTCTGGTAAATTCACTTAACGCAAAATGTCTAAATGACCTTATAGTGTAATCAAAATAATAATCTACTGAATATTATAGGAACACAATCTGCATATTAAATACTCACATTGTATGCAACAAATTTGTTGTATGCTGCAAATCGTCTATAAACATTAGAGTGTGCTGAAATGAAAACAAAAAAGTCGATTATTAAAACTAAGTGCAATCAGAAATTTATTTCTTAGGAAAGCTTAATTTTTTTTAATCGATTTAGACTTAATCCTTTTTAATAAAATTCTATTTTAATATTTCGCTAACGGGTTTAAGAAATAGATATGGCAACTCTGTTTCGGATGAAAATTTAGTATTTTATTCATTATCTATAACACTGGTTTTGGAGTCTCGAAATTGGTTTATAATTTTAAATATTTCGGATATGAGGAGATCGATAATGCTTTTGATCTTCTTTTTCATTTAATATAGCCTTTAAAAATTTCGCCAAATTATATTTAGAGTTTCTTTTTTAAGTTAACTTTTAATGCCAATCAGTATGGTTCACTTAAAAATTTATTGCATACAATAAATTCATAAAGAAGATAATTCGATTGAATATTGCATAGCCATAACGACAAAAAACAATACAGAAAATTATCTTTAAATATTAAAATTACGGACGTAGAACAAAGTCTATGCTGCATAACTTAGATATGATGCAAGATATCGAGGAGAAACGGTTTTCGAAAAAAGAAAGAGGATTTTTTTTTGTTAGGCAATTTATTTAAAAATGGTTATTGGGTCAAACTAATAATAAGCTGACGATATATAACTATGTAACTTCTATGACATTTTCATCCATACATATGGAAACAACCTTAAAGCAGGTGTCATATCGAATATTAAAAAGAAAAAAACCTAAGAACCTGCTTGAATTTTTATACACTTTTTTACGTTTTAGTTTTTTTTCTTTCATTATTTTTGGTTATGATAACAAATTATTTTTAGATTTTTTTTTCGTAGTTGTCATATTTTATGTTTGTGGTATTTGAGTTTATATTTTCCTGTTTTTTGTGTTGTCAGTTTGAAACAGGAAGGACTTGTTTTATTGCGAAACAAAAAAAAAAAAATTCTAAACAAGTAGAAGTGGATATTTGTTTTGGTATGACCACATTCCTTTGGAAAAAAACAACTGTTTATTTGGATATTATGTTTTCTTATATAATAATTTATGATATTTTATTTTAATTTGTTCGATAGAATTTATATCAATATAATAAATTTTAGAACTTGACGTAAGCTAAGATTGTAATTTTTTTTTTATAAAAAAAGATTAAAATAATGGAGAACACTTCTTGATTGAATTTAGGTGTGTTTTCGACTTAACTAAAACTCAAAGTACAAAAAAAAATATTTTTTAGGCAGATACATTGACACTAATTTTCGTATACACATAAACCTAGATAATTATCAACGTTGAAAATTCAACGTTTATGCATTTTCATTACTAGCGTAACTTACTTACATTACTTTTCAAAAAGATTTTAAGTTTTATAAGATTAAATGTATTGAAAACTTCCATCTGTCATATGATCACATGTTAAATTTCATTCCGATCTGGCAACTCACTCGTATAGTAACAGCTGTTCGAAAAAGGGATTCAAGGATTTTTTTGTACTTGAACATTTTTAAATTCTTGGTGTCATTAAATATTTACATATGTTAGGAAAGTTTTATCTGGACAAAAAATTGTTGATGCCATAGTCATTTGATATGGCAGTGTGGTTTCGATTTTATATGATCAGTTGGATTTAAGAAAGCTGTCTGCAAGATGGGTGCCGCGTTTGCTCTCAATTGACCATAAACGTAATCGTGTGACAACTTCAAAGGATTGTTTGGTGTTGTTTAACCGCAATTCGAATAAGTTTTTGCGGCGCTTTGTAACTGTGGATGATCCATTACAACACTCCGGAGACCAAGCAGCAGTCTAAGCAATGGCTTTTTCCGGGTGAACCGGCTCCTAAGAAGGCCAAGGTAACAGTTTTTTGGGATGCACGCGGGATAATTCACATCGATTACCTTCAAAAAGGAAAAACCATAAATGGCGAATATTATGCCAACATATTGGACCGATTTAACGAGGAATTAAAAAAACGACCCCATATGCCAATAAAAAAGTTATTTTTTATCAAGATAATGCACGAGTGCACACTAGACCGTACCTCAAAAAAAAAGTTCACCGTACACCCTCAAATATAAAGTATTTTAACAAGAAAATTTCAAAAATGTTTTTTTTTTATTTTTTTTGGCCGAACGTAGGGGTCGCCATTTTATATTTTTCGTTATATCTTCGCCATTTACCGTCGGATCTTAAAGTATTGTATATCAATGTTTTTTGTCTCGCGGAGACCGATATTTTCCTCGAAGCAGCCATTGACCTCAAGTAACCCGTTCTAGTATTAACCCACCAGATCTCAGTTGCTACCACCTTAATGTACTACCCTAATATTTTAAAATGAAAGCTCGCAAAAAAGCAATAAACTTTTGCTAGGAAAGTATTCCAATAATTCGAGCGGAACTATTATTTTATTTTTTTTTAATTTTTTTTGTTGCCGAATGTAGGGCATTTTTAATTTTTTTGTCATATCTTCTGTATTTACAGTGGGATCCGCATTTGTTAATAGTTGATCAAAAACGCATTCGAATATTTGGACCAATTTAAACAAAACGAAATGAATTTTAAGCGTCATTTAATGACTTTTAATGAAATTTGAATCCATGACTACACCCAAGAGACAAAATAACAATCAAAACTAAGGACTAAAGCTGGTGGAAGTGCATCAAAGAAGCCAAAAACAATTCAATCAGCTGGCAAGGTTATGGCAACGGTTTTCTGGGATTAAAAAGATGTTTAATTGACTTATTATCTTCAAAAATGTAAAACAATAAAATTAGAATATTATTGTAATCTTTAGAATAAACTTAATGTGAAAATTCGGGCAAAACGTTCCGGTTTACAGAACAAAAAATTAATTTTTCATCAAGACAACCAGGTACAAGATTGTGGTAACAATCGCAAGAGACTGTCGCTTTGGGGACTGTCCTTAAACTTTTCGTTATTCTACTGTTTACACTGAAGACATTTTACTGGATACAGCGCATACAACAGGGACTTTTTTGGCTGTATATACAGATGTCTTCAAAGTATGTGCAATGAATATATATATATATATATATATATGCGGTCATATACTCTCAAAATTCGGAGCCGAAGATATATTAAAATAAACGAGATCAGGAACGATTATATATTGAACTATGCATGGACCTATATGACCGCATACCAATATATGATCATACACAGGCCAATAAACAGGCCATAAATATATACAGGCCATAAATATTTCGATTTTCACATGCAATATCACAAGGGTTTCCAAATAGGGGGTCGCGACCCCTGGGGTCCGTAGCGGCATCCAAAGGGGTCCGGGAAGAGTTCGAAAAAAATCTTTAAAAATAAGAAGATAATAATAAATAATTTTCTATGGCAAATAATTGTATTTAAAAACAAGTAAAAAAGGCTTAAATTCGGCTGTGCCGAATCTTTGAATACCCTCCACCTATGTTCTCTATTGTTTTTGATACAAACAATGTAAAAAACTTTTAAAGTAAAATTATGGAGGTGAAAAAAAATTTTTGAGGTGAAAAACTTTTTCGGAGGCGGAAACGTTTTGTTTACGTGAAAAAAATTTTGAGGAGAAAAATTTATTTTAGGTGAAAAAATTTTTTGTGGTTAAAAAAAATTTTAGTGGTGAAAAAAATTTTTGAGGTGAAAAATATTTAAGGTGTACAAAATATTATTTATTTCTATGCGATTGGTGAAAAAATATGAGAAAATATATTATATACCAGTCGCTACAACAAAATTGTACTAAAATACACCAATTTGTATGGAAAATTTAATGGTATCTTCACATTTTCACCCATAACTTTTTAACCGCTGGACCGATTTTGCTCATTTTCAATATCAAACTGCTCGGGAGGATGAAGAATAATATGGGTAAAAATAGGCACCCCCGCTAGCGTCTTCGCGTCGTGATCGCCATTTCAACAGACAGAAGGACATTGCTAAATCGACTTAAAATTACACAAGGATCAAGAATATATATACTTTATGGAGTCTTAGACCTATATTTCGACATATTACAAAAGGAATGACAAACTGATATATACCCTCACTATATATGGTGAAGGGTATAAAAAAGTTGTGGTATTCCAATTCTTAAGACTTTTCAAACACTAGCGTTGTTTTTTTTTTTTTGTTTAATTGAATACATATTTTTTTATTTATAGAACACGTTCTAAAAAAAAATCATCAGAATGTGTTTAAAAATTAATTTGTCTTATTAAAAAATCACAGATATTAAGAAGCTTATTTTTATAGAAACACCTCAAAATCCTAGAGTTTTTAACATTTTCTAGGGTAATTTAATTGGAAGATTCTTCCAAAAATTTTATCTGGTAAATCTCTTAAATTCAGAAAATTCTACAAATCCATCTGTTGTATTTTTTATTACTACTATTTTTTCTGAAAGTCTTCAGATTTAAATGTTTTTATTCGGGGGTCCGTCAGCCAGTAAAAATGCCTCAAGGGGTCCATGAAGTGAAACCACTGGGATAACACAATTCAACAAATTGAAGTACGAATTGCTTGACCGCACCCCACCTTATACTCCTGATTTAACTTTAAGCTGTTCCCGAAATTTGCAATTGCAGCTGTAAAAAATATTTTGCAGAGCTTCAGAAAAATTATTTTAATCAGGGTCTCTCCCTTGCTAGAAAAGTGTTGGACTAAGTATATTGAAGTTTTAGTATATTATATTAAAAAATAAACATAATTTAAAAAATCTAACTCTTGTTTTTCATTGTTATGTTAGACTAAGAACCTTTCGAACGATTCTTATAAGTTATGACAAATAGTAAGTATTGACTAACTAACTGGTAGTTTAAAATTTAGTATTTATATTAATTATAGGTTTCATTCTTAAGACTTTTTTTTAATTTTTCTTAAAATAACTGTTTAAATTCATTTATTTTTGCTTTGTTTTAAAAGTATAATATTATTAATCATTTATGACGTTAAAGTTTTATGCATATTAGTTCTTTTTTTGCAGTTTCCTTTTTTTTATTCTTATTTCTTTGAATTTTGCTGGAGGCATGCAACCCATAACAAATTATAAAATTTGTTATTAAGTAAAATTTTGTTTATAGTATATATTTTTTATGTTAAATGTAATTTATATTATGTATGAGCAACAATTAATTTTATATTTACCAGCACGTGTGCCTGTCTGGTCATGTTTTGTTTTTATTTTTAATTCTTTTTTTTTTTATTGTCTGAACCAGATCTACCTAACCATAAAAAAAATACATTCATGTTTACAATATTTCATTATTTATAATAAAAATGTTTGGTTTTTACCAGCATAACATGTTGTATATAATCATATACTCGTACTTATATACATACATATATGTACATATGTTAGTGCTAAATATTGAGATATAATTATTTAGCTTTATGAAAATAACCGATTTTTTGAGATATAAGATGAAAACTTTATATCTCTTAAACGATTATGTTTCAAATTTGGTCGCTTAAAATTTGCATTACAAAATTTGACAGCTAAACTGGAAAATGGAACAAAATGGAAATATAACCTTAAATGTAATATCGAGAACTTAAATTCTGGGTTTTTAAGAAAATTAATTTTTAATGTCATACTTACAGGTTGGTTGAAAAGTTCCTGCGCTCACCAAGAGATGGCACTGCTAGCTTCAAACTTTTTTTCTCAAGTTGGTATAACTGTCCTGAGAACACATGCAAAGTTGCAAGTCATTCTGTCAATTCTTTCTTTGTTTAAAAGCCATTTGAAGTTGACGTGTCATTGATTTTTTTTAATATGAAAAATTGAATATCGTGCAGTCATTAGATTCTTTGTTTTGAAGGGTTTAAAAGTAAAGGAAATTTATGAACAATTGTTAGAAGTGTATAAGGAGTCCTCACCTTTAAAACGCACCGCTGAATTTTGGGCTGGTAAATTTAAACGTGGTCGTATCATCCTTAAAGACGATCCACGCGAAGGACGACCAAAAACTGCAACCACAGCAGAAATCATTGAGCAGGTACATAATATGGTTAGTGAAGATCCAAGTTTGACTAAGCGTGAAATTGCTAATGCCATAGGCATCTCAGACGAATGAGTACTCCATATTTTACATGAAGAATTACGTATGAAAAAACTGTTTGGAAAGTTAGTGCCGCACACATTAACAATTCAACAAAAACTGAATCGAAAACAAATTTCTCAGCGTAATTTGGAGCGTTTTAAGCCGAATAAAACCGACTTCTTGCGTCGTTTTATAACTATGGATGAGACTTGGATCTACTACCATGATCCTAAATTGAAACAAGAACGTTTAAAGTGGACTGAAGCTGGTTGTTCAGCTCCAAAGCAGGTGAAGTCACAAAGAAAGTTATGGCATCAGTTTTTTGGGATGCAAAAGGAGTTTTGTTGATTGATTATCTTCAGAAAGGTAAAACAATCAACTCTGAATATTATTGCAGCCTTTTGGATCAGCTGGATGAAAAAATTCGTGAGAAAAGACCTGGTTTAAAGAAGAAAAAAAATCATTTTTCATCAAGACAATGCATCTGCTCACAAAAGTGTTTTGACGATGGCTAAATTCAAAGAATTAAGTTACGAATTGCTTGAACATCCACCGTATTCACCAGATTTGGCTTCCAGTGACTACTATATCTTCAGAAATCTCAAACAATTCCTTCGTGGAAAGCATTTTTTGTCGAATGAAGAGGCCATAGCAACCGTAGACGGTTATTTTGCAGAGCTTCCGGAAAACCATTATAAGGATGGGATAAAATTATTGGAAGATCATTGGAACAAGTGTATTGAGCTTCTAGGAGATTATATTGAATAAAAAAAATATATTTCGTAACAAAAACAGTATTCTTTCATTTCGAGCGCAGAAACTTTTCAACCAACCTGTATGTTTCCAATTCGGTTCGACTTTCTTTCTATATAATTATTCGACCCGAATAATCGGTTAAAATAGATCGATTAAACTTAAATTTTTTATATTTTTCCCGTTATTTTTGCTTAAATCTTCCAAATTTTTTTTAACTTTGGGTAAGATTACGGCAAGTAAAGCTTAAAAGAACTGAAATTCAATCAAATTCTTTTAAAATCAAGTGAAAGAGATCCTTAAGGATTAGATAACTTCAAACTATAGGCTTTAGGAAATACGATTTAATAGACAATTATAAATTATATTTTCATGCCTTTCAAAACATAGGTCTGCCTTTTATTATATGTCACAAGAGAATTCTTTTGAAATCGGTTACCAACCATATCTATTCCACACTATGTTCTAATAGAACGAATTCCATGGAACCAAAATTCGTATACCTGAACTTAAATGAATGATATAATTATGAAGAATTAACTCCAGAAGTAGTTTTAGGAATAATGGTTTAAACTACAAAAATATAACCGGTTACTTTTGGTATAATTTTAAACAAAAAATTATTGGTGTGAAAGCACGTGGCTTGGTATTTTTCTAACAAGCACTATGACATTACTTATGTTATAAAAATTGATTTCAATTCGAAAATTTTAATTTCTTAAGAAGGACAAAAAAACTTATACAGGGTGGGCCATTTAATATTTTAAATTTGAATCGGTTAAAAAAAAAGTACTATTATTTTTAAAATTTCTGGTTTTATTGGAAAGGTTGAACTTTGTCATTTAATAATGAAACACAGTATCATTCATATGGCTACCACGACTTGCTGGGCAGTACCTCATCCGATCAACCCAATTTTTCAGTACATTTTTGATTGTTTCGGCTCGAATGTCTTCAATGGCAACTTTGATTGCATGTTTCAACGCTGGAATTGTCTCTGGATGATTTGCGTAACATTTATCCTTAATGGCTTCCCACAGAAAATAATCCGAAGGGTTCAAATCACAGCTCCGAATCGACCAATTGACATCACAATTTAGGCTGATTATTCAATTTTCAAAAACAGTGCGTAAAATATCGATGGTTGCGTTGGTTGTGTGACATGTGGCCCCATCTCATTAAAGCCAAATGTCGTCCATAACATTCTCTTGATTTTGGAAACAAAAATTCGTTGAGCATGGCACGGTAACGCTCACAGTTGACATTGACGGAGGGTGGAAGGACTCTTTAGGTAAACTTTGTGCCTACAGGAGAGTGCACATCTACACGGGTAACGAGATTGTGGACGAGTGGACGAAGAGCGAAGCCCAGTTACCAGGCGAAAGGGCAATGAACATTCGTGTGCCACTACAGGAGAGTGCACATCTACTTGGGTAACGAGATTGTGGACAAGTGGACGAAGCGCGAAGTCCAGTTGCCAGGCGAAAGGGCAATGAACATTCGAGTGCCACTACAGTTTTTGAAACGGAACGTAGACTCCACTATAATGGACAAATCTTAGGCGATTTGTTGGAAAGCTGGCGAGTAATAATTGTAGGTTTTGTGTGTTACCAGGTGACACAGAGATGGTGGTGCATATTATGAGCCACTATTCGGCAGTTGCGCGCTGCAGGGGAAGTTTCTTGGAAGATTATGTAGGAAATCTCTAGAATCGGAACTCTGAGACTCCTGGCATTAGCTAAGAGAGAGTGTGGGGCACCATGTTGCCATCACATCTCACTGATCTTTTACGCGGGTTATCGGTTCTTATCTGGTAATGCTAGTGACCTTATTGATATATGAGAGGTCTTTTTGATCTTGAAAATTTCTTTGGACCTTAAAGTTTTCTATTTCCATTTACTTTTGAAGATAATATCGGTTAAGTAGGAGCCGTCATTGTTAATGATAATTTAGGCTCGTTTTACTGCATTTTCATATTCAACCTGAGTTTTATAAGAGTATTTTTTGTATTTTTTTTTATACCCTTCACCACAGGTGGAAGGGTATATACAAGTTTGTCATTCCGTTTGTAATTTCTACAATATTGATCTTAGACAAAGTATGTATATTCTCGGTCCTTATGAAGAGCGAAGTTGATTTAACGATGTCCGTCTGTCCGTCTGTGTTTTGAAATGGGTTTTCCGAAGAACCCAGACATGATGAGGACTTGATTGTTATTTATTTCTGTTACATGTGATCCATTTCTGTTTGCTATTGAAAATCAGACAGATCGGTTAATAAATGGCTGAGATATTGGCAAAAAAAAACCAGGACTACCTCTAATTTTTTCCGTAAAATCCCTTTGTTTAATATGTATGTAGAATTTTACGCTTAACAAACACATCCATTTGTTGAAATTCTTTTCTTTCATCTCCACCTTTTATACACAAACAACAAACACATACAAAGATTTGTCATTTAAATAAAAACCAAACAAATCTCTAATGAACGAAGACTTTTTATATATGTACCTCCATTAACGATGATTTCGTGTGAGCTTCAATAGCTCAGTTGTCTAGACGCTATGTCACAAATACTTTTTTTCTCTAAGGCCGCGGGTTCGAATCCCGGTCAATTCAGTTTTTTTTTTTTGTACATTTTTTTTTTTATTTTCTTAAGACTTTTTTTTTTTTTGTTTATTTTTTGTTTTTTTAACATTTAATAATTAATTTATATAAAATTTTATATTAATAATTAAATAATCCATAAACAGGCTAAAACATAAAAATTTTTATAAGAACCCTAATACAAACGGTTTTATTTAAAAGAATTTATAAAAAGATTTTTAAACCATTTTATTTCTCATATATTAAGAAAATTTTATAAATAATTTCCCTTTGAGTGCAACTATTTTAGGTCATAACTTATAATAATTTATAAAGAAAAATTATAAACTATTTTCCTTTAAATCTTTAAGATTAAGCTAAAGAAATTAAAAATATTTTTTAATAAAAAAACGAAATAAAATCCCAAATGCAAATTTGCCAGCTAAATCAAACGTTTTTGTAGAAATAAAACACATGCAGTTCTAGTGATTTCTTTTAACGATTTATTGAAATTCTTTTCACCGTTTATACACACACAACAAACTCATACAAAGATTTGTCATTTAAATAAAAACCAAACAAATCTGTAATGAACGAAAACTGTTTATTTAATTCTATTAACGATGATTCCTCATGACCTTAATAGCTTAGTTGTCTAAACGCTTATGTCACGAATGCTTTTTTTTCTCTAAGGCCGCGGGTTCGAATCCAACAACCGCTCAATTCAACTTTTTTTTTTGTACATTTTTTTTTTATTTTCTTTAGACTTTTTTTTTTTTTTTTTTTGTTTTTTAACATTTAATAATTAATTTAAATAAAATAATTTTAACAATTTTATATTAATAATTAAATAATCCATAAATAGGCTAAAAAGTTCAAAATTTTTATAAAAACCCTCTGATACAAACAAAATACAAACGGTTTTATTTCTATTTTTTGCTCCGATTTAAAAGAATTTATAAAAAAATTTTTAAGCAATTTTATTTCTCATATATTAAGAAAATTTTATACATAATTTCCCTTTGAGTGCAACTATTTTAGGTCATAACTTATAATAATTTATAAAAAAAAAATTTATAAACTATTTTCCTTCAAATTTTCAAAATTAAGCTAAAGAAATTAAAAATATTTTTTAATAAAAAAGCGAAATAAAATCCCAAATGCAAATTAGTAGAAATAAAACACGTGCAGTTCTAGTGATTTATTTTAACAATTTGTTAAAATTCTTTTCTTTCACCTTTTTTACACAAACAACAAACACTATTCTAGAGCTGTAATATGACCTATGGATACGTCTTATATAGCAAAAGATCGAAAATCTTTAGTATAACATATTTGCTAAAAAAAAACTCGGAAATATCGGTTCAGATACAAAAAGTTATGCCCAAAACATAAATTTTTTTTTTAAATACCTATTTTCTGGAACCATAAATCTTCCCGAGTCCAAGTTTTATTACCAAACTAAATGGTTAATTTCCTCTTAAAGGCGTCCGTATATAAATCTGTCCACTCCATATATGTCCATATATAAACTTCAGTTTTTTCCCAACCATGGTGAAGGGTACATAAGATTCGGCATAGCCGAATTTAGCTGCTCTTACTTGTTTTTTAATAAACCTTAAATTTTAAATATACCGTGATTCCTACCTACGATCGGTTGAAATTTCACAAATACTCTTTTTTTATAGCACCTTCTATCGATCACGCATAGACCCGATCTCGAAATTACAAGTTCGCTTTCCATATACCAAAGAAACTTACAAGGTTTACCTAACTACTGCAAATAGTTTACAATCAAAAAATTAAAATAATTTACTTTCTGTTAAAGTTAAAATTTAAAAATCATATAATAATTCAAAAGTATCATATGATAATTCAAAACTATTTCAAAATTAATTTTCACCTGCTATTGAGTTAAGATTTCTATTTCTTAGAAACCGAGCATAATTTACAAATAATTATATTCCAACTCATTAAGACTAATTAAAATTCCGTCTCTTTTTGTTTACAAACAGAGAAAAATAAAAAACATTTAAAATATTCAATGATCGAAATAGTATATTATTATAAACAAAAAAAAAAGAAATAGTAACGTTAACAGTTTAAAAAAAAAATTCAAACTAGTTTCACCAGTTAACAAAAAAAAAATGATCGAATTAGAATAAATTATGGTCAAAAGAAATAAACGGTATGCCAAAAGACATGTTAAACAATTTAAATGTTGTGTTTTTTTTTTCTTTTTGTTGTTTGTGGTTAACAATAAAAAAAAAAAAACTAAGGTGTATCTCCTTCTCTATTTCTTTAATCACAAAATGTGCGGCCCACCAAATGATCACAAATAATTGTGACCAAAAATTGATTTCGTTTTATTGTTTTGTTTTTGTTTTTTGTTACATTTTGTGTTAACAGGTTCTTATAACATTTGTACGGGTTATTTTGTGGTATAAAACAAATTTAAATTATAAGATTTTTATTCATTAACTTAATTGTTTGAGATTTTATTGTATCGTTATTTATTTTTTATTTTTTCAGTTTCTTTTAACTTGACATAAAAATGTTTTGAAAAAAAATTTATACATAATAGAAAAACAATACTTAATATGATTTATCTGTGATTCATGAATGGGACGAATAAATAAATTAATTAATAATACCTTTAAATAAATTTTGACTTTTTTTGCACAGATTTCAACTACAACTTCTTAAAAGTATTTTAATCTGCTAACGAATCTGAAAATTATTCCATTAATTCACGTTTACGAAATATGGACCTTAATTTATGGCGCAGAAGGCAAAGTAGTTCACAATATTATATTATTTGTACGGGCCAAAGGTTGGCATTATTTGGCATTATCTACAACAAAATACCATTTAAAGCAGAAACCACTGGAAATAAGATTTTGATATTTGCCATAAAGGTTCTTTCTTCAGCGTAGACTTCTACTAAGACGGATTTTTTTGTGGATAGTCGCAAAAATCTTAACATAAGAAATTCCATAACAAAAAACTTTTCAGAATAGTCTTCACAAACTGAGTTGGTGTTAAAGACTAAAGTTAGATTCACAATGTTGGACGACTCCACTCTGCAGAGTGCATTTAATTCCACTCTTCCCGTAATTACATTATGTATCTCTATTTCAGTACACTCCACTCTGCAATGTGGATTAATTCAGAATTGTTATTAAACCTTGATAAAGATATACACAAAATGATGTCCGATTAGTGTAAGCATTCGTACTAATATGTGCTGGGCATGTACTGAGAGAATTATATGCCTGATATTAATGAATTTATGCATAAAAGTAATGGAACTCGTTAATTGAAACTTTTCATTAAATTAATGCTATTTTTCAGAAAATTTTAAGAAAAATTTCATTTGATATATTAAAAATTTTATAAACACAATGAACAAGTTTTATTAAAATTTAGTTTCATTCAAATTAAGAAGTTTTTAAATTAAGAAGCTTTAAATTGTAAGAAATCTTTCATTATAGATTAGATCAGAAAGGACCTATTTATGCAACCTCATTTTACCTTAAATATTGAGGTTTTTTAATGAAGCCAATTACCCTTAAGATTTTTAAATTTCCAAGGAGGATGGTGTATATCCACGTAGGATATGCAGAAAGTATATATATGTTCTGCTGTCTTAGCGTCGAAATCGCAGAACCTACAAATATGTGAAGCAGACAGACGTCTAGTTTCTAAATAATAACTGAGATTACAGTGTCCAGTGAAAAATACCGTTCTTGTTTGGAGAAAAAAGTCTCCTGGAGTTTTTAACAGATGGAGAGATGAATCTCTTAGCCTGGCGCTGGCCAATGGAAGCATTCCATAACTCAGCGATTTTGGATTCCTCCCAAATCCTAAGTTTTTATCTGATATACCCTGCAGGTAAACGACAGAGAGGTTCAGGCCCAAAGAAGTAACGACGGGCCCCACAGTTGCCCGTTCGTTGCCCACATGCCTCGTAAACAGTACTCGAACTTGAGAGATTCAATGCAGTCCAGGACAAGTCTAGACGGCATAGGACAATAGTCCCCTGGGTGCGTTTGACTGTCCTAAATAATATGAAAAAGTGCTTCCCTTTGTGCCCCTTCTAAGACACTCCGATGCACATACATAAATGGCAAAGATCTCCGCCTGGAATATGGAGTGATACTTGCCCATATGAAGGGCACGTTGAAAATTGGGTCCCTAGACGCCCGCACCCGTAGTCCCATAAATCTGTTCCGAGCCGTCAGTGAACCACACCTGGGTTCAGCTACCCAAGGTTTGTTGGTTCATATGCCCCTCTCGAAGATGATCACATCTAATTCCTGGTAAAAATCTGCCTTGATAACATCTTGTCCGTGAGCCTGGCCAGTGGGTCGTCAATGAACAACACCGATATTTTCACGTGGCCAATTAAAAAATTTCATTACTAATGGTAATAAAATATCACAAATGCATAAAAAAAAACTAATTATAATTGATTGAAAAATCATTTGTTTACAAAAAAGTTCATACGATTTGAAAATTTTTATACAGAAAATAATAAAACAAAATATAAAATATACAAATAAAGGGTGGTTCAATTTTAAGGGCCGATGTTGATTTTGAATAAAACACAATTTATTTAGGAAATTATTGTCATTTCTTTTTATTATGATAATATGGTATGGTTCAATTATGTATGGAACAAAATATCGGCCAAATGGCCGCCGCGACTTCGGCGGCACACCTCCATCCGATGGTCCAAATTTTCGATGACGCTGAGGCATAATTGAGATTCTATGCCGTTAATGTGCCGAATTATCTCATCCTTTAGCTCTTGAATTGTTGCAGGCTTATCGACGTACACCTTTTATTTCAAATAACCCTAAAGAAAGAAGTCCAACGGTGTCAAATCACATGATCTTGGCGGTCTATTGATATCGCCACCACGTGAGATAACACGGCCATTGAATTTGTCGCGCAAAAGAACCATTGTTTCGTTAGCTGTGTGGCAAGTGGCACCGTCCTGTTGAAACCACATATTGTCCAGGGTCATATCCTCAATTCCTGGCCACATTAAGTTCGTTGTCATCTCGCGATAGCGAACACCATTTTCGGTAAATGCTTGGCCGACCTTATGACACACTATCGCGAACAACAACAATGTTTTTTGCAGAACGAACTGGGCGAGCATGCACAGGTGTTATCACAGACCCGGTTTGCTGAAATTTTCCCACGATTCTCCCGATTGTGGACACATTTGGTCAATTATGCTGCCCAAAAAAAATCAAGAAGTTCACGAAATGCATTTTGATTTGAACGCCCATTTTCATAATAAGCCTGAATATCTTTAACGCGTTGCTCGATTGTGTATATTTCAATGGTTCAAATTAAGTTAGTCTGAAATTGAGAAATGTCAAAAGAAATGCAGAAAAAAACTTGACGTTTAGGTGTGGTTCACATTCAACATCGGCCCTTTAAATTTAACCACCCTTTATTAACCCGCATAAATAAATATTAACACATAAAATTACGGTTAATAATGCTAACGGTTTCTTTTAATTCGTGCATTAGTAATGGTAATGAAATTCAAAACATTGTCATTAATCAATGAAATCAGATCCTTAAATCATTACCATTAATTCTAACAATGATAATAAAATTTATTTCATTATCATTGCTATCAATGTAATGGTAATTAAATCATCAATTAATTAGTCCAATCAATGCATTAGTACCATGTATCCGAGATATGTAGTGGTGGTATATTAAGCATAGCACCAAAAGCGTTTGTCGGGCACGTCTTGCCCGCACCAGAGTGTGCCTATACAGGCTAAGCGATAGATCTTGTCAAAAAAATTTTATTAAAATTCGCCCAAGAAAATTTTTTCAATGTTATTTTGGGTGATTTTTGTTCACTACAATCAGTAGTATCGAAAAGTTCTTAATATTAGGAAAATAGGAAATATTTAAAGAGACTGAATTATCTCAGCCCTAAAGGATTTCTAAAATCATTTTCCTAGACGAAATTTAAATTACAAATTGGGCATGAAACACCTGCGCACCTTAATAAATATGCCACAACATTTTTAAAAAGGAAAAGGTATTTCTAAAATAATATTTTCCAATAAATTTCAAGTCGAGTTCAATTGAATTATTTTTAAAAAAATCCCAACTATTTTATGTATTAATATTAGGTGTGTTCGACGTACGTTACCACGGGTGCCCGCGGGACCCCAATCTTACCAAAAAGCGTTTCTTGTAACAAAAATTGGGTAAATCAGTGTTCATGGGAGAGTAATTGCGTTTCTCATTTTACGAGAACTTACCCGTACTTTTTGTCTGGGTAAAATGGTAAAATTGTCAAATCATCAGCTGTTGCTAATAAATTAGCTGTTTGGCATTTTTGAAAAAATTAAAGTTAAATAAAAATTTACTATAAAGAACTTTTCCTTCTTAATAATGAAAAGTACATTTGAAAATTTAAATAGATATTTGGCATTTCAAATATATTTATTATTTAAGCTGTTTATTAATATGAATAAATTTGACGTTTATGTTTGGATATGAAATGTGGTTTTGTGCGTTCACAGTATATTGGGCATTTTTATGGTTTTGTGAGAGAATTTTTTGCTTACTCTCATCTTACCAGACTTTACCCAAAATTACCTCGAACAGACCTATTGTATTACACACATATTTCATTACAATATAAGAAAACTGACAATAAATACAAAATTTATGTTTAAATTCAAACAACTATACATTTATTAACATTTTGTTAGAAAAGTTCAATGTATTTGGAGCAGGGTAGGAACAAAAAAAAATACTAAAATTAAAAAAAAGATATGTATTTATATTTATGAACAAACAGATCAAATTTCAACACTAAAGATTATTATTAAACAACACCCAATATTACGATAATTCAAATGTACTGCAATAACATGGTAGACATGAATAGATACGAATATGAGCGTATAACATTGCACTACACTGCTATATATGAAAATGTATACGACAATATCTCGTATACAAAAGATAAAGTGTAAGAAATAATAACAAGACAATTGTCAACATATTGAGATACTTATCATCTAATATAAATATTTTTATATATAGAAAATATAAGAAAAACTTAAATTTATGACCGTACACATAAGTAGCTGTGTATGAAAGTATATTTAAAAAGGAAGTTCAGTTAAAATTTGGAATCACTACAGGGGAGTATAGCAGCAAGTGCAATATACAAAGAAAAATTTAATTTTTATTCTCGGCTTATTAATACTATTGAACAAAAAGGTTGTTCTATTAACAACTTGAGTTGTCAAAAACAGATCTAAATACAATTAATTTGTTTGGTAATACAACAATTGTGAAAATGAGTCAACAATGACACTAATATTTACAACTTTCTGCCGAAATCTTTTAACTATTCCACCAAAGTCTTTCTAATCTACCAAAGACCATTAACAATTGAAATTTTGATGCTGAAGACTTTGTAAAATTGACTCTTCTCTCGACTGACAAACGCATATTTGTATTAAATATTATTTTAAAATCTGTCCAGCTGCTCATAAAGGAATAAAACAACAAAAACCATTTATTGAATTCATAGTTAAAAATCATTAATTTGTAAAAATCATTAATTAAAATAAAAATAAAAAAATATAAAAAATTCAATATCGCCAAATATAGCTCTCTCTCTGTAATAAAGCGATCTGAAATATTGTCATGTATCTCAAAAAAGGAACCCTCTGGTACGCAAATTTTTTTTCCTTTTTTTTAAGATATGGACGATTAAAATTGAGTCTAAGCGATTCAATTCAATTCGATTTTTTTTTTGTTTTTTATTTTGGTGATTTCTTTAATTTTCAAATATTAAAGATTTTTTTTTTAATTTTGACGAAATTTTTAAATTCTAGCGTTTTATTGGTATTGGCGACTTTTTTAAATTTTTTCGAATTTGGACGATTAAAATTGAGTCTAAGCGATTCAATTCAATTCGTTTTTTTTTTTTGTTTTTAATTTTGGTGATTTCTTTAATTTTCAAACATGTTTCAAATATTAAAGATTTTTTTAATTTTGACGAAATTTTTAAATTCTAGCTTTTTATCGGTATTGGCGACTTTTTTAAAATTTTTCGAATTTTTTCAATTTGAGCGTTTTTTTCTAATTTTATTTTCAAACTGTAGCAATTTTTTCAATTTTTGCTCGTTTTAAACTTAATTTTTTAATTTTAGATATTTTTTTATTTTTTTTTTCTTGGATTTTATAAAAAAAATCTTCTATTTTCTATAATTAAGACTAATAAATTAGTTATTTATTTCCTAAATTTCAAAATCGGAAGAAAAAAGTCGAATGTCATGCCGAAATTATTCAATCGAATGAGTAATAAGTCCCAAATTTTCAAATCGATTGAAAAATCGATTGAATTCACATCGATTGAATTCCCAACGATTGAACTCCCAACGATAGATTTAAGTAATTGATAAACCGAATGATGAAAAATGAATGAAGTCTTTTAAAATTAAATCTATTGAGACCAACTAAAAATTCATTCCCATTCAAAAATTTTAGCTTAAGAATTCAATCATTTCACAGTCAATTAGAATTGAAAATCGAATGAAGGACTTAATTCTTAATAAACTATGTTTGCATGTAATTGTCTTTAAAACCGGTACTGAGAGAATAAGTGTGTGTTGTTCTTTTGTAGTGTGTTAAGTGCCTCCAAATTTTGTATGACCCATACTTTTTTGTACTTTAGACATGGACAAAATGTTTTGTATTCAAATAGTTTTTTTTAATACACAATAAAGTGGTTATTTTTAAAAATAACATACTACTATGCTTGAGGTTTAAATTTTAAACAAGTGTTTTTTTAAACATAAATTCAGCCTCACTTTTACAATGTCCCGTTAGCTACTAACTGGAACTTTAACTGACACATTTGTTGCCGCTTTCCCATATAAAATTTAAATTTTAACTGTTGGATAAAATATAATGGGGAATTCAGTAATCAGGTCTCAAATAGATAAATAAAACTAATAAAAATATGAAATATTTTTAAAAGATTATTAATAAAATGACCGTTTAACCCAATACCAGTCAAGACATTGTTTATTTTCAATTTGATAAATTTTGGTGGAGGAGTTTGAAGGAAAACTTCGACTCCAAATACAGTGAAAAATAAAACTTTTTGATTTTTTTTGTTTATGGCGGGCATTATGTACACTCGAAGAACGGAAAAGGGTTGTTTCATCAAATCGGCATTACTGGCCGAGAATGGGTTAAATAACTATTAAATTAGACTTTTGAATTGGCAAAATAATTTTATTATAATATAAAAAAATTTATTAAACTAGATAATCAGTTTAAAATTTAACAAAAAACAAAACAAGAAAATCATAAAATTCAACTTTACCGATTTTTTTTCTAGTGTTTTTATTACAGATCAAAAAAAATTTATAAAATCGAGGCGAAAAACCTGTTTGGATGTGAAAAAAGTTTTTGCGGTGAATAACGATGAGGTTGGAACTACAACATGTGGAATGTAGGCATGAAAATTTTTGTTTCCTCAAGTATTTCAAAAATGTGTAAAAAAAAATAATTTCTCACATTTTAGACATATTTTAATACAAGAACGTTCCTATTTTTGACCCTACTTTAAGTCCCTAAACAAACAAGGTTTATTAATATATGCAGGTTAGATTGGATTGGCAGACGGCGTGATTTGAACCAGTACACTTAGACTTTGAGGTCCATTGTGATGCCACGAAAGAGATGGATCCTTTTCGTCCATACAGCTTCTACAAAACTCGTGTGAAGGGACCTCCAACATCTGTGCGAGCCTCCCGATAAGACAGTGGTCCGTTATCATATTCGAAAATCACTTCTGCATAGCGATAGAGGCGTCCTGGAGTGGCCCGAATAAACAGTGTGCCAAATATGTTAAATAATCACACAAGTCTCTCCGTTAGCCTAATTGAGATTAGTAGCCCTCTCTAAGTAAGACCGGTTGCTCAACTTTTAAGTTGGCAGAATTGCACAGTAACCTGTAAAATGATTCCCAGCCTTGTAAGTTCATCAGGTCTACAGTTTCCCAGTAAGTCTCGGCATCCGTTGAATTTTAAACTGCGTAGCCATCTCATTTAAGGATGCGCGACAGTTATGGACAATTAGTCAGACATGTTCATGCCAAGGATGTTAACACTTGTTGTGGACAGAATACTGCGACCAAGCCTAGCGACAACCTCTCCCATCAACTAACCCTGAAACAAGCTGCAGTGATCTGAAAATCTCCGAGCCACCTCCAAACCCTAATCCCCAGAATAGATCCCAAAGCCAAGCTTTCATCCGTCCGTATAAGTATCCGCTATGCCACCCACCCAAAAGTCCCTGGTCGATATATAGACGGTAGAGAGGTGATTATGCCCATCCATCAAAGTCAAATCATCAGCGTTCGGAGAAAAACAGCATTCCCCATTATTAGCCCATTGTGAAGTCGATCGCTTCCCGAGTATATCCAAGGCAGCAAGATGCCGCATAATATCCAATTCATCTGATAAAGAAGTATGTAGTTCTTCCTGATGCTCACAGAAACCATTCTTTGTACCCTCTGCAAATATTTAAGAGAGCTCACCTTATCCAACAAACAATGAATACATACTCAACACTAGGGTGAACTACAACTGTGCATATCCATGGTTTAATACTGGAACTTAGGCTTTGGCGACCCCTTATTCCTACAGAAGTTCACAGCAATCTCCGAGTTTTTAGACCTTTCACGGATGTTGTGTTTGAAAAACAGTTGTCCACAATTACTTGGCCCCCTGCTCGTTCTGCGCCTATCCCGGGATATGTTAAGCCCTTTCACCACCTTTCGCCACCCTTTCATCTCTTCTCTATCCCCTTTCGAAATGAAAGCAACACATTAATTAGTAGGGAGTATTTCTAGTGTTGCTTTTCTTTAAAAAAAAAGAAAATAATGATGGAGAAGAAGCAACACAAAACAACCCTGTAGACTGAAGTACTTTATTATAACATAAAAATTTTTGTAGAGAAAAGTCCAATTAATCTAAATCATTTATATAGGAAAAATAAATGTGATTTGATTTTTAGAATTTACATTATGATTAGAAAAAAATTTTAATAAATTACATTTTAGGCCAAAACGTATCTATTATTTTAAGTGTACTTTACAAGTTATGTCTCAGCTATTCGTATTTAAACAGCCAGCTGTAAATAAAATTTACATATTTTTCAATTTTACTACACAACACTACACATTAGTGAATTTCTTTAAATAGATATGAAAAAAATGTTAAAGTCCAACAAAAAGTCGTTAAAAGAATTCGAAACATTTTTACATAAAAATGGTTTTTTATCGCATTTGTAATGTTGATAAATTATGTAAATGTTTTTCGTTTTTATATTGTTTTCTATCAAATTCTAATTCAAATAATTATGTATATAAAAACATTTGTATGCTAATGAATATTCAATACAAAACATTTGAATTTGCTATTAAATTTGGAAAGAAAAGGTTTATTTTTTTTTTTAATAAAAATTGTAAACCATTTTTATGGTATGTTGGGATTTTATTGAGAATTAAATTTCTCAATATTGGAAAAAAATAAAATATCTTTGAGCCGCTGATTAATAAGATATTAAAATTAGTATTAGAAATCTATGAAAAATACCTATAAAACCTGAAACTTAAAAAATTTGCATGGAAAAAACTTAATTCTACAAGAATTTTTATTTTAATGGGATAAAAAAATTAATCTTCTACAGGGTGACCTAAAAAGGAAGCAACCGATGTGTGTTTATTTGGACCTTTAAGTGTTTTTCCATTCATTTTTTGAAGATTATATCGATCCCGAGGGTGTCGCCATTGTTGATAATCATTTGGTCTCTTTTACTGCATTTTTCATCGTTTTGGAGAGAACTTCGGGCGATAAGTTCCCTTAGTCTAATCGGATATTCTCCTTTAGAGCTTTCAGAGTCTGTGGCTTCTTCACAAAGAACCGTGACCCAAAAAAGCTCCAAAGAAAGAAGACTGGAAAGCTTAAATTCGGGGAGATTCTGCTGGCCACTGCAAATCGCCAAAACGAAATATTAGACGACTTAAAGGAGCATTCTTCATAGTCCATTATAGCGCGAACTCTGTGTACAGTTGCGCCATTATGGAACCACATGTCGTTTGCTCCCAATTCATCAATTTGCGGAAACTGGTTAATTACAGCTGTGTTGCTCTTTCCAGGCACAGTTACCGCGTTACACACGACTTCCTTTGGGAAAAAAGGCCCGACGACACCTCATCGCATCATATAGTGGTTTTGAATGGTAATGGCTCTTCGTGAATTTTGTTTGTTACAGAAACCATTCAGATGAAAATTGGCCTCGACGCTCCTGATAAATTTGGACAGAAAGTCGTCCATTGAAAAATAGTCACGAGTATTCCGCGTCTATTCTGTATCCGCCCTGCGGGAAAAAACGGGACGGTTGGGAATTGGGACCTGTCCCGTGATAGGTGAAAGCTGGACCGGTTCCGAAAATACATATCACGTTATATGAAAAGAGGACCGCTTTCTAAAGTACCTACCACGTGACCGGCTTAAAAGTCATCACATGTTCTTTTATACCAGTTCTGTGACATGTCACAGAGGGCATTTTACCCCCTCCTAGGACAAGCCCATGTTAAAGTTACCGGTCCCTATCACAATGAAGCGGTCACGTGACGTGTCCTGGGATAGGTCCTTTTCCCGCAGGGTTCTTACAAATATTAATATATAAAACTGACAGTTGCCGTAATTAGCAAAAGTTACAGCATCTTCCAATAGATTGATACATTTTGGGCCACAATACAACTCATACCAAGGAAATTACCAAAGAGAAAAAATTTGGTTTAAGGTGAATTGTGTTACTACACGAAATTTTTCTCCAATGTATTTTATATGTAAACTAGCGAGTGGGATGACATTTTTAGTTGGCAACACTTTCCACCTTGGTTTATCTAGGAGATTTATGTGTTTCCAATCACCAATGAGATTATCAATAAGTGAAACCGGCTCAATACTTATTTATTAAGGAGTAGAATGAGACTTTTCGTTGGCAAAACCGCCCTCCTTAGCATTTTTATATTACCAAATAATGTGTAAAGTAATGTGTAGCCATAGGGGCTCATGGATTACTTTACACCTTACTTCACTGATAAATTTTACAGGCGATGAGCCTCAAAGTAATGTATATACCCATGACTTTTGAGGTGATAATGTAAGGGGTTACTTATAGGGTTACGAGAATGGAAAAAGTAATGTGTCTAAGAATAGGTTTTTAAAAATGAGGAATTTTTAATAAAAAAAATTATTACAAATATTTAAAACGTTATTAAAAAAAAATTTGGTCGTGATGGGAATGGAACAAGGAAAATCTGGTTGCCAGCCAAGAACTCTACCCACTGAGCTATCGACGCATAAAGTATTTAAGTGCTTTAAACTTAAATGAATTGTTGCGCTTCGTTTTTTTTTTTGCTAGTGTTGTCAAAACAAACATACATTACCCTTTTGCTTACAAAAAAACACAAAGTAATGTATCTAAAAATAGATTTTCAAAAATATTCCAATTATTACTTTACATTTATAAATCATATATTACGTAAAAAGGTAACGAGCTATCATTACAAGGTAACGCAAGAGAATATCGCACCCATTATCAAAGTTCTGTTGGGACGTTTAGAGTAAGATACACCAAAGTCCTTAAGGTGGAGGTGCTGCTGCCAACTAAAACAGGCATCTCAATCGTTAGTTAACATATAAAATACATGGGGAAAACGTAACGGGTAGTAACACATTTTCCCATTAAAACTAAATTAGTTTATTTTCTTGATCTACTCTTTTTGGAAATAACTACAGATTGGGGAACAACAAGAGACACCAATTTAGAGAGAAACATTTAGTTGGCAGCACCACACCATGACGATGTCTCTCACGTCGTAAAAAACGTTCTCTTAGTTTTGTATGTGCAGATTTCAAAGGTTCAGCATCTTTTTAAATTGGATTTTTTGCGATTCCAATTGAATTTCTTTGCAAATCCAATTAGTTTTTAGCAGATTTCCCAATTGGATTTGAAAAAAAGGTTTTAAAACAGGGATATTTACTCAAATTTTTGCAGAAATCAGGGAAATTTGCTCAATTTTCCCCTGTTTTCTCAAAGTTTCCGAACCTTTGTATTCTGTATAAAATTTTATTTGGCTGTTGACGGCGTTGCATCCTCTATACTATTCTTCCTCTATGGCAGCACCCGAAACTTTATCGATATTGGTTTATCTTGAAAATTAATATCTTTGAAATCACCAAAGAGAGTAGAACAACAAGAGAAACCAATTTTGTTACTTCTTCCAAATGTATTTTATATGTAAACTAACCAGCAGGACGATACTTTTAATTGGCAACACTATACACTTTAGAGATTTAAGTTTATCTTGTAAGTTAATATCTTTGAAAATCACAATCCTTGCCATATTTTTCCTAAATAACACAAATATTTATTTTGAGAATTTTAAACTTTGGTCACCCAAATAATTTTTCCATAGATTGGTGTTTGCAATAACTTCAAACTCTATTACTTATTATTCAATTAACTAGTTCAAATATTTTATTGATTTTGAAAACTATGTAAAATGTGATAGGTACAGTTCAGAATTTAAATCGTTGTTGGATTGAATTTAAAATTCCAAAAATGGTGTTAAATGTGCTAAGTTTTTTTTTTTTTATTACATTTTCAGGCCTAAAAGTTCACTTTTTTTTTTTTTGTTGTTCCTTTCATTCATATTAATTCAGTTTTGTTGCTATAAATCGTTTTGGATCATTGACAATGCATAAACATCAACATACCAAGTTTTTGCTTTACATATTGTATGACATTTGTCCATATCGAAAACGTACAAACAACATTTACATACATACGTTTGGAATTTTAAATTAGAGTTTGTTGGTTAATGTAAACAACAATAAGGAGTGTCACAGTAATGCGGTATTAAGGTTAAGCTATAAATTAAAAAAAAAATAAACATGTTTTCTATTTAAATAATATGTTGAAGTGTTCTTTATTCTGAAGTTTAAGGTACCAAAACCTGAACGGACAACTTTTCTTTGAAAAAATTAGTTTTGACTTATTTATGCCCGCAAATGTAACCAACAATTATAGATGTCTGAGATCTTTCTATTTTGTTAACACTTATTGTGAACCTCCTTAATATATATATAAAACTACCTTAGTACATTAATATATTGACAACTCTTTTTTGTCCCCTGTTATACTTCCAAATTTATATTCAATTATTCTATTAAGAAATAAGTTAATTTATTTTTCTATAAAATTAAAATAAATTCATTTTCTTTTGTAAACAAGATTTACATAATTATGCCATAAATAAATTATATTAAAATAATAAGGAAAAAATTGCAAACAAATGATTGGAATAATAAAATTTTAAACCATAAAATTTAGCAATCAAAACAAAATTTTAAAAAAACTCTAATGAGAAACTCGGTCTTAAAATTTCTTTCATAATATACAAACTTGGCAAATATTAAAATATTTAAAATTAAATTAGGAACTGGTAACCCTGTGTATTATTTACACTCAAAATTATACACGAATAATTTAACTAAAATACTTTTAATTTTTTGGCTAAAAATAAAATTGGTTGAATTTTACAAAGTTTTTAGTTTAAAATTAGTAAATCTATAAACATTTTTTACAAATATTTATAAATAAAGGCCTGAAAATTTAAAGAAGAGCTATTCCAAAAACATTCAAAACGATTGTAGTGATTTTTGGAATGAAATTCGTTGGGTTTCCCAAAAAAATTTAACCATGGATATTCCGCGTTCTCACTATACACTCAGGAAAAAAGTTAGTAGAAAAATTTGTAAATAGTTTTTAATCCCACTACTATTTTTGTACTGATTTTTAGTAAAAAAAAATTTATTTAGCAAATCTTTTTGCTATTTAAATTTTACAAATAACATAATTTTTACAGAATATTTACAAATTTTTGTTGCTAATTTCAGAAACCATTTTACATATTTCTGAAAACCGATTTGCTAAAATTAGAAAAAAAAATTACTAATTCTAAAAAAGTGGATATTGAAGGAAATGTTATTTCTAATTAAAACTTACACCTACAAAATTTAAATTGCCTTAAAATGTTACATAAATTAAAAAAAAAGGATTGGAAGTGAAGATACCGACTCATACGACATCCACTTAAAATAGCACTAAATAGTTTTTTTAGTTCAAAAATCAGCTCTAAAAAAAATTTAAATTTTACCTTAAAAGCAAAAAAAAATTTACTTAAATATTTTTCAAAACAGAAATTACCAAATTAAAACAATGATAAATTCGTTTATATTTTTAAACCTATGATTTTTTTTTAATTTTGTCTAAAATATTTTTGGAAAAAAAATAAATAAAATAAAAACTTTGATGCTCGATAAAATTTTGTACTAATATTAATAGCATTTAGTAAATTTTTTTTTTTATTTCCCTTTTCTAGTTTTTCAATTCCACTTGTCCCCTTGTCTGATGTTTAAGTTCTACTCGTTACCCATTCTACTACATTTCATTCTCCTCTCTAATGATTCAATTTCCATCGCTCCCCTTTACATTTCATTTTGTCCCCTTGTCTAGTGTTTTCATTCCACGTGTATAAATTGTTAGCTTTTTTTTGTAGTGTTTTAATTCCACACGTTCCCCGTTCCATTCCATTTAATTCTTCTGTTTTTCGATTCCGCTCGATGTTCCTTACATTTGATTTCGTCTTCCTTGTCCAGTATTTTCATTCCACTCGTCCCATTTCATTATTGTGTCTAGTTTTTCAGTTACATTCGCTGTTCTTTACAATACATTTTGTTCCCCCCGTCTAGTTTTTCAATTTCATTCGTTCCCCGTTCTATTCCATTTTGTTCCCCTTGTCTAGTATTCCTATTCCACTCGTTCCCCGCTCCCTTTACAAAAAGGTATAATTTTCAATGATATCTGCAGACATAAATCAGAAGTCCCTTTTAAAAATTGACTCAGTATACATGGTCCTGTTCGGAAATGCATCTTCATCTAATACGAATCTGTGATTAGTTTGCAGTGCTGATAGAAATCAGCTGATTTATTAGACATTTTTGTGAAGCGTGTTTAATGAATGTATCATTTTTGAACATCTGCCAATTGCGGTATTGCAAACTGATGCTTTCACAAATGTGCTGCCCATTGCAGGTTTAGTTGAAGACGTTGTATTATTTTGAGTATCTTAAATAATGCAGATTACTGTATAATAAAATAATAATTCCGGTTTAATTAACCCGCCAACATCCGGTAAATCGTGAATTTGAAGCCATAATTTTCATAATAAAAATACAACAGTATATTGTTACGTAATAAATAAAAATAATTTACAGATTAATTTTTTATTAAACTTAAGAATAAAATCATAAAACCATATACAAATAAGGTAACACACCTACTTTTTTGTTGTTGTTGTTGTTATTATTATTATTACATAAATTATTTAAATGAATTACTAAATATGACTAGAGATGACAATAATAAATAAAAGAAAAATATTATACTCAATTTACACTTAAACAAAAATTTGTAGTTTTTTAAAACTACTTATATTTACTTGTCAAATTTCATACAAATTTTCAATCAAAAATTGAAAGTTTTAAAAATTTTCTTGTTTTTTTTGTAGTGTAAATTCGGCTTTATACTTAAGCTCAAAAAAATAAATCAGTAAAAACATTTAAAATCACTTTAACATATTTTTCATTAATTTTAGCAAAATACTGGGGGTATTTATGAGCCAATTTATACAATGCAATTGATTGCATGCAATTTTCTTTAATTCCCTTTTCAAAGGGAATAATATATTATATGATAATATATTATTAGATAAGGCAACATATTATTACGGAAATTCGATTCATAATTTCCATTCACTCGTAAAAACACAAATCCCCATATGTTAGCCCTGAAATATAAAATCGTTAAATGGCAACCTTTCACCATAACAAATTTTTCTTCTGTTAAACTTCAAAAGGTCATTCCCAAAGTTGCCAGTATGCAGCTTCCGGACGGTGCTGCCACATTCTAGTTATTTTAACCCCCACATATAAATACGCCAGCAATGTGGCATGGCAGTTAGTTGATAATAAAACGCTAAAGAACAAGCATTGACGATTAATTAAATTGTGTATTCTATGGAAGTGTAAACTTAATAGAGTTTAAATAAAGCCTCTTGTGTAATCGTTTTGAATTTCTATTTAAATAAAGAGAAGCTAAAAAAAATTACAACAGTGTTTATTATGTGCAGTATGAAAAGAACTAGATTTATTTAAAGCAAATAAATCAACGATTTTGGAAGGTAAAATCGTAAGAATATGATTATATATAAACTTTTTTACTCAGCTAGTTTCACTTACAAAACAGTGGACTTTTCCCTTCACATTTTACAAAATTTTTACTTGATTCCACTAATCTGCTTTTTTTTTTGAGTGTACAAGTACTAATAAATAAATAAGCAAAAAATCAGCTGTTTAATTTTAACTTGGTACGACAACACTATTAACAAATTTGCATTAAACCTAACAGACCATAAATGGTTGAATGATTATTTAATATATAATTATGAATGAATATCTAATGTAAATTAGATACTTGGATGATGATGATACATTACAATTATATTTAGAACTACACGATTGGAATAAGCAAAACAAACAGGAACTAAAGATTTATAGACATATAACAAATTCAATACCATAATTTTCAAAATTCTTAATAATTTACCAAAATAAGAAAAATTATATGGTAACCAGTCGGGTGATTCAATTTAAATTTGAAATTTAAAAAAAATAAAATATTAAATAAATATATTATCACTTAATAACTAGAATAGGCCCTCTGATAGAAAATTTGCAGTGTTTATGTGGCAAGTTATTAACAATAACATTCACTATAAACTAATAGCACCTATAGAACATCGTCAATAATTCTACGCATTAATTTTAATGCTAAATTTATTTGGTATTTTCGAACATAAATTACCGCACTAACATAGCTATTGTGCATTAATGTTATATACCGCAGCATTCACTATAAAATGATAACACCCAAAGTAAACAATTTCTTTTTAATTTATAATATTTTACCTGGCCCATTGTGCAATATGTTAGTTTCCATTAAAATATAAAATCAATTATTTTAATCTTATAAATAGCCATATTTAAAAAAAAAAATCATTTCATTTAATAATCAAGACATGTCAATCATGAGCGTAATGAATGAATGAATGTTAGTTAAACATTTGTTAATAGGCTATCAATTTTGAGAATAATTTCAAAACTACTGTTACGAAAATAATATACATTATTATAAACTTAAGTAAATATATAATGATATGTTTAAGGCGATAATGATTTGTTAATTTTTAGGTTTGAGGCTAAACAAAAACTATTATTTTTTTTTAACAAAACATATGTTGGTAACTACATGAGAAAAATATCAAGAAAAAGAAAGAAAGAAAAACGGTAAAATACAATATATGTAATTAAATTTAGAGCGTTTGATAGAACAGCAGCGAATTATTACTTTTAAATTTAAAGATTTTTTTCATTTTTCCTTAGCCGAAATAAGAGAAATTTTTTTATAGAAACGTTTTTTACACACTTTCTTAGTTTAACATCAATATGACCAAAAAAAAATGTCTCAATATAAATTCGGCTATTTCTAAGCGGAAGGGTCGAATTAAAAATTTAACGATTCACAGGGTTTCATAAATAAATTCACTCTGTCCTTGACAAAAGTCATACAATGGCAGGGGGTTTTCGAGTAAAAATAAAACTAATGAAGAATAAGTCTACTGGGAAATATTTATCTTGTCCAAAATTAATTGACTACAAACGAGGTAAAGTTTCGAACTTAAGAGAAGCTTATTTCGTTCTTGACGCGGATAAGTGCTTCGCGGTAGTACATTTTTTTATTGAAACGCTTCTGAAAGACTTTCATATTTTAAAATCAATTTTAAAAAGAAAATGTCTTTAAATAGAAATTTTAGTTTTTAGAGAATTTTAGATTTAGAGATGATTTTCACCTGACGCTTAGAGGGAAACAATAGGTATGTACGAGGTAATTTTGGGTAAATTCTGGTAAAATGAGAAAATCAAAATATTCTCTCACAAAACCATAAAAATGCCCAAAATACTGTGAATGCACAAAATCACATTTCATACCCAAAAATAAACTTATTCATATTAAAAGAACAACTTAATTAATAAATATATTTGAAATTGCAAATAACTTTTTACATTTTTAAATGTATTTTTCATTATTAAGAAAAAAAGTTATTTGTAGTAAATTTTTTTATTTAACTTTAATTTTTTCACAAATGCAAAACAGCTGATTTATCAGCTACAGGTGATGATTTGACAGTTTTACCGTTTTACCCAAATAAAATGTAAGGCTAAGTTCTGGTAAAAAGAGAAACAACGCTCTTATTTATCCAATTTTTGTTACAAGAAACGCTTTCTGATATGATTGAGTTCCCGCGGGCACCCGCGGTGACGTATGTCACCGGAGAAACGTTGGTCCAACGTTTCTCAAATAAAATAGGCATTTCTTTGATCAATAATTTTATCGCTGGAGCTAAATCTCTTTCCACCGAGCCATTTATTTAGGTTTGGAAATAGGAAATAGTCACTGGGGCTAAATCCGGAGAATATGGGGGATGAGGTACCAATTCGTAGCCCAATTCATGGAATTTTGCCATTGAGATTACACACGTCACATGATTACGTTAATGGTCAATTGAGAGCAAACGCGGCACCCATCTTGCAGACAGCTTTCTTAAATCCAACTGATCATTTAAAATCGAAAACAAACTGCCATATAAAAGGCCTATGGCATTAACAATCTCATGAAATTTTACTCTACCATATTGTGGATTTTTTCGACTTTTTCGGGTGTTTTGACCTCAATTCCCCGTACAGAACGTTAAGCGCAATTTGTACTTGTGCGACCACAACGAAAAGCCGGTAAACCACTTTTTTACCATTGAAATCGATGGTGCAGAGTACCCATAGTATTTATGAAGCTTTTCCTTGGTTTGATTGACGGTTTTTTTTGCAAAAAATAATGTTTAGTGAGCATTCGAAATACCCCTTTTTTAATTTTTAAAAAAATCCACGAGGTTGTATGTTTTGAACTGCTGTTAAACGCAAAGTAAATGACGGAACTTGCTCAAAATTTGATAGTAGTATATTAACAGGTGATACTTGATGGGAACAGTGTTGCATTTCATATTACTACGAGGGAAGTTCGAAAAGTCATGGACTTATTGATCCGTCCTCGTATTTACGCTCTGACATATAATATTGATAATAAAAAAGGAATTTAAGAGTCTCTACTTGCTAAATAAGTTAAAATTTTTGCTCCAGGACTCACCGGACAACGTCAGAAGACACGTTGGTATATATTTTTTAATATTAAGCACAGCTTTCAGACTTTGTAGTAAGCGGAATCAATTTCGGTTAAATTTTAAAATGTTTATCAATTTTGCTAAATGTTGCAATTTTTAAAAAGTGAAAATCGCTAAAACACCTTAAATAATAACACTAGATCAACAATTTTTGGTGGCAAATTTTATTTTACTGGTAGTGTTATTTAGGCAAAAATCGAAACAATTTGATTACTTATTCGTCTTCAACCTTTTTTATGCTATACCACCTAAATAAAGCCAAATATTATCGATATCTAAGGAAAGAGCAATAACAGCGAAAAGGTACTATTTTAAATGATGTTTGATACGCAATAGAAATTCTCATTTATCAACGCTGTTGAAGGGCATAAAAACAAAATTCGACTTTATTGCTTTTACTTGCTGTTTTATAAATTATGTAAAGTTTTAATTTATTTCAGCTAAAAACTTGGTAAATTTTCCCAAATTGTCGACAGCATCAAAATATTAATTTTTATCTCACTATTTGTGTGATTTTTTTAAGGGTTGCAAATCTTCGTTAAAACAAAACACAGAGTTGCCCGCAATTAGTAGTATGAATACCGAGTCATTTAGAAAAAGTAACCAGATTAAATGCGGGGTTAATCAAATAGATTTAGCTATGGTATAATCGACTTGTTTAGTGCTCGATTAAGCAGTTAATTTGTCTTTTACTAGATTACTTTTTCTGCGTAAATTGGCTATAAGATATATTTTACAAAGATGCCAACACTTAAGATCCAATAAACCGAATTTTTATGTTATGAATCAATTCAACGTTTTCTTTTGTAAATTTTTATGTTTTTCTATTAAAAATAACACATTTACGTTTTTTTCTTTGCTGGCCATTATTGGCGTCTTACTGACAATTGTCAAATATTTGTACAAATTATGTTGTACTTATAAGAGCAAAAACCATTTTACCTACAAAAGAAAAATCAACATCCGCAATTAAATTATTTTACACAAAATTAAATTCCACCGCTGAAAAAAAAAAGTATGTCGTCACTTTAGAATTTAAAGAATGAAATTTTTTCTGTTTTAGCAGAAGACAATTCTAAACAAGAAATGAAATAAAAGCGAAATAAAATTTTGGCAAACAATACATACTATCAAGAAATTGTCTAAATTGACACATCAAACGTCGTCTAACGATTGACAATAGGTCGATGCAAATAGACATCATAGCTAAAGAAGAACAAAAAAAAAAATAAAAATATATTAAAAAAAAACTCAAGTAAATCAACTTTTACTGTTTTACATTTAAGTGTTTATCTTGAATTTTAATTTTATATCAAGCTAACAAAAAAAAAAAAGAAAAATCAAAAAAAGAAAAATCAAATAAAGAAAAATCAAGAGATGAAAATCATGAAATGAGTTCAATGACCAATATTTGTATTTAAAATTGCATCAATGCATGGGCCAAGTTTTAGTTTTTGTGGTTTATTTTAATTTCTTAAATGTATTCAAAATAACAGAAAAATCTTATTTTATTATTTTTTTTTTAATGTTTGTTGGAAAGAAATTGTCACACTTTAGATTATTTTTCGAGTGTATGTACTATAAAGGATAAACTATACCCTACCCTTAAAAACAACCAATGATTATTATCTTAATTTATTTCAACATTTAATGTAGGGTACTTAAAGTACTTCTATATGTCGTCATGCTTTTAATATATGTTAGAGTGGGTCGAATTCTCAAAATTAGCAATTAAAAATAGTGGGAAAGTGGGAAAAATGTAATTGTTGAAAAATTAAAAAATTTTAAAATCGTTTCAGGTGCAACCATTACAAATTCCGAAAAAAAAGATTTTATTTTATGCTGATTGTATAAATGTACATATACAGGGTGAGGCAATAGGTATCACCCTATTGGAAAGTGCTGCCACTTTTGGTTTAGACATTCATGAAGTAAAGTAAATTTATAGTGAATCACAATGAATCACTATACACCATAAGAACTCGCGATAATTGCGATAATGTTTGAAAGCTTTTTCATCAAAATTGATAACAAAAATAAGCAAAATTTTCGGTTCTGGAAGACGGAAAATCCACGAATAATTTACGAAGTAACATTAAACCCTCTCAAAGCCACCGTGAAAAAGTGATTACACCTTGTTTTTTTTCGAAGAAGCCGATGGTAACGCTATGACGGTAAACGGCGACCGATATAGAGCCATTCTGACTGCATTATATGGATTTGGAGGACATGTGATTCCAACAGGATGGTGCTACTTGTCATACTGCTGCGCCAACATATTTGAGGGATTCCTTCCCGGTGAGTGTAATCTCGCGTTTCTGTGATTTGGCTTGGCCAGCCAGATCTCCCGTTTTTACTCTAACAGAGTTCTTTCTCTGTGGATATTTAAAGTCATTGGTGTACGCGAACAAGCCCAGCATAGTTATGCAAAATGTTATCAAAAGAGCCCAAATTTGCATCAACGCCAGCGGCGGCCATTTGTCGGTTATAATTTTCCACAGTTTATTAAAACAAAAATCTATAAATTCAAGTAAAAATAATCCGTTAAATACAAAATCCGATTTCTCTTTACGAGGGCGGATCAATACGTCCATGACTTTTCAAACTTCCCTCGTAGTTATATGAAATGCAACACTGCTCTCATCAAGTACCACCTGTTAATAGATTGTCAAATTTTGAGCAATTTCCGTCATTTACTTTGCTTTTAACAGCAGTACAAAACATACAACCTCGTGGATTTTTTTAAAAATGGAAAAAGTGAATTTTGCAAAAAAAAAAAAAAAACGTCAATCAAATCAAGGAAAAACTTGATAAATACTATGGGGGCTCTGCACCATCGATTTCAATGGTAAAAAAGTGGTTTACTAACTGTCGTTGTGGTCGCACAAGTACAAATGACGCTGAACGTTCTGGACGGCCAATTGAGGTCAATACGCCCAAAATGTCGATCGAAGAGTAAAATCGCGTGAGATTGTTGATGTCATAGGCATTTCATATGACAGTGTGGTTTCGATTTTAAATGATCACTTGGATTTAAGAAAGCTGTCTGCAAGATGGGTGCCGCGTTTGCTCTCAATTGACCATAAACGTAGTCGTGTGACAACTTCAAAGGATTGTTTGGAGTTGTTTAACCGCAATTCGAATGAGTTTTTGAGGCGTTTTTAAACTGTGGATGAAACATGGATCTATTACAACACTGCGGAGACCAAGCAGTCTAAACAATGGGTTTTTCCGGGTGAACCGGCTCCGAAGAAAACCAAGGTAAGTTTGTCTTCCAATAAGGTGATGGCAACAGTTTTTTTTTTGGGATGCAAGCGGGATAATCCACATCGATTACCTTCAAGTGGAAAAATAATAAACGGCGAATATTATGCCAACTTATTGGATCGCTTTAACAAGGATTTAAAAAAACGACCCCATATCGCCAAGAAAAAAGTTCTTTTTCATCAAGATAATGCACGGGTGCACACGTGTGTAGTCTCAATGGCAAAATTCCATGAGTCATTGGGGGCTAAATCCGGAGATTGACTATTCCCTATTTTCAAACCTAAAGAAATGGCTGGGTGGAAAGAGATTTAGCTCCAAAAATGAAATTATTGATTAAACATTGCCAATTTTATGTACCTCGAAAAATCCTATTTTTTGAAAGGGATACAAAAATTGGAGAAACGTTGGACTAAGTGTGGAGGAATATTTTTTTGTATTAAAAATTGTGTTTCATTCAAAAAGTCACGGACTTATTGATCCGCCCTCGTAAACAAAAGTTATAGCGAAAGGAAATCAGATGATGACTTTTTCCCCACACTGATGGGACAATAACCTGATTATTTTAACCTAAGTATTTTGAAACGACAACGAATTCGAGTTCAGTCCAGAATTTGTAAGCTTCAGGAAGAGAAAATTTTATCAGGCATTTGAATGCGCCTCGCAGCAAACAGTCGTACGAAAACATACGACAATGATAAATTTAAATTCTCCTTGATTCAGCGTTCAAAAAAGATAATGAACGTCCTAAAAACGTCCTAAAAACGTCCTAAATCGGATTCCGTTTCTTATTTTTCACTTTTGCATTTTGATTTTTTAGAAAAGCACCACGAAAATCCCCTGAATCGAGTACCAAGGAAAATGTATTTGTTTTGTATCTCCTTAATATGGCACATAAATCCTATTTCACACAGAACGACTCTTCAGTTTGTGGAAGAGGGGAGGGAAGAAGAGAGGTAATTGGTTTTCGACAAATCCTTTTGTTTTTTTATTCTTAATTTTGTTTTTCATTCATTTTAAACCAAGTGTAGACAAAAATTGCTGAAAAAATTTCTCTGTGTGAACATAAAGGCAACTTTAAAAGAGAATTGACAAGAATTGCTGCAACAAAAGTTGCTCTGTGTGGAATGGGACTAAGAAAGCTATAACTATCTTTAATATTTTTTTTAATTTAAGGTAATGACTCACCTTAATAAATTTTTTCAGTGTATATAATTATAAGGATTTAAATTAAAATTTTATATTTTTTCACGCACGAACCGATTACCGTTTATATATATTTTTTTTAATTCTCAGCAACAAATACACATTTACTTATTAATATTTCAATGAATTTATTAATAAAAAGAATTTTATTATAAACATTAAATATTATAAAACTTCAAAGAGAATGATACTTCTTACTAAACATGCTGAAATATATTATTTAATACTAAGCAATCCCTCTCTCAAAAGAGAGAGCAATATTCCAATTAAGAGAAATTAAACATCAATTAATATCATTGCACAATAATTACGAAAAATAATATTGAAAAATAATAAAAATTTACCAACAATTTTAACTTTACTAATACTATAGTTTTTTTTACTCATTCTCCTTTTGTTCAAAGCAAAGTAGAGAAATAACAAATAATTTTAAAATTAAAGAAAACTTCCATTTTACAATTTACTTTTCTATAATTTTTTTTTTTTTAATTTTTAATTAAAATTTAACATTTAAATTTCTTTTATGACGGTTTTCTTAAGAATTAAAAAACACTTTTACTATTTTTCTAACACTTACGATCGGGGGACGTGTGAAACCTTCCGATTTATTTGTGTACTAAATAAAAACTAATAAAGCCAATTCTGAAGTTAATAAATAGTTTAATGAGAGATGAAGAAGTAAAAAATAAAAAGGAAAACAAACAAGAGTACACAGTCATTCTCATCATGAAGGGACATGCAAAAGTTTACAATATTTTATAATTATTCTCAAGGTAGTCATTTTAGCTATTTTCCTCCTAAAGTTGGCGATTTTTTTTCATAGGCGTATAAAAAAAATTGCTAGATTTAGCCATTTAATATTTTTCCTTACTATTAGTAGCTATTTATTTTTTCTTCTTAGTTACATTTAGCGATTTTTTTAATAATTTTTTGTCAAGGGTTTTTATAATTTTTTTAAACTTATTTTTTAAGATTATAAGCTTTTTGCAAACTTGGCCTATTTATTACATTTAAAGGAAAATAATTGATGAAATTGTTGATTAAAAATTAAAATAAAATAGTAAAGGACAATTTAAGGTCTATATTATACTTATGACAGGTGGGGCAATAAGAATCACCCTATTGGGAAGAGCTGCCATTTTTGCCAATGGCATCGTCGGTCAGTTTGAATTTGAGATTCGTGAAGAAGACTCGTGCGAAATTTTGGAACTCAACGATGAAGTGGATAATTTTCCATTAAAATTGATCATGTGTCACGAGGCCCATTTTGATCTCAGCGGCCACGTCTATAAGCAAAATTCTCTAGGGGGGGACGGAAAATCCAACCTCTCAATGTCACCGCATGGAGTGCAGAAAAGTGATTGGACCTTATTTTTTCGATGAAGCCGACGTAAACAGTTTTTAATATTCAGCCCACTCTAATGTATTTCATTTATTTTGTGATCTTATTTTTTTTTTTTCCTTGTTCTTATTATCGATTCTTCGGAAACGTTATGTTAATTTGTATTTTTTTTTTAGTTTTAATTTCAACTCATCTAAATATTCTTAAAATGGTTGAAACATTTTGTTTTTAGACTTAACATCAAATAGTTTTTTTCTATAAATTGATGTCGCTCGTTTTCATTATTATTTCTTTTTTTTTTTGTCACAAATGTCTGGTTGGTTTGTTTTCGCTTTTAAATAAATGTGTTGACTGGATGTCAGACGTTTTTAAAATGTATGTATTTTGATTTTGCATTACTTTGAATATTGTTACCGATACTTTTTAAATATAAGAATAGTGAAATATTTTAATAGCGGATAGGGACAGTGGTTCCGACATAATGTCTTTGGAAGATAAATATTTTCATATTTTCTAATCTGTGTCAGTATTTTTTAACTTCACATCACTCTCTGAAATAAATTCCTCAAAAAAAACTAATTCCTCAAAAAAAAACTAAACAGCAAGTCAGAAAATAGGGTAACCCAAGTGTACCGTAATCGTAAAATAAAAGAAAACCAATTTTTGATTAAATGCAATTAAATAAAATTTTATTGAATATAGTTAATTTGCCTTAAAAACCTAGAAAACCTGATAGAAAATAAAAATGATATTTAATAACCAGGACAGCGACTTTCATGTACTAACATAAATTGCAAATATGAAGAAAAAAATTTAAAATATACTTTAAAAGTAAAGTAACATAAAAAATATGCATTACAAATAGAAAAATATGCATATATATTTAACAGCTGATACATATACGAGGGCAGATCAATAAGTCCGTGACTTTTCGAACATCCCTCGCAGTTATATAAAATGCAACTCTGATCCCTTCAAGTACCACCTGTTAATAGACTACTGTCAAATTTTCAGCCAGTTCCGTCATTTACTTTGCGTTTAGCGGCTGTTCAAAACATACAACCTCGTGGATTTTTTTAAAAATGAAAAAAAGTGAATTTCGACCGCTCATTAAACATTATTTTTTGCGCAAAAAAACCGTCAATCAAACCAAGGAAAAGCTTGATAAATACTATGGGGACTCTGCACCATCGATTTCAATGGTAAAAAAGTGGTTTACCGGCTTTTCGTTGTGGCCTTACAAGCACGGAAGATCCCGAACGTTCTGGAAGCCCAGTTGAGGTCTCTACACCAAAAACAATTGAAAAAATTAACGATATGGTGTTGGCCGATCAGAGATTGAATGTGCGATAGATTATGGAAGACATAGGCATCTCACATGGCTCCGTGGTTTCAATTTTGAACGATCATATGGGTATGAAAAAGCTTTTCGCAAGATGGCTGTTGCGTTTGCTCACAATCGACCATCAACGGAATCGTGCGACAGCTTAGTTTACATGGCAAAAATCCATGAAGTAGACTACGAATTGCCCCCTCATTTACCTTATTCTCCGGATTTAGCCCCCAGTGACTATTTCCTATTTTCAAACCTAAAGAAATGGCTCGGTGGAAAGAGATTTAGCTGCAACGATGAAATTATTGGTTAAAAAAAATCTCTATTTTATGGACCTCGAAAAATCCTATTTTTTGGAAGGGATACAAAAATTGGAGAAACCTTGGACTAAGTGTATTGAGTTAAAAGGAGATTATGTTGAAAAATATTTTTTTTGCAAAAAAAAACTGTGTTTTATTCAAAAAGTCACGGACTTATTGACCCACCCTAGTACAAAACAATAATTTTTTTAAGAAAAATGGACTACTTTAAATAAAAAAGGATTTTATAAGCATTGAAAAAAAAACACAGATGGAAATATATAAGTTACAGGGATAAAGGCGCTAAAATTTAAATTTTTAGGTTTTACGTTTCTTATTTAACTTCAAACAATTTTAAAAATTCTAGCGTTGCCAACAACAATTAAAATTTTTTGGAAAATTCAGAGTTGTGTTCGACAAATTTAATTCCACATTGATATTTTACAATCTTTATTGAGATATCAACACTGCAAAATTTGGTTTTAATTTTAGAGAAATATAACTTTAAATTGTATTTCATTTGGTATGGGAATTCTGTTCCAAATCCCAAATTTTTATTGCATTTCCGTCGTAATCTATCGAAATATACTTTTTAATTCATTTCAAACTAAAATCCTTTGTAAATGTCAAAGTTGATGACAACAAGTCCATGCTATTTTATTACAAAGTTTTGATACAAAAAAATATTTGCTCAACATTGTTATTGGGCTGCAGACTACATTTTTGCATTTTGCTTGAAAGTTACTGCCCTGTTAATAAATATATTTATTTAACACTTGTTATCACAGTTTGTTTAATAAAAGTTTCCTATTAAAGGAAACACAAATATTTGTAGCATAAAGTACATAAGTACTAACAAAAGAACACATAAATAACTACTCGCATAGAACTCCAATAAAATAAAATAATAAAACTAAACTTACAAATAAACATTAAGCTACTTATCTTCGAATAATATTTTAAAAACTGTGTCAATAATTGAACGATATCATGATTATTTACTTGTCAACCGTGTAAAATGAAATATAAAACACAATATTAAGGGTGATCACAGTTACTTAGTTTTAGTTTATTGTTAAAAAGTATACAGACAAAAAATAAAGTTTAGCAAAATATTAGTAAAAAAATAATCTAAGCAAGTTTCTTGTTGAAATTATGAAAAAACTTGGCAAATTTTACCAAGATATAAAAAGCTTGGTATATTTTGCTAAGTTTTTATAAAATTAATACTTCCTTATTTGTTGTATAAATTTTATAAAAAAAACTTGGCAAAATATAACAAGTTTGTATTTTCTTGGTAAAATTTTTTAAGTTTTTTTTTATAATTTGTGGAAGGAACTTGGTTAGAATAATTTTTGTGCCTTTTTTGAGAACATATTTTATAAATTTTTTGATAAAAATTGTGTGTGTGTAACATTTGTAAGCCGGTCTCTATATTTCAAATCTATTATAAGGGTTCTGAAAATTATTATAGCGAATAAGATTTTAAGGTACACCTAGACGGGATAGAAATCCTGTGGAGTTTGAGCTAAAATATTTATCTCTAATATTAGCTGTGTTTATACGGAAAGTAGTCAGCATTAGCTGCTGTCATTTTCAAACAAATTTTAAATAAGTAACGTTAAGCGTTTACACTAAAACTTTGGCTTATGTCAAATTTATATGGGAATGACACAAGCCAACATTGATAGCTTGCCGCATAAACACAGCTATTAATGGTACCAATTTATATCGCAAAAGTACCTTTCCTAGTATTACATTTTATAAAATTTTTTGTTATTTCAAACATACGTGTAGTTTATAAAGAATTCAATCCCTTATTCGATTTTCAATTCTAATTGACTGTGATATGATTGAATTTTCAAACTAAAATTTTTGAATAGGAATAAATTTGTGGTTAGTCTTAATCGATTTAAGTTTAAAAGACTTCAATCATCATTCAATTTGTCATTCACTGAATTTAATCGATGGGAATACAATCAGTTTTTACTGAAACGGTTTGCAAATTTGGGATTTATTGTTCATTTGATTGAGTAATTTGGGAATTTGGGAGACTTTCTTCATTCGATTTTAAAATTTAACAAATAAATAACTACATTCTTAGTTTTAATAAAAGGAAATTGAAGTTTTTTTTTACAAATACAAGAAAAACAAAATAAAACAAGTAAAAAGGGCTAAATTCGGCTGTGCCGAATCTTTGAATACCCTCCACCATAGGGGCTGAAGATGATATACGTATATACTAAATTTTGCATGAACTGTAATATGAATATGTTTTGTCAATTTATGTAACGAACTTTTGTTACTTAGTTTTAGTAATGTTATTTACATAGGTCTGCTCTGTTAGCGACTTTAACATTGTTGCTTTTAACGTTAACTTAGTTATTAAGAGTAACACACATATAGCTCTAAAATGATATTATTCTCATAGTATGTAAGACAGTAAATGTAATCGAACAAGAAGAAGACTTAATAACATTTTTACTTACTTAACAGAAAACAAAAATAGATACAGAAAAATTGTACAAATTTGTATGGAAAATTTAGAGGTATCTTCACATTTTCACTCATAACTTTTGAACCGCCTAACCGATTTTGCTCATTTTAAATACCAAACTGCTCGGGAGGATGTTCAATAATCTGGGTAAAAATAGGCACCCCCGATTGCGTCTTCGCGTCGTGATCGCCATTTCAACAGACAGACAGACGGACATCGCTAAATCGACTTAAAATTGCATAAGGGTCACGAATATATATACTTTATGGGGTCTTAAGACAAACTGATATATACCCTCACCATATATGGTGGAGGGTATACCCTCACCATATATGGTGGAGGGTATAAAAAATGAAAAAATCACAATATCGAAGAAATCGCCAAAATACAAAAATCCCTAAAATTCCAAAAAATCAACAAAATTAATATAAAAAAATACTGAATTTAGAAAAAATTGTTCGAATTAAAAAAAAAAAATCGTCGAAATTTGAAAAACTACAAAAATTGGAAAAATCGCCAAAAAAAAAATTCAAAAACTTGCACAAATTCAAAACAAATCACTTAAATTAAAAAATAAAATTGATGAATTGCTACATTTCGAAAAAAGGCTCAAATTAAAAAAATTCACCAAAATTTTAAAAGTCACCAATACTAAAAAAACGCAAGAATTTAAAAAATCTCTAGAACTAAAAAAAAAACGCTAAAATTTAAAAAATCTTCAATATTAAAAAAATCACCAAAATTAAAAAATCGTCAAAATAAAAAAAAGCCAAAATTAAAAAAAATCGCTAATAAAGGGTGTCCCAAGAAGAACGCAATATTTAAATTTTAAATAAAACACAGATATTTAAAAAAAATCGTGAAACTTTTTTATATCGTAAAGTAGACAGAATGAGGTTATGTATGGAACAATATATCGTGCAGATGGCCGCCGCGGCTTTGCTGGCATGCACGCGATCTTTTAATGAAATTTTCAATGACCGTTTTGCATGAATGCTGCGGTATTTCATTAATGCAGCGTCCAATTTCCTCTTTTAAGGCTTGAGCCGTCGTCGGCTTATTCGCGTAAACCATCGACTTCAAAAAACCCCAAAGAAAAAAATCTAATGGTGTTAAATCGCACGATCTAGGCGGCCAATTCTGATCTCCAAAACGCGAAATAACACGACCGGGAAATGACTGATGCAGCAATTGAATTGTTTCTCTGGCTGTATGACATGTGGCGCCGTCTTATTGGAACCACATGCCCTCCACATTCATTTCTTCAATTCTAGGCAAGAAAAAACTGGTTATCATTTCACGATACCGAACACCATTGACTGTTTGCGCTTGACCTGCCTCATTTTCATAAAAAAAAGGTCCAATGATTCCTCCAGCCCAAAAACCAAACCACACAGTGACACGTTGAGGATGCATTTGCTTCTCGTGAATCACTCGAGGATTTTCCTCACCCCAAATGCGACAATTCTGCCTATTGACGAAGCCATCAAGATGAAAATAGGCCTCGTCACTGAAGATGATTTTATCGGCAAAATCAGCATTTTCATGTTGTCTCTCCAATACCCAATTAACGAACTCCCTTCGCTGTCCATGGTCAGCTGGCTTCAGTTCCTGAGTCAATTGAACTTTGTATGCATGAAGATGCAAATCTTTCGTCAAAATTCAAAAAGTGGATTTGGAGACACCAATTTGCTGAGCTCGGTGTCGAATTGAGGTGGAAGGAGTTTGACCGACATCATCACGTACAGCTGCGACATTTTCGGTCGATCGACCTGGTCGATGGCGCGTTGTTGTCTTTACATCACTAACAGACCCAGTTTCGGCAAATTTATCCATTAATCTCTTTACAGTTGACTCTTTTGGAGCATTATTGTGACCCCAAATTGATCGCAATTTGCGAACTGTAGCCGCAAAACTTTCACCATTTTGGTAAAACAATTTCACAATGAGAATGCGTTGTTCATTCGTGTAGCGCTCCATTTTTACTAACCTCGTACCTTCTACTAGCAAACAATAACAATTGTTCAAATGTCAAACAATGACACTTCGAATGTTGCCAGATTTAAAAATGGCGTTTTTCTTGGGACACCCTTTATATGTAAAATATTTCATAATTATAAAATCTTCAAAATTAAAAAAACTAATCGAATTGAATCCCTTAGATACAATTATAATCGAAATTAAAAAACGCTAGGATTTTAAAAAAAATTGCTAGAACTTAAAAAAAATCGCTAAATTGAAAAAATCACCAAATTCAAAAAAACGCCAAATTTAAAAAAATCGCTAATATTTGTAACATATTTCATAATTATAAAATCTTCAAAATTAAAAAAACTACAATTATAATCGTCCATATCTCGAAAACTAAACGCGCTAAAGAATGGTTGATTGAATTCCCAAATTGTAAATCGAATAAATGAATGAATAAATGTATTTCTCAGATGTGCATTCGATCGAATAAATTCCAAAGAATGAATTATCGCGAATGTTTAGAAACGATTTCATTTGATTAAAAAGTAAATCGACTGCTACATTTAGGGAATTCATTCAAAATGGAATTCAATCTTTGAAGCTCTAATTTCAAACAATAATTTTAATTTTACCATAAGCATGATATAATAATATTTACAGATAACTGTGATGAACCTTAATATTAATTTACGATTAAACATTTCTAATGTATGGCAAGATTATATGTTATCTATGATTGCGTATGATTGTATTTGACACGTGTTAATTATAAAATATAACTATTTTCTATTTAATGCCAATAAATATTAATTAATATAGAATTTCAAACAGTAAGCTAATTTTTCCTTAAGCCACATTTATACAAAAAAGAAAACTCGCTTGACTTTACGAAAATCCAGCTCTGCATAGGTGTATGAAATGTAACCTTTACATCACTGACAGTTGGCTGTAATACATAATTTCTTTAATTTAGTACGGTTTTTTTAAATATTTTGCTATATTATTAAACATTTTAGATTACTTTTGGTATTTAAAAAAAATTATTCTTTGAAATATAAAAAAATAATAAAAAATACTTGATACTTTTGCAACAAAAATTAGTGCCATGACAAATTTAGCTCATTCACTACGAGATTTCTATGCCGTGCCATTATGACGTAATAAATATATACAAAAATATTTAAAAAAGAAAGTGTTTTAAAATTTGTATACCCTTCACCACAGGTGGAAGGGTATATATAAGTTTGTCATTCCGTTTGTAATTTCTACAATATTGATCTTAGACCCTATAAAGTATGTATATTCTGGGTCCTTATGAAGAGCGAAGTTGATTTAACGATGTCCGTCTGTCCGTCTGTGTGTTGAAATGGGTTTTCCGAAG
Source organism: Eustalomyia histrio (assembly GCA_949748255.1). Classification (NCBI taxonomy): domain Eukaryota; kingdom Metazoa; phylum Arthropoda; class Insecta; order Diptera; family Anthomyiidae; genus Eustalomyia; species Eustalomyia histrio. The sequence goes on along the minus strand of OX456527.1, from coordinate 99,837,766 downwards.
AACCCAGACATGATGAGGACTTGATTGTTTTTTATTTCTGTTACATGTGATCCATTTCTGTTTGCTATTAAAAGATCAGACAGATCGGTTAATAAATGGCTGAGATATTAGCAAAAAACCAGGACTACCTCTAATTTTTTCCGTAAAATCCCTTTGTTTAATATGTATGTAGAATTTTGAGCATAACAACACATCCATGTGTTAAAATTCTTTTCTTTCATCTCCACCTTTTATACACAAACAACACACATACAAAGATTTGTCATTTAATAAAAACTAAACAAATCCCTAATGAACGAAGACTTTTATATATGTACCTCTATTGACGATGATTTTGTGTGAGCTTCAATAGCTCAGTTGTCTAGACGCTATGTCACAAACACTTTTTTCTCTAAGCCCGCGGGGTTCGAGGTTCGAATCTCGGTCAGGTCAATTAACTTTTTTTTTTGTACATTTTTTTTTTATTATTTTCTTAAGACTTTTTTTTGCTTATTTTTGGTTTTTTTTTGACATTTAATAATTAATTTATATAAAATTTTATATTAATAATTAAAATTCTTTTCTTTCATCTCCACATTTTATACACAAACAACACACATTCAAAGATTTGTCATTTAAATAAAAACTAAACAAATCGCTAATGAACGAAGACTTTTATATATGTACCTCTATTGACGATGATTTTGTGTGAGCTTCAATAGCTCAGTTGTCTAGACGCTATGTCACAAATACTTTTTTTCTCTAAGCCTGCGGGGTTCGAGGTTCGAATCTCGGTCAGGTCAATTCACTTTTTTTTTACATTTTTTTTGCTTATTTTTTGTTTTTTTTAACATTTAATAATTAATTTATATAAAATTTTATATTAATAATTAAATAATCCATAAATAGGCTAAAAACATCATAATTTGTATAAAAACCCTCTGATACAAACAAAATACAAACGGTTTTATTTCTATTTTTTGCTCCGATTTAAAAGAATTTATAAAAAGATTTTTAAACCATTTTATTTTTCACATATTAAGAAAATTTTATACATAATTTACCTTTGAGTGCAACTATTTTAGGTCATAACTTATAATAATTTATAAAAAAAATTATAAACTATTTTCCTTCAAATTTTTAAAATTAAGCTAAAGAAATTACAAATATTTCCAATAAAAAAGCGAAATAAAATCCCAAATGCAAATTTGCCAGCTAAATCAAACTATTTTGTAGAAATAAAACACATGCAGTTGTAGTGATTTCTTTTAACGATTTGTTGAAATTATTTTCTTTCACCTCTTCACCTTTTATACACAAACAACAAACACTATTCTAGAGCTGTATTATGACCTATGGATACGTCTTATATAGCAAAAGATCGAAAATCTTTAGTATAACATATTTGCTCGGAAATATCGGTTCAGATACAAAAAAGTTATGCCCAAAACATAAATTTTTTTAAAATACCTATTTTCTGGAACCATAAATCTTCTTGAGTCCAAGTTTTATCTCCAAACTAAATAGTTAATTTCCTCTTAAAGGCGTCCGTATATAAATCTGTCCATTTCATATATGTCCATATATAAACTTCAGTTTTTTCCCAACCATGGTAAAGGGTATATAAGATTCGGCATAGCCGAATTTAGCCGCTCTTACTTGTTAATTTTCTTTTTCTTTTCAGATTTGTATTATGTTTTAATTATAAATAATTCGGGAAATTTCGTCTCTGTAGACATATTAATAACTACGTAACGAATGTTTATATTTGTGAGTAATAGTAAGGTTCAAGGTAAGGAAAATGCTAGTGAGGTAAAGTAGAATAACGTTGATTTGGTAATTTAAGCTCATCTTCCCTCTTGCTACATCTCTCTTTATATCTCCTCTTTTGCAGCAGGTCTTTACTTACTGCTTAAATTTAGGTGCACACTAATTTTTCATTGAATATTTGATTTTGAGATAATTAGATGCCAAAAAGTAAAACTAAACGTGGAACGAAAGATTTGAAGGGTAATGCAGGCCCAAGCAAAAGATCTCGTCTCAGTTCTGATCCTAAAAAAAATAAAGAGATTATTATCTCTAGCAAAGTAATAAGTAAGCTGAAGGATGTTGTTAAAGGTGATAGAACTTCAGCTATTGAGGAATGGGTCAAGGTACACCCTGTAACAGTAGAGGGTCTAACCGTTTAGCAATCGGACCTCTTATGTAATGCGGTTCGTGATGAATCTTGTTGGTCAGGTGCGACACTAGATGTTGCTAAATTGGTAGGAGAATTAGCTAAATCAGGTGTGTTGAATCCATTTGCTATATATAAAATAGCATGTATTGAGTGTGTAGAGAGTGAAATTAAGCAATTATTTGACAAGGCGTTAGAGTCTTTTAGATCTGACTTATCTCATAAAGGCGCATGTGAGGAAGATAGGAATTTAGCTTGCAGTGATGAGCTTGCAAGAGTTGAATTGTTAAGTTCCATGGGAAGACGTGATGCTGTTTTCAATTTCTGGATTGATCAAGAATCAGGTAACCTTAGAGAAAATATAGAAGCAGAAGATGGATTTAATAAGGCTGTAGATTTCAAGTGGAGTAAGGGAGTGGAACACTTCTATAATCGTCTGTGTTCTGAAGAAAAATTTGTGAAAGAAGGGCGAGAAAAATTGCTAGTTTCTGCTATTGCAAAATTATCTCCATTGCAATCTAGCTATAAACTTGCTGCTACCTTAAATTCCATTCTAGGTAAAGTCATAAGCACAAAAGTAGATCATAAGTCACTACTCGGGCTACCGAATAAGAAAGATAGGGGTGTGATCTATCGTCCTCTTAGTTGCTTAGTAGAGCACGGTTTTCTTTACACAACTAAGTATGTTATCCAGTACTTGAGCGAGGAATGTTCAAGATCTGAAGTAGAGAAAATGCTTTCACCTAGAGGATATGCACATATTTTATCATCGCTTTCATTTGTTGTAGTTTCTAAAGATTATGACTTGGATAACAGGAATGAAGCAAGGTCAGCTATTAGCAGTCTTTGGGAATCTAGTGTATTTAACCAAAATAAAATAAATGTTGTTGATCCTTTTAAAGATAAGATTGCTTTTGTTGCAATGGAAAATGCAATTTCAAATTTGATTGTAGATCATGATCAAATTTCAATAATAACACTATTTATTTTACCATGATTGGGAATTCAAAGCTATCATAGTACGATTATAATGATAATATATATGATTCTTATAGAACATATAATGATCACTTAGGACGATTTTTACTTAGGATCATATAATGATCACAAGGATCATAATTATTACTAATTACAATCATAATTAGATACTTCATATTGAATCATATGACAAATATATATTATAAGTTTTACTTAGAGCCAATTTAGACGGTGACTTTAATGCAATTATTGCGTGCAATTTTTGTTCGTTGCGGAACGGGGTAGAGAAGCAAGCGGGGTAACAAAAAATGCACGGTTTTCGATTTTCGTGCATGTTTCTGTTATCTCTCTTTCACACTAATATGTATTCTTCTTTTATTGCTTCATTTACATTCAGATTTCGTGCAATTAAAGTCACCGCATAAATAGACATAACTTTGGAAGTAACTTTGGAAAGGTAATTAAGAAAATTGCACGCAATCAATTGCATCGTATAAATTGACTTTTATACATGATTCTCTTTGAATATGTTGTGATTGCCCAAATCATGTTTCTTCTTTGCGTGAATGTTAATCAAAATTCGTCCCTTGAAAAAATATTTTGTCGTATTAATAAAATTTTCAATAATACATCTAACAAAACGTTTTATTAATAGGATGAAACTTTTCGTAAATACATGAAAGCACTTTCTATCAGTTTAAAGTACCGCTTTGATAAGATTTGTTTTGGATTAAAACATTTATTTTTTTAGAAACAAATTTGCGGTACAAAGCATTTTAAAAACTTTATTTTGATATCAACTATTTCAGTGGGAACTAGTTTTATCGTTAGAAAACCAAAAAAAAATAATAATGATAAAAAAAATTCCCACAATTAATTTGTAGTTTTTCTGATAAAATTTAAAATTATATTTTAAATATGTACTAAAACGCGTGCATGTAACCACAATATTAAAAAAAATTAAATTTGATGAAATATAAGTAATTATATTAAATAAAAGGATAAACCACATTATTGCAAGTGTTAAATGTACTAAAATGGATCAATCACAACAAAATTAGTTGAGTTACATCTTATATAAAATAAAATTTATTGAAATTAACAATTAACAAATCTACAAAATTTTATTTATTTCAACAGAAATTTTTTTGTAGATTCACTAATTTTTAATTTAAACTTTTAATTTGAAACAAGTAAGAGCTGCTAAATTCGGATATGCCGAATCTTATATACCCTTCACCATGGTTGGGAAAAAACTGAAGTTTATATATGGACATATATGGAGTGGACAGATTTATATACGGACGCCTTTAAGAGGAAATTAACCATTTAGTTTGGTAATAAAACTTGGACTCGGAAAGATTTATGGTTCCAGAAAATAGGTATTTAAAAAAAAAATTTATGTTTTGGGCATAACTTTTTGTATCTGAACCGATATTTCCGAGTTTTTCAGCAAATATGTTATACTAAAGATTTTCGATCTTTTGCTATATAAGACGTATCCATAGGTCATATTACAGCTCTAGAATAGTGTTTGTTGTTTGTGTATAAAAGTTGAAGAGGTGAAAGAAAAGAATTTCAACAAATCGTTAAAAGAAATCACTAGAACTACATGTGTTTTATTTCTACAAAAACGTTTGATTTAGCTGGCAAATTTGCATTTGGGATTTTATTTCGCTTTTTTATTAAAAATATTTTTAATTTCTTTAGCTTAATTTTAAAAATTTGAAGGAAAATAGTTTATAATTTTATAAATTATTATAAGTTATGACCTAAAATAGTTGCACTCAAAGGGAAATTATGTATAAAATTTTCTTAATATATGAGAAATAAAATGGTTTGGTATTTTGTTTGTATCAGAGGGTTTTTATAAAAATTTTGATGTTTTTAGCCTATTTATGGATTATTTAATTATTAATATAAAATTTTATATAAATTAACTATCAAATGTTAAAAAAAAACAAAAATAAACAAAAAAAAGTCTTAAAGAAAAAAATAAAAAAAATGTACAAAAAAAAAGTGAATTGACCGGGATTCGAACCCGCGGCCTTAGAGAAAAAAAGTATTTGTGACATAGCGTCTAGACAACTGAGCTATTGAAGCTCACACAAAATCATCGTCAATAGAGGTACATATATAAAAGTCTTCGTTCATTCGAGATTTGTTAAGTTTTTATTTAAATGACAAAACTTTGTATGTGTGTTGTTTGTGTATAAAAGGTGGAGATGAAAGAAAAAAATTTTACCACATGGATGTGTTTGTTATGCGTAAAATTCTACATACATATTAAATAAAGGGATTTTACCGAAAAAATTAGAGGTAGTGCTGGTTTTTTGCTAATATCTCAGCCATTTATTAACCGATCTGTCTGATATTTAATAGCAAACAGAAATGGATCACATGTAACAGAAATAAAAAACAACCAAGTCCTCATCATGTCTGGGTTCTTCGGAAAACCCATTTCAACACACAGACGGACAGACGGACATCGTTAAATCAACTTCGCTCTTCATAAGGACCCAGAATATATATACTTTATAGGGTCTAAGATCAATATTGTAGAAATTACAAACGGAATGACAAACTTATATATACCCTTCCACCTGTGGTGAAGGGTATAAAAATATAAAAAAATATGAAATATTTCTATTAAATTACAGAATTGTAATTTTTTGTGAAGGTTTACCTCCAACAAATAACTTTCTTAACATTAAGAAAACTTTAAAAATTTTTAAATTTTTAAAATTACATTTTTCTAAAATGAACCTTAAAAAATTAATTCAAATTTTTGAGTTATCAAACTCAATTAACAATTCTCCTTAATCGGGATTTTAAATGAGTGACAAAATATTTAAATTAAATCAAAATAAAATACTGAATATCCGCTTAATATTTTTTTTTCTTTCTTTGTCGTTTCTTATTCTTCAACAGACTCGTACATATTATAAAATATGCAACATAAAATATCTACTTACAATATTTATCGTATTTTTAGCTCATATGACTCAATTTACAAAGTTCTGTATTCAAATTCATCATCATCATTCTTTTCGTTTGTACGATACTACCATACGAACACATAAGTAAAGAATCTGAAGAATACAAAAATCATACATTAGGTAGGATCGTTAAAGTATATTTTATGATTTCTTTGCAGGATATATTAAGATAATTATTTTAATTATAATTAATAATAATTTTTTTGCTAAATTAAAAGTTTCATAAATTTAAATTTCATTCAATCAGACGTAAAATTAACATTTCAACATATTAATAAAACATTTTAAGTATATTAAGGTAAAAACATACCTTGAAAAAGATAAATTTTTATTGAATTAATTCGCAAAAAAAAATAATTCAACAAGTTGATTCAGTATTTTATAAATCAATTTATTAAATTAGATTTAAAATCATAGTTGATTAATCAATTCCATTTGAATCTTTTTTGATTCAATTGAATCAAATCATTTATTTCGCGAATTAAAAAAAGACTGATTTGATTTGATTTGGGAATTAAAAAAAAAATAAAAATAAAACTTTTAAATTGACTTGCAAATCTTGCTTAGTTTTTTACATATTCGCCATTTTGTAAAATGGTAATTTTTTAAAATAACCGGTATCTCAAAAACTATTCGAGATAGGGCGAAATGGAGAAAATTTTTGCTCCGGTGAAGTATTAATACACAGCGATAATAAAAATATGCCAGGTCCGGAAGACATCCCGAGGAATCTACTTTTACAAACAGCCACAGGGTGACCCATTTTTATACAAACGAAATGGAACGGGACACAAAATTTGTATTAACGGAGTGTGTTAATTTATATTAAATAAATTGATAAAAATGGCACCCTGTGGCTGTTTTATAAAAATTTCAGGGAACCCTTCGGGGACATACCGAATCTTTTCTATCGAAGGCTGTCCTCTGTCAAGCCTTGCCAAAATTTTCTCCGTTTTGCGCTATCTCCCTTAGTTTCCGAGATATTCGCCATTTTATAACATGCTTAATTTTTTAAAATGGTCGATATCTCGAAAACTAAGCGACAAAATTTTTGCTCTAGTAGAGTATTAATATACTGCTGATCTCAACGTCAGCACAGTCCAGAAAGTCATAAGGAATTCCAGCTTAAAACATACATTTAAACTTACAACTCATTCTAACAATGAAATTAGACAACTACCCTATAACGAAGAAGACTTAAGCGATGCACTCCATCGGAGCTATTTGTCCGATTCTTATAATTGATAATTTGGCAAAATATATTTTATATAATTTAATATAAATGTTTACTTACACTAAATATAAGTTATCTTAAGTGTTGATTTAAGTTAAATTTTAGTAAATTAAAATCGATATGCTAAAATCTGCAACAAATTTTACTAAATATTAGTGAAATGGAAATACCAGGTAAGTCTATAACCGCTACTAAACATTGGTGAAATGAGCTCTAATTAATAAAATTTTTTGATAAATTATAGTGAACTTATATCAAAGTATTGTAAAATATAGAAAAAAATTAATTTATAAAAAAAATATTAAAAATGCACAAATTAACTGAATTTTTTTTTGAATACGGCTTACGAAAAAAATAAATCACAAATTAATTATTTTTTTCGGCCGAGCAACATTTTTTTTTAGCTTTTTTCAAAAAATATTTGTGTTTGTATTACTAATTGTCATATAAAGACAGGTGTAAATAAAATGGGATGTTAAAAAAAAAATATATACTGCGATAATAAAAATATGTCTGGTCCAGAAGACATCCCGAGGTGGTTGTTTTATAAAAATTCCATGAAACCCTTCGGGTATAAAATTAAATTAATCGAGATTTAAAAAAAAATTATTTTAATTCGCAAATCAAATCATATTCGAGAATCAAAATAATTCCAATCAAAATTTATTTGATTCTTTGATTTAAAATTGAATTATTCAAATTAAATTATTTCGTTTGATTTATAAAAAGAAGTAATTAAATCAACTTGATCCTTTTATAAGATCAAGATTAAATTCTGGTATTAAATAATTCAATCAGACAAATGAATTCGCAAATTAATTCGTCACAATTTAAATTAGATATGAAAATTGTAACGTTGAAGGACGGATCAATAAGTGCGTGACTTTTTAAATGAAACAGTTTTTTTTTCAAAAAAAAAAATTATTTTTCAACATAATCTCCTTTTAACTCAAAAAGTGTATTCTAGAACGTTTCCAACGTTTCTCCAATTTTTGTATCCCTTCCAAAAAATAGGATTTTTCGAGGTCCATAGGCATTTTTTGTTCAATAATTTCATCTTTGGAGCTAAATCTCTTTTCATCGAGACATTTCTTTAGGTTTGAAAAAAGGAAATAGTCACTGGGGGCAAAATCCGGTGAATAAGGCGAATGAGGGGGCAATTCGTAATCTACTTCATGGATTTTTGCCAAAGAAACTAAGCTGTCACACGATTCCGTTGGTGGTCGATTGTGAGCAAACGCGGCAGCCATCTTGCGAAAAGCTTTCTCATACCCAAGTGATCGTTCAAAATTAAAACCACTGAGCCCTGTGAGATGCCTATGTCTTTCCCAATCTATCGCATATTCAATCTCCGATCGATCAACACTATATCGAGAATTTTTTCAATTGTTTTGGGTGTAGATGCCCAGTTGAGGTCAACTGGGCTTCCAGAACGTTCAGCATCTTTCGTGCTTGTAAGGCCACAATGAAAGTCAGTAAACCACATTTTTACTATTGAAATCGATGGTGCAGAGTCACCATAGTATTTATCAAGCTTTTCCTTGGTTTTATTGACGGTTTTGTTTGCAAAATTCACTTTTTTCCATTAAAAAAAAAATCCACGAGGTTGTATGTTGTGAACAGCTGTTAAACGCAAAGTAAATGACGGAACTTGTTAAAAATTTGAAAGTAGTCTTCTATTAACAGGTGGTACTTGATGGTAGCAGTGTTGCATTTCATATAACTACGAGGGAAGATCGAAAAGTTACGGACTTATTGATCCCCGTCCTCGTATTATTGGCTCCAAATTTATAAAGCTTTATTAAGTTACACGACGATTGAAATAAAATTCCTAAATGTGATAGCGAATAAACATCTAAATTTTATCGATTTTTTATGCGCCATCTCCGATGTTTAGGGATTAAAAAATTGTCCACAAAATCAAGTTCGAAAAAAAAACATTTAAACGATCCGGCACAAATATACTTCTTACGCTGTATATGGCATTCTTTAAATTATAAAAATGTATGAGAATTTTTGTAACTAAAAAAAACCACCAAATAAAGCAACTAAATTGTAGATAAATATAAGCAAACATGCATAATAAATATTTTATATCAACTTTTTTTTTTTATTAAGTCGGCAAACAAAATTTATATTTTCTTTTTTTTTTTTTTGAATAATATTTTTCGCAATGAATTTAAATAATAAGTATAATCAAATTAATTTTCAACAACAAAATAATTTCATTCATACATTGATTAAGCGTAATTTTTCACGTTTCTTTTATAATTTTTTTTCTTCAGTTGTTAAATAATTTGTCAATTTCAATATTATTTTGCCTACTGTGGCACTTTGCCACCACCTTATGGTTCTCATATGTTAATAAAGAATTTTTTGATATTTTTTTTTTTATTCTTTTTGCCACTCAAAGGCTTCAATTACAGTTTTAATGGTATAAATTTTTTTTTTGTACTTAAAAAAAAATGCTAAATTGCATATAAATTTTTAAAATGTGGGAAAGTTTTGTTTGAGGCACAAAAAAATCATCTTAAAATTTTACGGTTATTAATTAAAATCTGCTCTTTTTTATAATAATTATGTTTAAATTGTTTTCGTTAGAGATCATTAAACTTTTACGTTTTGGTTGAGATTTTTTTTTTTGTTATATTTTATTAGTGGGTTTGTTTTTTAATAATACATAATTAATTGTGTTTATCTTTATATTTTATGAATTTTCATACTCATATACAATGTTTTTTTTTTTGTGAAATACACAATTTCATTCCCAGAGTTTAGTGTTTCAATTTCGGTAACCTTGTCTAGTGTTTCAATTCCACTCGTTCCCAGTTCCATTGCATTTCCTTTCCAAATTTTAGTTTTTCAATTCCACTTGTTCCCTGTTCCATTCCACTTTGTTTCCTAATGTTAGAGTTTTATTTCCTCTCGTTCCCCGTTCCATTCCATTTCGGTACTCTTTTGTATGTTTAAATTCCACTCGTAGCCAGTTCCATTGTCTTTCGGTATCATTGCCCAGCATTTCAATTTCATTCGTTTCGCGTTCCATTCCATTTTGATTCCTAATTTTAGTGTTTTAATTCCACTCGTTTCCCGTTTCGTTCCACGTTTTCTAATTTTGGTTTTTCAATTCCACTCGTTCCCCGTTCCATTCCATTTCACTTCGGTTCATTTGTAAGTGTTTCAATTCTACTTACTCCCCGTTTTATTCCAATTAGTTTCCCAATTTTAATGTTTCAATTCCACTCGTTCCTCGTTCCATTCCATTCCACTTTGGTGCATTTGTAAGTGTATTAATTCTACTCATTCCCCGTACCTTTTCACTTCATTTCCTAATTTTTATGTTTCATTTCCACCCGTTCCCCGTTCTATTCCACTTTATTCCCTTATTTTAGTGTTTCCATTCCACCCGTTCTCAGTTCCATTCCACTTCGTTTCCTAATTTTAGTGTTTCAACTCCACTCGTTCCCCATAAGATTTAATTTCATGATTAATTCTTTTTTCATTTTATTCTTAAAATTTAAATTTTAGTGTTGCAGTTCCACTTGTTCTTTATACTTCAGGCAGCACTTTTCCCTTTTTAATCAATATTTAATTACGTTCCTGGCGAAGATTTAAAAAAAAATACAGTTTCCGTGAATAAGTGCAAACTTCACATCTTTCAAAAATCACCCAGGGGGGTTCTTGGCGAAAATTACAAAAAGCACATTATCAGTGAATTAGTTTAAACTCCAGAGAACACATATTTTAAATTTCAGGTTTTTAGCTAAAATAGTTTGGACGGGCTGAGCTGTTAAAGAGGATACTTCTCCGATTTTAAACTCCCATTTTTGGAACACATATTTTATATGTAACCAAAATTATTTGGGCAGGCATTAAAGGGAAAGATTTCTCCCATTTGGAACCCCCATTTTTATCACGTCCCTGCAGAAATTCTTAGGAGTACCCTTTAAATGAATTTGCCCATAATCCGTGGAAGACATATTTTAAATTTTTGGTCTCAAGCCAAATAATTTTGGACAGATCGTTAGGCGGGAAGACTTTTTCTTCTTTGAACAGCTTCCTAACAAAAATATCAAAGTCAACCTTATAAGTGAGTTAGCCCTTACTAAAGGCAACACATGTTTTCAATTTCGGGTTTCTACCCATCTTAGCGGATGTCTTTGCCGGAGGAGGAACCTTTGTACCAAATTAAACGTTCCTAACTTCAGCGCTATAAGCTGAACGATGTTAAGTTAGTCGGTTGGTTAGTTGTTTTAATCGAAATTCTGTCTCCACAAATAATAATACCTATCGGTGGCTCCAACCAAACCATTCGGTTGGTAAGAAATTCATTTTTCTCAATAAATCTGCTCTTAAAACAGTTTTCAGTTTTTAAATAAACTGAAAATGTAATTTAAAATAAATGAAAAATCGCTTAAAAATCAGTCTACTAGCTTTACATTTAAATCAAAAGATGTTTTTATTTAAGTTTATATGTTAATAAATTAACTTACAAAAACAGTAAATAATAAACGTTTTTTCATTTAGTTTAACTATTAAAAACTAACCACAAATCCGTAAAAATAAATGATATTTCCTTTATTTCGTTTTTCTAACAGACTACAAAGTCTGTAGAAAAAATAAAACGATTTTTCATTCATTTTGTTTATTTTAACTATCAGCCAATTAACTATAAGAAAAATAAAAAATATTTTTTTTTAACAAATGTAAATTTTTTACTGTAACAGAAAGACCGTACTTGTAATTTAATTTTTTAAATAAATGTCAAAAAAAAATTAAAAAAAAAATATATTAAATCATTTTTAAACCATAAACGGATTTTTAAAATAAATTACGGTTACAAAAAAAAAAACACTTTCGAGTGCGTTTTCCCTGTGTAGTCATTTAAGGGAATGAAAAAAAAAATTATAACAAATTTTATTTTTTCCCCAAAAAATATTGAAAATATATAAATATTATATTTTTCAAAACTACCACCATATGGATTTTTAATTGCATTTTAATTTTCTTCTACTAAATCATTTTATAAAATTTTATTTATTTCTGTTGTCATTTCGGTTGAATGTTTATTAGTAAATTTACATGCTTTTCTAAATTTCAAAACAAATGTTTTCTTTAAGTACAGCAAATTAGTGCAATTTAATTGAAAAGCAGAGTGATTAATCAAAGAAAAAAACTAAAATTTTAAAAATGCAGTACAACACTGTAATCTGTAGAAAGTCTAACAAAAAAAATTGCAAGTGGAAAATAAAAATTATCTTTTAAAGATCTTTCATTAAAATTTTAATAAATCATTTTAGTAAAAAAAAGAAAAAAAATGTCATTGGCCAAAAGTCATTCTAATATCGCTAACAAAAAGTAACAAAATAAGTCATATTCCGTTTTCGCTTACCATAATACATTGTTTCTAGATTACAATTAAAACCAAAGCGAGCGAAAAGCAAACAAAATCCAATGGTTGAGTAAATGTGTGCTTAATATTCCCAATATACCTTATAGCAATCAAACTGCAATAGAACTTGAGAATAAGCTCATATTATTAGTGTGTTTCAAGCTTTTCTTAATTTCGTTTATTATAATGTTTATAAAATTTGAATTTACAAGCAGTATTTAACAATGCTTGAGAAAAGATTATTATACATAACTTTTTCTTAAATATGCTTATAAACAACATACAACAACGCAATATGACGATTGAAATAGAAATATTTTTCAATACATTCTAGTCTTGTGGTCTTTGTTCTACGCTTATAATGCATACAACAAGTGCCGCTACTTTTTTTTTTAATTTGTCAAACGTGTTTTGCGTGTTCATTTGGTTGTTAATTGTATAAAGTGAACGTGCATTTGCATATTAAATTTAATTATTTTTATAATAATTTTTATTTATGGTTAAAATTAATTATTATTATTTATATATGAAATGAATTATATTATTTTTTTTTTATTTAAAATGAATTATAATTTTCTATATTTAAACTGAATTATTATTATTTTTATTTAAATTAAAATTAAATAAAAAATGTAATTAAAGAAAATAATTGTGATTTCTCTTTTTCAACACTTAATAATATATTATATGTAAAGCTTATTCTACAATTATTTAAAAAAGCTTATAAATATATTGAGTCAAATAAGCTTTTCTATACGCAAGTTAGTACAATATTATTTTTGTAAGCTTATTCTACAATTGCAAGAATAAGCTTATAGTAATCTTACACACATAATATTTTCACGAGGATTCCGTTTTGATTTTTCTACAATTGTTACGATAGCCTTTTTCAATATATTCTCAAGTCTTTTTCAAGCTTAAGGCTTGTGTTTATAAGGTTATAATAATATTTTTCTCAAGTCATTTGGTATGTTGGGTTATTATCATAATGATGTATGTATTTGTTATTATACTACGGCAGCTTATGACCTGCCTAAATATAATTGCATTGATTTGTTTTCTACTTTATTATTGTCTGTTCAAGACAAAATCAAAAACTATGCAACAAAATTTTATGCAAACTATGTCGTTTATGTGTTTATTGCATATAAACACACATACGAGCAAGAGATACAAATTTATATATATATGTATGTATGTCCATACCACATAATAAGTTTGTATAGATGTGTGAATGTATGTAACCTATCATGCAGAATCAGATGTTTGATTTAAATGTACAACATTAAAAAACAACTTGTATAACGTGTGGCGCCATAAATTCTTGTTGAGTTTATGTGAAAAATGTAATTAATAAGTATGAACGGAAATTTGCAATGTACATACTACTACGTTGTTTACTTTGAACTGAAATGTAATCAGTGGCTTAAAGAATGAAATCTTGATTGTAATCAATTCTCTAGGAATTAAATTGAAGCCACCTATAAAGGCTTCAATCTTAAAACATATATTTTTATTCGTAAAGTTAAAATTCTTAAACCCTAAAAATAGGGACAAAAGATGACTCTATAGCAGTGATGTTCATTGCATGGGACAATTGTCCCCTGCTCAACTCACATGTATTCTTACGCTCTTGCCTTTAGTCGTCACTGAAACAGCGACGAATGAGCACGCGTGGCGGATGTGTGCTGATTTTTCTTTAATGCACTGAGAAAAATTAATAGCAATGTAAAAAAACATATTTTATGATAATACAAGATCTATAAAAATCTTTAATAAACCCAATAAAAAAACGCATTTTTTTAATATAAAAGTTGAAATGTTTTTAAAAATTGGAGTCCGATCGTTCATTCATTTATTCCGATCGAATGTATTGTATTTTTTTTTTCCTTCCAAAAATAGCATTTTTTTAATAGAATATCATAATAAATCCATACATATTACAGATATTTTATTAATATGTAAATATAATGAAATCATTAATATTAATGGAAAAAATTTACAACTTTTTGTTTTTTATAAAATGAAAAAAGGCACCCTAATGTATATATGTATTTATTATTTTCCTTTCAAAAATTTACTTTTTGTTTAATTCATATTTCTTTAAAAATGTTTTACACAAAACATAACAGTCTCATATTTTATATAAAAAATTAATACAGATATTAACACTGCTATTAACCCATTGAACATTTCTTGCAGTGCAATTCTCATTTTCTCACTAACACAACGACATATTTATTTTTGAACAGCACTGCTCTATAGAGTTATCTGCACACATAGTTTCTAAAAAATTCAATCCTTCATTCAATTCTCAAACTTCATGTTTTGAATGAGAATGATTAAATAATGACATGATTCATTCGTTTTTCATCATTCGATTTGTCAATCACTGAATTCAATCGTTATGAATTTAGTCGCTGGGAGTTCAATCGTTGGGAATTCAATCGTTAGGAATTCATTCTTTAGGAATTTAATTGATTTACAAATTTTGGATTTTTTGTGCATTCGATTTTATTTAATTCGATTCAGTAATTTGGGAATAATATTCAACTGTCTTCGTTCGATTTTACAACTTGGAAAAAAGAACTAAGTTATAAGTTTTAATTATAGAAAATTGATTTTTTTTTACAAACAAAGGGTGGTCCAACCATAGGTCATGATGTTAATTGTGAGTCACACCTTAACCTCAAGTTTCATGCCCAAATTCAACCATATAGAGGTACACAATTGAACAGCGCGTTAAGATTGTTGAATCAAAATGCACTTCGTGACTTTCTTGGTCAACATAATCGACCGAATGTGTCCACAATCGGGAGAACTTTGCGCCAATTTCAGCAAACCGGATCTGTAGGAAATGTGAAAACACCTGTGCATGCTCGCCCAGTTCGTTTTCTTTGGAAAACATTGCTGTTGTTCGCTATAGTGTGGCAGAAAAGCCGTCAACCTCGACTCAACGTCAGTGTTCACTATAGCGAGATGATAACCGAATTTTTGTGACCAGAAATTGAGGATATGGACCTGGACGATATGTGGTTCCAACAGTATGGGGCCACTTGCCACACAGTCAACGAAACAATAGCTCTTTTGAGCGAGAAATTCAATGTAAAGTTTAAAACATTTTTTGAAGGAAGTAAAATAAATTTACAAACTTTTTGGCAAAAAAAAATTCATATTTAAAACATGGAGATTTTATTGTTGAATTTCCAGTGCTGTCAACAAATGAGGAAAAAATTTTAGTCAAGTCAACATAAATAAAACAAAATTTCGATGTTTCCTGAAAAATAAATCTTTACATTTATTTTCTAAAGATTATTTAAAATTTAATAATTCAAACTGCCGATTGTTTTATTTTTTTAAATATGCCAATTTTTTATTCAAATCATCTGGCCATTTGACCTTAAAGAGTAGAGGTACTTAGATTTTAAATTATAATAGAAACGCAACATACAAAATGACTTAAGAAAAATATTATTATAAGCTTACAAACACAAGCGTTAAGCTTGAAAAAGACTTGAGAATATATTGAAAAAGGCTATCGTAACAATTGTAGAAAAATGAAAACGGAACCCTCGTGAAAATATTATGTGTGTATGTTTACTATAAGCTTATTCTTGCAATTGTAGAATAAGCTTACAAAAATAATATATTATTAATAGTTGAAAAAGAGAAATCATAATTATTTTCTTTAATTTAATTTATTTTTTATTTAAATTTTAAAAATAAATAATAACTCATTTTTAATATAAAAAATAATAATTCATTTTAAATATAAATAATAATTCATTTTAAATATAAATAATAATAATTAATTTTAACCATAAATAAAAATATTTAATATGCAATTGCACGTTCACCACATAAAATTTACAACTAAATGTACACGCAAAACACGTTTGACAAATTTAAAGAAAAAGTAATGGCACTTGTTGTATGCATTATAAGCGTAGAACAAAGACAACAAGACTAGAATGTATTGAAAAATATTTCTATTTCAATCGTCATATTGCGTTGTTGTTGTATGTTGTTCATAAGCATACTTGAGAAAAAGTTATGTATAATAATCTTTTCTCTAGCATTGTTAAATACTGCTTGTGAATTCACATTTTATAAATATTATAATAAGCGAAATTAAGAAAAGCTTAAAACACACTATTAATATAAGCTTATTCTCAAGTTGTACTGCAGTTTGCTATATGGTATATTGGGAATCTGCACGTCAGGCTCAATTTTGTACAAGAGGAGATCTCCCGCCCTTAAAAAAATCCCCTATGTGTATTTTTAGAATATTTTAAGGATTATATTATAATAAAAAAAATAAAAATATAATTGCCGAAATCATAAACCCATAAACATATGGTGCTATTCGAATATGGTAATTCCAAACATAATTATTTCTTTGCATGATGCTACTTTGTGCGAAAATAAAACATGTAAATGAATGATGTATTTTACAGCTCTGATTAATATAATCAGACACAAATCTAATGACATTTTTCAGTAAACGCAACTTTTCTTTGCAAAGTAAACGAAAAATTTCTTAAAATTACTGAAAAGTTTTATACATTTTATAAACTAAGATTTTTAATAAAACTTTTTCAATAAGTGTACGAATTTTTTTTTTTTAAGAAAATTAAAATTTTTCACAACATTTTATAAAAAACTTGTAGCATAATGAAATGTTACAATGGTTGAGTTCCCGTATACTAAAAATAAAATAATTCTCTCAGTGTAGAAGTAAACACTTTTTTTTTTATTTACTATAAATTATTAAGTAGTTTTTAATGTAATCAAGGATACATTCTAGTTTATCTCTTTTTAATTAAAACCCAATTTTACTATGTATAATTTTAAAGAATTTTTCATATTTTATTTTACATAAAAATATCTATTTTTATAAAATTCACTAGACTTTTAAATTATCTCTTTAGTTTTCGTAGCATTTCAAACATTTTTTTAGCATAAAGAAATACTTAGAAAAATAGATTTAAAAAAATAGTTTTAAATTGAAAACCCCCCCCCCCCAAAAAAAGTCATTAAGATTTTGGTTGTCTTTTTTTTTTATTTGAATTTTCCTAAATTTAAAACAAATTTTTTATACTTTTAAGTTTTGTACATGGTTTTGTGTATATACATACATATGTATGTACATAAATTTATATTTGTATATGGATATGTATGCTGAAAAAGATTGGCAGACTGTCGACAAAAACGCATAAATTTTTGAACTTGGCATGTTAGACGAAACTACAAAAAAACAAACATGCAGACACGTGGAAAAAATTTTTAATTTCTTAGGACAATTTTTATAGCAAATAAATACATACATATCGTACAATATGAATTGAGAAAGAAAAGGCCAAAGCTAAAAATTAAATTTGACTTTATATTCTATAATTGTAAATACGGGATTTTATTGTAGGAAATTATTACAAACTCGCTTACGAAAAGCTAAAAAGTAAGTTAAGAGTGTAAGCGAGTATGGAAGTACTTTTTTGCAAATGATATTTTAAGCCCAAACAATAAGAAATCATGCGAAATTTTATTAAAAACAATCATTCTGTGAAATATCTTAAAATTACTTTTTTGCCAAAGTCATAAAAACTTCCTTTCTAACTCCTTTTTTCTTCTACTCCTCTGTTATTTAACATACAACTATAAATGTGTCTTATAACATAATCATAATGATGTTGATGATCACATACTGTACTATATAGAAATTTTGTACTGATCATATTGTTGATCAAGATGACTTTTTAGAGGCGGCGTTAAATATTTTATGCGTGTAATGAAAATTTTGGGGATTTGCTATGACTGACTAAAAAAAAAATTTAAAATAAATTAATGTATTCTTTATAAAATTTTTATTTAGATATATCATTTGTTAGATATTTTATATAACAAGGAAAAGTTAAACACAAATTCTACACAGACATTTGTGTGTGTGTTTTTTTTTTTTTCTTCTTCTTTTTTGACAAAAGAATCAAAAAGAAAAACCACTAAAATGTGGCATTTTTCGATGGTCAAATAAATGATAGCGAAATTTAAAATAAAAAAAAAAGTTTTTTGTGGGTTTTTCATAAAACAAAATGTTTCCATATGGTTTGTTGATGTGATAGTTTCAATTATTTTTAAATTAAATTGCATTATAATTTTTAAAACAGACATATAAATTTATAAAAAAAAAAATGTAAAACCGAAGTAAAACCTCAATTAACGCGGTTTAATAGATTTGATAAAAAAAAACTTTGTAAATCGGAATGAAATAATTTTTTAAAAATATTTTACGTCTTCAAAAATAACAAATTTTTTAAATTTCAAAAAACGTTGGTCAGAAGAATTAACTGAAAATACTAGTTAGACATTAACTGCATAAAATGTATTTGCCTTTAACATAACTAAAAATTTTGTTATTTTAAACTGTTAAAAAGTTGTTTTTGCAGTAAATATAACTTAAAATGTTGCTAAAATAAATGAAACTTATTATTACAAACAATTTCAAATAACTAGCAAAATAGTTAAAAACTACTATTTTTATAGTTAACTTTTATCGGTAAAAATTTTTCGATTACCAAAAAAAAAAATATATATATAATTACTTAATTTAAAACAAGGTATATGCAGTTAAAAAGCTGCTAACATTTTAAATAACTAAAAATGTAGTTATTTTTAAATGTTTAAAACAACTAACAAATGTAGTAAAATTAACTAAACATGTTGTAAAAATAACTAACAATTGTTATTACAAAATTTTTGCAATAACTGATAAAAAAATAGTTAAAAACAACTATTTTACAGTTAATTTTTTTTTTGGGTATTTTTATAAAAAGGAAAATTTTATTATCTCTCGACTACCAACAAAAAATTTATAATTAATGCAAAATAGAGTTAAAGAGCTACTAACATTTAAAATAACTAAAAGTGTAGTTATTTTTAACTCTTTTAAAACAACTAACAAATGTATTAAAAATAACTAACCATGATGTAAGCACTACTAGCCAAGCTGTTAAAATAACTGACAATTTTTACTACAAAATTTTTGCAACAACTGATAAAAATAGTTAAAAATTACTTTTTTCGCAGTTAATTTTTTCGGTATTTAATTAAAAAGAATACATTTTTTTTCATTCGATTACAAAAAAAATATAATTACTTAATGCAAAACGAGGTATATGAAGTTACAGAGTTACTAACATTTAAAATAACTAAAAATGTAGTTATTTTGAACTGTTTAAAACAACTAACAAATGAAGTAAACATAACTAGCAATGTTGTTAAAATAACTAACAATTTTTACTACTATTTGCAAATAGTTAAAAACTACTATTTTTACAGTTAATTTTTTTTCGGTATTTTAATCAAAAGCAAACTTATTTTCTTTCATGCGATTACCAAAAAATACATAATTACTTAATGCAAAACAGATTTAAAGAGATACTCACATTTAAAGTAACTAAAAATATAGTTATTTTTTTACTGTTTAAAACAACTAACAAATGTAAAAATATAACTAACCATGCTGTAAAAATAACTATCGATGTTGTTAAAATAACTAACAATTTTTACTACAAAGTTTTTGCAACAACTGATAACAATAGTTAAAAACTACTATTTTTACAGTTAACTTTTTTTCGGTATTTTAATCAAAAGCAAACTAATTTTCTTTCGACTACCAAAAAAATGTATAATTAATTCTAAACAGAGTTAAAAAGTTACTAACATTTAAAATAACCAAAAGTGTAGTTATTTTTAACTGTTTAAAACAACTAACAAATGTAGTACACATAACTAGCCATGTTGTTAAAATAACTAACAATTTTTACTACAAAATGTTTGCAATGGTTAAAACTACTATTTGCAAATAGTTAAAAACTACTATTTTTGCAGTTCATTTTTTCGGTATTTTTATAAAAAGAAAACATTCTTTTTCATTCGATTACCAAAAAAATATATAATTACTTAATGCAAACCAAAATTAAAAATGTGCTTACATTTAAAACAACTAAAAACATAGTTATTTTTAACAAATGTAGTAAAAATAACCAATCCTGTTGTAAAAATAACTAGCCATGTTATTAAAAACGAACAATTTCTACTACAAAATTTTTGCAACAATTGATAAAAAAAAGTTAAAAGCTACTATTTTCGCAGTTCATTTTTTCATTATTTTTATAAAAAGAAAACATTCTTTTTTATTCGATTACCAAAAAATATATAATTACTTAATGCAAACCAAAATTAAAAATCTGCTTAAATTTAAAACAACTAAAAATACAGTTATTTTTAACTATTTAAAACAACTAACAAATGTAGTAAAAATAACCAATCATGTTGAAAAAATAACTAGCCTAAGTTATTAAAATAACTAACAATTTTGACTACAAAATTTTTGCAACAATTGATAAACATAGTTAAAAACTACTATTTTTACAGTTCCTTTTTTCGGTATTTTTATAAAATGAAAACATTATTGTTTATTCGATTACCAAAAAAAATGTGTAATCGTTAATTGTACTGGATAGACAGACGACCAAGGTAGGAAGGGCCTACCCTCTTCCTCTTTTTTCACGTGTTAATTTATATTTTTGAGTTTTTTTTTTTGTGACTTTTTTTGTAATCAAAAGCAAAAAAACTATTTTTTATTTTGTTAAAATGCCGAAAAAAACTATAAAAATAGTAGTTATTTACTATTTTTTTAAGTAATTTTAAATCTTTTGTTGTAATAATTTTCGGTTATTTTAACAACATTGTAAGTTATTTCTACCAATCAAAAATAACTGGTCAGACCTTTGTTTTATTTTAAGTCAAAATGATACTCTAGTTATAACGTTTGGTGACGCAATCAAATTTTTTTAATTTTATTTACAAACTATAAATATACACAATAATAATAAAAAATAAACTTAAGAATTTTAAAAAATCCGATGACATTTTTTATTTTCTTTTAAATAACTATTAAAAATTAAACAACTTATTGCAAAAATACCTGTTTTAATAGTTGTTTAAAATATTAAAAATAACTAAGTTACTTTAAACAACTGTTACCATGAATACAGTACTCTTCATTAGTTATTTTGTATTTTTTTTTTTTTTTTTAAATAACTGTGATAATAGTTGTTTTTTATTTTTACATAAAAAACAATTGCTTATAAAGTTAAAAACATCAATTACTGATTACTACACAAACAACCGGCAGGTAGTAACTGACAAACCTTTTTGAGTACATAGGAATCACCTTAAATCGCATATATCGAGGGTTGCCTATACCTTATATTGGGGGTGGAAAACATGGTACAATTGTACTTTTTTTGGTACATTTTTACCTTGGTTGGTACCGTGGTACTACCGCGGCTCATTTAGTACAATTTGAAATTTTTTAAAATTTTCAGCTTATAACATGATAAAACAACATAACATTAAGTCGACTTTTTTAAAAGCAATTTTAAATTAAAAACCTGTTTATTTATTCATCTACTAGAGTCAAAAATAAAGTCAGTTTTAAGTTGAGCCGGCTCTAAATTGGTGTCACATCAAATGTATCAAATGTTTGCATACACATTGTACTTAAATATTCGGAAGTGGCAACATTGAACAGCTGATTTAAATTACCTTTCAAAACAAAAAAGTGTATTATTGTAAAAAAGCTATTAAATGCCTTTAAATTTTTTAATAGCAAATCCTGAAAAGGTTAAATTGCCCATTTTAAATTGTGACATTTATAAAAATTAGAGTAAAATTTCACAATGTTTTGTGGTAATTATAGGACTACATAAAATTTCCGATAAATTTTGTTTCACCCCGTCAATTTAATTTTTTTAAGTCTTTTTAGTGTTTAAGCAAATCTGACTCAATACGATAAAATTGTTAAAAAAAAAGCGGAAAAAAGTTTGGTGCCGTGAGGATCGAAAAAGTACAATTTGTTTGTCTGGTTGGTATAATAACAGAAAACATATTTTCCATCCCTGCCTTATATAGTGAAAACCAAATTTTTTGCAAAATTTTTCTTTACAACATAGAATGCAAAAATGACAACACAATTTTTATATTTTTATTTTTATTTTAATTTTGATGACGACTAATATAATAATTCTAGATTACATGATAATGTCTAGAGTACAAATCTGAAAATTTCTATTTAGATATATATATGTATATAACATATGGGCATTTCCATGAAAACGTCAACCGCGACTGAAAAAATAAAAACCTTTGAAACATTTTTCAGACAGGGCAAATATTTAAAAAAGCACTCAAATTTTATTAAGAGGATGTATTTAAAGCTTATAACAATTATTAAAGAGCAAAAAATAACAGTTTAAACTGACCATTTCTTTGGTTAATCTTAAGAAATTGCAATCAGCTTTTTTCTCTTAACTAGCGACTAAATTCAAGTATTTGTAACATTGCAATTACACTTTGAAATTAACGTTACAACAACAATAGACAAGATCCACGAGGAAAGAGAAAATATAGAGTTCGATTAGCGGTATTTTTTTTGGTTTTTTTTGGATGTTATTCTAATGTCACGTACGTAGTGCAAAAACACCATTTATCTACGTCATTTGAATTTGACCGGTCGCAAGTGTTTCAAAGTAAAAGTTCAAAGCAAGATATTTGTCGCAAACAAATATTAATCATAATTTTTTTTCAGTTTGTTGTAATAAAAATTGTATAAGTTTCTATAGTTCGTCACGTACGATATTGTAAGTACTACAATTGCAATTAAATGTATGAGAGTTCATTTGTTAATTATAAATATTTTTTTAAGATGGGTAAAAGAAGCTATGAGACTACAAAAAAATGGAGGGAGGAGTTGAAAAAGAATGAGGAAAAAATTAAGAAGTACTGAAAAAAAGAGGCTGAAAGACAGCGTGTCTATCGAAGAAAGATGGCAGATGCAGCCAAAAAAGACGAAAAATTTCTTCAAGAAAAAAGAATTAAAGATCGCATTCGACAGCAAAGGTGGAGAGGAGAAATAAATAAAAGTGTACGTAACTTTATCCCCAAATCTTCTTATAAATGTAAGCAAATTTTGGGTAAAGCTATAGGAAAGGTAGAAAAGGCCTTGCCAATAGACATAAGCAAAAAAGTTGAAATAATTGAAAATTTATATAAGAAAGCGTGAACAGGAAAAACACCTTGGTCCAGTTGAAAGTATTAATTTAATCAAAGAATTCTTCATGCGAGATGGAATAAGCGTGCAAGCTCCTGGCCGAAAAGACACAGTTATCTATGATGGGAAAATAGTTCCTAAACGCTTTATGCTTTTGACTGTTGGAGAAGCTTACCAACTATACAAAAACGAATTCACCATAGAAAGTGTTGGAAAATCTTTCTTTTATCAGCACCGACCTAGCTATATACAGTTAATAGACAAAATGCCGCACAATATGTGTGTTTGTAAATACCACGCAAATTTTGCGTTTTTGTTGGAGTCCTGTGCAAAAGTTATACCAACGTTACCAAATACATTTGAAAAAAGTAAATCTTTTGCTATTATTAGCGACAAATTGACGCATAACAAGTTTGACGTTTATTGTTTCATCACGAAAATTATGCTGCAAATAAGAGAACAATATAAAGACATATCATCTATTTACATATTTTCCGATGGGACTAGCGCTCAGTTCAAAAACAAATTCATATTGAAAAGTATTCCTTCTTTCGTAAACGAATTTAGCTGCAAATATTTAGAATGGAACTTCTTTGCAACATCACATGCTAAAGGTGCAGTTGATGGAATAGGTGCAATTGTTAAAAGAAAGGTCCGCCAAGTTGTGAAAGCAAATGAATTAATATTGCCAGATGCTTTCTCATTTTATGAATGTGCTCATAAATATGTGGAAGGAGTTAATTTGTTGTATGTTGCTGCCGAAGAGATTGAAACCCTTTCTTCTATTCTCAATGAAAAATGGCAAAATATCCAGCCAATTCCAAAAATAAAAAAACTTCATACGTTTGCATATCACGATAGTCAATATATAAATATTTCTCGAACTGCGTATTCATTAAGAGACAAAATAAAAATTTAATTAGTACAAGTACATAGTATGTAGTAAGAAATGAATTTAACCCTTTATTTTGTTTTTATTGATTTTATCACTGAATAATTATTTTTTGTTTGATTTTAAGTTTTTGTGTGCATATATTTACAAAACATATATTTTATTACTTAAGAATCACATAAGAGAAAAATCTGTCACGTACGGTATGTCACGAACGATATTAAATTTTGTTCATTATAAAATCACCAACAAATTTTTTTTTATTTAAAAACTATGTATTCTAAAGGAAAAATATTTGGCTTAGTTTAAAAAATTACAATAACGAAAAAGCTTCACACAATTCGCAGATTTTCGCATATTTTTACATGCACCTCAAAGTTACTTCCGTTTTATGTCACGAACGATATGCTTTTATTTCCCTTGATATTTTCGACAACAGAATCCCTAATGTATTAATTCTTTTTTCATATATAGTACCCTATAAATCGAACATAACGACAAAATTTTTTAGAGTTGCTCCTATATTTGCACAATTTATTGCACTTTGTAGGTGTACAAATGTCACGTACGATGATATGGAAATGCCCATATATATTTGTCTAGATATATATATAAATATTTTTCTTTTGTAGATGGTTGACTGATTGTTTAGTGTTTGTTACACATAAATATTATTATTAAGGTTGATTACAATTTTCTTTAGTAATGTTTTATTTGTTATTTTATTTTTTTTAGTGTATTGTAATTGCCGGCTAGCATATCGAAAGTATTTTTTTAACTTAAACATCACTCTATTAAAGTTGAAAGCAGTTTCTGAAAAACCCTATTTAAATGTATTAAAAAGACACAAAGAAAAATGCCAAATCGTTGAAAAAATCTATTAAAAGCTGTTATAATTTTTTAAAAATTTTAAATCTATTTTTAGTTCTAATAGTGGAACTCTAAAGCACTTTTTATTTATTTGGTACGAAATTACCAATTATTCATTTATTTTCCCCCCTGGTACGTATGATGAATATTTAATTTTATACAATAAAATCACTCATATGTTTAAGTGTCCATAAGAGATATAGCGGGATCTAACCTTTTTTCGAAAAGTTACTCCTTGTGTACAGTAAAAAAAAAAAAGACATGAACTTAAAATGAATCCAAAATTTTCTTTAAAATAGTTTCAAAATTTTTCTCAATTTAAGAAAAAATTTTATTAAAACTTGGAAAAATTTTCTTAAAATTAATAAAAATTCGCATGTTTGGATAAAAACGAAATAGTTTATATACTCAGAAATAGTTCATATTTTTCTTAAGTAATATTTCTTGATTTTAGGAAAAAAACAAGTCAATTAATTAAAAATTTATTAATTTTAGTTTTAAGAAATTTACATACTCAAAAGTAATAAAATTAAGTTTAGTTCAAAAAAAATTTAGAACCTAATTTACTGCCATTTAGTTCAAAAAATGTGTTTGACTAAAAAAATAAAGTACATTACCTTAATGTATGTTCATTTTTTTCGCCAGTAGTAAAATTAACTAAATTTAAAAATTTCATTTCTTAATTCAGTTTTTAAGTCTACCACTTTCTAATTTTTAAGAATTGTTTTCTAAAAATTAGTTCAGACAATTAAAAACAAAAAGTAATAAATTTTTTCCTATGTAATAATACAAATTAACTTGATTTTAGAAACTAATGCATTATTTCCAAGGAAATTTTTCATGCAACTTAGTTCAGATAAATTTTAAAAATTTTAATAAACTAATATTTTTTTAAAGTAAAAGTTTTATAATTTTTGAGAAACAAAAACCTTAGGTATAGGATTTTTTTTTTTTGGAAGACGTTTAACTTTTTTTCAATATGTTTTTATTAAGAAATTTGCCTACTAAAGTGTAATAAAATTAAGTTTAGTTTAAACAAATTTAGAACCTAATTTACTGCCATTTAGTTCAAAAAAAGAGTTTAACTGAAAATAAGAAACTTCGTGAACTTAATGTGTGTTGATTTTTTCACGAGGGTAGTAAAATTAACTAAATATTAGAATTCCATTTCTAAATTCAGTTCTTAAGTCTACCACTTTCTAATTAAAAACAAAAAGTGATACAGTTTTTCCTATGTTATAATAAAAATTAATTTAATTTTAGAAACTGATGAACTATTTCTATAATAAAACCAAGTTTATTTTATAAAAAAATTAGAACATAATTTACTTCGATTAAGTTCAAAAAATGTGCTTAACTGAAAATAAGAAAGTACGTGAACTAAATGTGTGTTCATTTTTTCTCGCAGGTAGTAAAATTAACTAAATTTTGGAAAGCCATTTCTAATTTTTAAGAATAGTTTTCTAAAAATTAGTTCAGGCATATTAAAACAAAAAGTTAAAAAGTTTTTCCTATGTAATAATAAAAATTTATTTAATTATAGAAACTGATGGACTATTTCTAGGTAAAATTTTCATGCAATTTAGTTCAGATAAATTTTAAAAATTTGAATGAAATATTATTATTTTTTTTTTTAAGTAAAAGTTTTCTAATTTTTGAGAAATAATAACCTTAGGTATAAGATTTTTTTTTGTTGGAAGACATTTAACTTATTTTCAACATGTTTTTACAAAAAAAAGAGTAACAATATATTAAAAACAAACTGGTTACTCTTCCTTATTTTATAGAAAAAATATTATTTAAAATTTTGTTAGCAAAAGGTAAAAAATTTCGAATTTGCGCTTGTATAAAATAATTTTGATTGCTGACTACAATACAAAATATCGGCAGCACATTTTACATATACATTACGCATAATGGATTTCCTATAATTGACACGTTGCGCCTATTAAACTTTATATTTATCGAAGGCACTTAAACTATTTTTTTTTACTTAATAATAAAAAAAGTTAAAATTTGTATATTTAAGCTAAAAATGTCATAAAACAAACTTATGACATTTTTCCATTTTCCAATACTAACAAGAAATGTAACTGTGATATTTTGTATTTTTGCAACAATTTCCTTAAATTAGTTAATTTAAGAAGACAGAGGACCCCCAGTATTCCTTAGCCATAGATGCCGTGTGTCACTCAGGGTGCCCATTTGTGCAGTTCTCTCAAGCAAAACCGTTTATTAACTACGAAAAGGATCTGACTTTGTCACAATTTATTACGTTTCAGGATATCCTGCAGAACATTTTTTTTTAATATGATTACCTTTTTGCTAATGAAATTTAATTTATATTTTAAATACATGAATTTAGTATAATTCAATTTAATTTAAGACAAAAATGTATAGCAAAAAGCTTGTAAAATTTTTCTATAATTTAGAAATTTTTACCAAATTTTAAGTACAATTTGTTTCTTAATTTCAAGGAATATTTTATTAACCATTGGCAAAAAGTGTCTTACCGTTTTTATTTCAAGTTTTCCTCCAAATAAATTAATTTTTCAAAATTTTAGTTCATTTTTTTTAACTTCAAAATCCTCCAAAAAGTTTGTTATATGTGAATTATATTGTAGTCTTATCAGTCAACATGATTTTTGTATGGCTTTTTAAATTAAATATTATGACCCCTGGAATAGTGTTATGTCTTACAAGTGTAATTAAAAAAGTTGCCACTTCTCACATCTCACATTGTAACACGGCATCATGTCCAACGACTAATCTTCTACTATAAATATAGTGTGAATACGTGAGATTTGTCAGCTAAACCTAGCAACAGTAAAACATTCATATTGCATTAAGACTTTATATTTTGACAAACATTAAAATGTTTTTTGGTTTTTTTTTTTTTTTTTTGTATTTTAGTAACGCTGTCTACACAGACAGAAAGTTGAAAATATGTTGCGTATGTTTTACATATGTACTCTGATATATACATATTTTTTAATTTATAATTTTTCTTTCCTCATTTTCCTTTTCATACATATAATATAACAGCTCCCCTCCTATCGCCACCTACTTCTGTATTAGATATTTGAATGTAGTGGAAGTTTAGAGTCTAGGCCAATAACTTTAGAAACATTGTTACAATTGTATTTTACAGAAAAAAAAAACATGTTTTCTACAAAATACAATTTCTAGAATATTTTTGACAATATAATTAAAATTTGTTGATTGTAAACAAAATTAACTTTAAACTTTTGGTATACTAACTTGGTAAGAAAAGGTCATTGTAGATGTCTATATTTAAAACATCTCGATGAAAAAAAAAATACTCTTATTAATTTCTATTGAAATGTATACAATTTATATTAGGAAATTGTACTCCTACTATAGGACCATGTGGTGGGTGATCTCCAGCCTTTAAAATATTTAAAAATACGTTTATTCTAGGTTTTTATCAGGACCAATACAAGAACTTGATAGACAGAGGTTTGTAATCTCTCCAAAATTTGTACTATTAATGCTCGTAATTTCAAGCAATAGATACCTACTGGTTTTTATTCGTACCCAGCAAAAAAAAGTAGCAAAAGAAGAGAAAAAGAAGCAGTGATTTTGATTCCAGTGTTGTGAAAATTTGGATCGGAACCAATGATTTTTACATAGGGGTGTCATAGGGTGTAAGTTTTCTTTTATGATCCTTTTTCATTGCATCTAAAGCCCTTCTTATGGTTTAGTGAAAAATTAAATCTTTTGTTCTTCCCAAATAAATTTTGAATTTGTAATTTAGATTTCTACAGGACATCAGTAATCGGGCCTTAGCCTCATTTTCACAATCTCCCGTTAGCTTCTACCTGGAAATTTAACTGACACATTTGTTGTTGTTTCCTATACAAAGTTTGAGTTCGTTAAATTTTAGCGGGAAATTCAGCAATCGGGCCTTATTTATCTCTATTCGAAATCCTTGCAATTTTTACTACAATAAATTTTTTACTTTTTGTAGCGTCATAGATTTCATTAAAAATCTAGATTTTATTAAAAATCACATTTTCATAAGTTGTGAAAAAGAACTTCCTTAAAAGAGAAAAATCAGAACTAAACGATACTTTAGAATCAATGAAAAATTAATTCCTTAAGAATCAAGGCACGGGTATGTATCTATTGCTTGAAATTACGGACACACGCGATTTTTTATAAGGTCGTCCTAAATTCATTTTTAAACATTTTATGTGTAACAACTTACACAAAATGTGTAAAATTAGAAAAAAATAATAAAATTAAAAAAGTTTAAAACACCTCGCTTAAAATTTAAAAAAAAACTGTTTGTTTTATAAAAAATTTATTAAAATTCGATGGAATGAAAAAAATAAATAATTAGAAAAAATCGCAAAAAAAAAATTGCAAAGAAAAAACAAAATTAAAATATTAAAAAAAAAATACAAAATTGAAAATAATCGTTAGGATTGATTAAAATCTGTAAAATAAAAAAATCACCATCTCGCTAAGAGTGAAAAAATTACCGAAAATTACAAAAAAAATTCATAAAAAAACAGAAATCAAAAAAAAATTCAAAATAATCGATACAATTATAAAAAATCGCCAGAAATGGAAAGAGCAGTAGAGAGAAAAGAATAAAGAATTAATTTTTAGCGATTTTTTTAATTTTTGCGATTATTTTTAATTTTAAAAATTTTTTTAAGTTATTAAAAAAATCTTTTAAAATAAAAAAAATGCCAAATTAAAAAAATAAAATTGAAAAATTTTAAATATCGCTGGATTGTAAAAAAATAAAAAAATTTAAATGAGTTAAAAAAAATTCCTTAAAAAAATTTAAAAAATAATAAAATCAAAATAATCTTCTAAATTTGAAAAAAAAAGAAAAATTGCCAAATTTTACACAAAAAAAAATTGTTGAAATTGATACAAAAAATCATCAAAATTAAAAAAAAAAACAAAATTGAAAAAAATCAATAAGATTTAAAATAACTCTTAACAATATAAAAAATCTCGCTAACAATGAAAAAATCCCTATATTTAAAAAAAAAATAAAAAATCAATAACATTTAAAAGAACTCTCTACAATATAAAAAATATTGATAAGAGTGAATAAAAATCAGTAAAATTAAAAAAAAAACGCTGGTATAATAAAGAAAATTAAAAAACTCCACAAGTAACTATAAAAAATCGCTAAAAATTTGCACAGTAGTAGAGAGAAAAGAAAGACGGGTTTTAAGTGTTCGCAATTTTAGCGATTTTATAGTTTTATAAACATTCGAATAAAATTGAAAATAAATGCTAAAATTAAAAAAAAAAATTGGAAAAGTTTTAAAAATCGCTGGAATCGGAAAAATTTTAAATATCGTGGAATGTGAAAAAATAAAAGAATTAATATAATTGGAAAAAATCGCTAAGTAATATTTAAAAAATAACAAAATTAAAATACTTTTCTAAATTCGAAAAAATTATAAAAATTTACAAAAATTGTTAGAATTAAAAAAAAAATCACCAGAATTAAAAAAATAGCCAAAATTGAAAGTCAATAAAATTTAAAATAACTCTCAACAATATAAAAAAATAGTCAGTAAAATTATAAGAAAAATCGCTGGTATAAAAAAAATTAAAAAACTCCATAAGTAACTATAAAAAATCGCTAAAAATTTGAACAGAAATAGAGAGAAAAGACGGTTTTTTGGTTTTTTAGTGATGTAAGGTTTCTTTTGTAATTTTAGCGATTTTTTAGCTTTTTAAACAGTCGATTAAAATGGAAAATAAATGCTAAAATTAAAATCGCTGGATTCGGAAAAATTTAATATATTGCTGGAATGAAAAAAATTAAAGAATTGATATAATTGGAAAAATAAAAAATTTAAAATAATCTTTCAAATTTGAAAAAATTAAAAAGTTTACAGAAATTTTCAAAATTTAAAAAAAAAAATTAAATTAACAATAAAAAAATCACCAGAATTAACAAAATAGCCAAAGCTGAAGGAAATCACTAAAATTCAAAATAACTCTCAACAATATTATAAACCTTGCTAACAGTGAAAAAAATCAGTAAAATTTAAAAATGCGAAAATACAAAAAATCGTTCTTTTTATAAAAAAAAAGCTTAATCAGTAAAATTAGAAAAAAAAATCGCTGGTATGAAAAAAATTCAAGAATATATCGATTCTTTTGAATAAAAATTTAAACAAGTAGAGAAGAAAAGAAATTAGAGAGCAAAGAAAGACGGTTTTTATTTTTAGTGATTCTTCTTAACGTGGGAGATTTTTTTTGCAATTTTAGCGATTTCTTAATTTTATAGAAAAAAAATCGATAAAAATTAAAAAGAAACTGCTAGTTTTATAAATAAAAACAGAGGAAAATTTTAAAAATCGCTGGAATAAAAAAATAAAGATTAGAAAAAAACCGCTTAAAAATAGAAAAAATTACAAAATTAAAATAATTGACAAAAAATTTTGAGAGTAAAAAAAATAAGTTAAATTTAAAAAAAAAAAAAGCCTTTATATAAAATATCTCCCAATCGGTAAAATTTAAAAAAAAATCGCTGGAATGAACAAAATAAAAGAATCGATATAAGTGAAAATTGCAAGAGTAGTAGAGGGAAAAAAGAGTATATAGTTTAAGTTATTTTTCTAAATTTGGCATTTTTTTTTTATATTTTTATAGATATTTTTTAAATTTTGGATTTTTTTTTTTCTTAATTTTAAAAACTAGTGATTTTTTTCAAACGCACTGGATAAGCGCAGCTCATACAAAAAAATTCGCACATGCACATGTGTTGGGCGCCAGAATTCTACCTCGGGAAAATAATTATTGGTTACTAGAAAATTAACAGACAGTTTTAAGTCATGTTATAATTTCCTATTTAATAAAACTCGTAATTTGATTACTCTTATTACAGGTTTTTCTATCAATTTATCAACATACTGCATAGTAATTTATTTTACAGATTTCCAGATGTTAATATTGAAATAAACAAAGTTAAAACCTATTAAGCAAAAAAAAATAGCATAACAGGTGTTTCAGTTTTATCCACTAATCTGTATTACAAATTATATGAATGAAAAAAAAAATGTATTAATATAAATAGTTTTAACAAGTATTATAATTAAATATTTGCAGAATTAGAAGTAATATGTAAACTAAATACTCGACTAACGGATCAAAAGGCAAATTTTAAACTGCCAAAACTCTGAAGCGTTACATGTACCCTTTCGAGAAATATTTTTAAATGGCAACACCCCTCACTTTCTCAACAAGAGAAACCAATTTTGGTTAAAGGAACAATATGTTACTACAACTTTTCTATGTAAACTAACGCTTGAGATACCACTTTTAGTTGGCAACATCCCCTTCTCGGCCCACCCCCACCCACCTTACTTTTTAGCTTTATTTTAAGCGAAACCGTATTATTTTTACCAATTCATTAATCTCCGAGATAAACCAAAATCGCTAAAGTTAGGGGTGTTGCCAACTAAAAGTATCATTCCACTCGTTAATTTAGGTATAAAATACATTGAAAACAGGTAAAGAGTAGTAACATAATTCTATAAATCAAATTGGTTTCTCTTGTTTATTCACTTTCTTTGATTTAGTCAAAGAGAGTACATTGAACAAGAGAATGTATTTTTTATGTAAACGAATGAGTGGGATGACACCTTAAGTTGGCAACACTCCTTACTTTAACGACTTAAATTTATCTTGATGATTAATGTCTTTGTTTTTATCACC
Source organism: Eustalomyia histrio (assembly GCA_949748255.1). Classification (NCBI taxonomy): domain Eukaryota; kingdom Metazoa; phylum Arthropoda; class Insecta; order Diptera; family Anthomyiidae; genus Eustalomyia; species Eustalomyia histrio. The sequence continues at coordinate 99,804,411 of OX456527.1, read as the reverse complement.
TATTACCAGATTATTAATTATTGCATGGGTTGGTGCTGCCACATTATTCATTTTTCTAGCGATGAGTGTATATAATAATTTCCATCAAATTAATTTAATTCGCTAAATGTGAATTTAATGTAAATATACATATTTAATAACAATTTGTTTTCTTACAGACAAAACAAGTTTTTTATACCATTAATGGACATTAAATTATATTTACGAATAATAAATTGTAATTATGAAAAATCTATGGGATAAATTTAAATATTAATTAGTAGTGAATAGTTAATTAAGTAGAAATGTTCTTTGTAAATAATTTAATAAGTTATTAATGCAAAATTTACATTTATTCAAATTTGAATATTAAACAAATAAATTAAATTCTTGGTTGACATTAAGGCATAAGGTGTTATCGTAGCAAAAAAAACAATTTATAAAAATTCTTTACCACAAAAACAACAGAAACAAACTTGTGAAGGTTCTAGAAATGATAAGAAAAATATACCACAAAATGTGTACAAATATTCTACTTGATATTTATAAATATTCGCCATTTAGGCCAGTGTACTTTAAACCCATTAAATCCACTTTGAACAAGAATCTGTGCCTAGGAAAACAATTTTTAAAATATTTAAAAACTCTCCTCCATTTTTAGGTTAATGTGGCTTTATATATCGTATTCACATGCATTAAATCAAAAACTTTGAGTTTAAGCACAATTGTGCCAACAAGCTACAAATTTGAAAGCTACCTAATTTATTTGTAAGTTAATTTAATTCAAAATCAGGGCACACATCATGCATTTCGGGTTTCTTTAGAAAAGCCCAAGTATGGAAACTGAAAATATATTTAATTGTTTTGATTCCCATTCCGCCTCTATTTCTAGAATCCTGAAGAGTTGCCCGAATAGTAAAATTTTAGTTGCTGGCGATTTCAATATTCACAACTCTTCTTGGCTACGCCATTCGAAGGGAATAATTTTTGTAGGTACTAACGCTAACGGTACTAACGGTGGGGTTAGCCAACACACATTCCATGAGGTGAACAGCAGTTTGGCAATGCTTTGGACTTTTTCCTCACTTCGCACCCTCAAAAGTATGTAGTGAAGTCGGCACCTCTCGGCAGCTTGGATTACTGTACCATTTCCGCATTCTATTCCATGCGCATGGTTTTACAGCCATGAAACGCTCCATTTTTATTTTTGAAAAAGTTTGTTTTGTATTGGCCATTTAAGTGAAAACTTTGTTTCTAGAAAGAACATTCTGACACCGCTGCGAAAGTGGTTGAACGCGTAATTTTGTTCGGAATTAAAGTACTACATTTCGGCTAGGCTCAAACATAACTGTGAGTGCAATCAGATGTGAAAAACTGCAGTTAGATCCTGCATCCTGCGTATGAATAGAAACGCTAATATTGACCTTCAGCGCAAAAAGACGAAAACTGAATATTCCAAAGTACTAAAACTTGAAAGGTTTCTACACGAACAGTGTGTAACTGCAAAAATTCTTGCTGTTCCCCGGGGCACTTAAACCTAATGGTCATTCATTAAAAGAGTATGGAATAATACTAATTCCTCTATTTCAACTTTTAAAAATTATGAACAAATATTCACTGATAAGGCCAACCTACTGACGGAATTTTTATTTAAAATTCGTTTCAACCAGAAAGCAATCAACCACTTCCGGAGCTAGATCCTATACTAAACCTAAGATATTCCTTCGCGCTCGAGCCGTTAAGAAGATTCTTGCAAATTCCGACGTAAGTCAGGGCTCTTCGACGCTATCGCTACCATTGGCAACCTTATTCGGCACTTCGTAACGTAGGGGCATTTTGCCTTCCTTGTGGAATGTTTCCAATATCCACCTAATCGCTAAAAAGGGTGTGGCATACAACCCTAACAGTAACCAACCAATTGCAATCTTCTCTGCGCTCTCTAAGGTTATGCAGTTAACTACCAACTTGTTGAATATCTAAAGCACAATTTATTTTATAACGATCGTCAGTATGGATTTCATAGAAGAAGCGAGACCTGATCGCAATTTTTTCGGAACTTTAGAGTCGGTCCATTGACAGATTTGGTGAAAGCAAAGTGGCTGCCTTGAGTATTTCCAAGTCGTTTGATCGGGTGTGGCATAAAGCTAAACGCAGTGTCAAAGCTTATTGCTTTTGGTGGCAGTGATTCCTTCTCTCGTACTATAAGAGTTGTTATGTATGAGATCTCATCGAATGAGTTTCGGTTAAATGCAGGATACCGTTCTTACTACTACCCTCTTTTTATCTTTCCAGATTACTTTCTCGGTCAAACTTCTAGTTCTATCTACTGTTTTGGTAGATGATAGCAACATTTGTCATTTATATTCATTCGATCATAGGTGAAGCCTTGTAGAGGTTGGCGCGGCAAAAGGCAAATTATGAATGACACAATCAACACCTAATCAAAATCTCTCAGTGGGGTCGTTTGAATAGGTTCGATTTTAATGCACGCAAGACCCAATGTTGTTTGCTGATCCATCAATGTCATTTGTATACATGAGTGGTATCAATATTGAGGGACCTGAAGGTCTTTGTTGTCCGGGACATGAGAATTTAAGTATCGAAAGAAGCATTCAAGTGTCCTAACTTTCTAAACCGGTGCAGGAAATACTTCATTTCTTCTAATCTCCTTACTATTATACCTCCTTTATCTATCCGACTTAATTCGGTTGCAAAAATTTAATTTGTCACAACTCTATTGTTATGTGAGTGCAGAGACACTGAAGCCAAGGGTCTCCTTCAACAGGAGCCATTATATTGAAGCACTTTTGAGAATCTCCTTCTTGCTAATCGAAAAGCCATGGAACGCTATACTACTCAATGAACGCGGAATACAGAATAATGTATCAGTCTTTACTTAGGCCCATTTCATCCGAGCGGATACGTAAACAGACAAAATTTGCGCTTATGGTGAACTGATAATAAACGTCTAATTTACGAAGATCCTCTCAAAGACACTGAATGGTGCACCATTTTTGCCATTACCGTGAGTAACTGGGTTACTGGGACTGGTAAGCAAAACAGAACCATAATCAACCAGTTGTTATTGTCGAAAGTTGATGAATTGATGAATTAGGACTTGAGGGCATGTGGTTATACTAGGACTGCGTGACTGCTGACATAGGTCCCGCGACAAGCGCGATTTTCAAGAATGCGTTTCCGGGTCACCTAATGTCTCGTTTTCCAAATCGCCCGATTTAACCACTCCAGACATTTTTCTTTGCGGATGTTTTGAATTCACGTGTCTATGTGAACAAACCACAGACTCTGGAAGCTCTCAAATAGAATATCCGGTAAGAGTAGGAGAACTTATCGTCAGAAGTTCTCTCCAGGGTACCGATTCTAAATAATTTGCGAAGCTGTGAAGCGATGAAAAATTTCCCTTCACTCATTTAAAAACAATGATAAAAAATGACAGCTTTTATCATTTCGCAATGATAAAACCATTCAGAATCGGTACCCAGAACGATGAAAAAAGAGCAGTTTAATCTTTAAAAATTAATGATGAAAAAACTTAAAGGTCCAAACAAAAATTAAAAAAAAAAATTAATGAACGTGAATGGGTGAATGTTGTTGGGTCACCCTGTATTAAGATTATTAAGTTTTTTTTAGCTGTTGAACCAAGAAACACTCCAGGTTCGACATGCGTAACTTTTATTTGTGTAATTTTTTTTGATAATTACTGATATGGATCTCTGCCCCAGGATTAGTTCAAACCACATTAATTTTCCAAATTTGATTATCCGATTTTTATACACGAATTTTTCCGTGGTCACAACAGAAAATTAAATGAGGCTACTATAAAAAAGGCTGTTTGAAGCCTCAACAGAAATTTTGACAACCCCAAAATTCGACTGCTTCTACGGACAAACCAATCAACTGATTTTATCTTATGGATTTCAAAATCATACGAACATTACATAGAGGAATATTATATCAGTATGTTCCCTACAGAAAGTTTCAAGGCGCCCTAAACTAAGGTGGCCTAAATGCACCGATTATTTTTTGAAAAATCACGCTCATTCCAAGAAAAAAAAAACTGATAAATTCAATGAAATATCATTCTAATGTTCTTCAGACCCATTTCTTCTTAAACGTAGCATGACTGCAATATAAAAACAAATATTTTTCCGTTATCTTTATTTTTAAATACATTATTAAATTTATACTTTAAAAAAAATAGACATGAAATCTCAAAGAAGGGTGCCAAAGTTCATCATATTTAATATGCATAAATATTTTAATGATTTTTTCAATTTCATTTGCCTTAGTTTCACAATAATGTTATCAGTTGGAGAAGTACATTTTAGCTTTAAAATGCTTTTTAAAAGTGTTCATTAAAACACAAATAAAAAAAAAATGCTGTTTACTTCAAAATTAAGAAAATAATAAAATGTTTATTCTACTTCTGAGACAGCTATTATAGAGATTAGAAAAGGTTTCCAAAGGGTATCAGTATTGGGAAATATATGGAATAGAATAATTATAAAATATGGAACACAATAATCTGCTTGCATAAGCATCATGTCATATTGTATAAGTAACAGTCCGTTTAATAGTAAGACACTAAATATTGCAACATGATCGTTTCTTGTTTTCAAAATCAAATATTGAAAATATCTTTTTAGAAGTATAAATAACTATTTTACAACATTCTTTGATTAACATTAGAGAAGACCTTGTCTTTAAACTTAACCAGCCATGAATGATGAATATAAAACCAAATGATTTTCTTTAGTAATTATTTATTTTCCTTTTATCTCTAAACACGACTACACATAAAAAATAATTTATAATTGTGCTTTCCATTTCATTAACAAAAATGTATTTAATTTGTCCCAATTTGTAATTACAATTAATATTTTTATTGATTTTACAAACTTTTAATTGGCACTACACACCAACTATTACAAAGAAATTTTTTTCTGTGTAAAACTTGTATTTCTTTACATGGTTATTGGATTGCATTGCATTAACTAACTATTTGTTTGAATGTTTACCCTTTAAAGTCATAATGATGTGACAATGACAAGTGCATTTTGTATTCAAATAACGTTATATAATAAAAAAAAAAAAACAACAACAACAACTAAAGACCTTAAAAATACAATAAAAAAAATGTTGAAAAGTTCAATGGCTACAATTAGAATAATTTATAAAATGTGTAGAGTAAAAGTATAATATAATTACAATCTTTCTGTTTTCATTAAAATACCAATATTGGTTTCTAAAAAGAGCCGGATACAATGGGGAAATTCTCCAAGCCTGAAAATCATGTGTGCAGAAATAAAGAAAATTTGTAATACACTCCTCCTCTTCTTCCTCAATGCAACACCGTTTCACGTCACATTCCAGACTCCAGACTGTCGGTCCGGTAAACGTCTGCCATATAGTGAGTACGTTCAGAGAAAATCAGGTCTATTGGAATTTTCATTAGTTCTTTCTTCAATCTACATGAAAAGTATGACCTTAAGTTCAGATTCTCTTATTTAGGTCTTCGGAAAATTTACACTCCACATATCTGAATCGATGCTACTTCACTATAGAGTGTTTGCAAAGTATATGCTGGGGTCCTGCTCGACCTCACACTGAGCATTAAGCCGGACCGAAGAGAATTTTCATATTCGTCATCGAATGAAATCAGGATCGAGGCAAATAGGATCGATACAAAAACAAAAATCTAAACAGAACCAGGTAGGAATAAAGAAATTTTCTAATAAACTCATTCTCTTCTTCCTTAATGCCAAACCTATTGGCAAGCTAAGGTTGGATGTAAGTCCACCAAAAGGCAAGTGAACCTAGAGAATATCTGGTCCATTGAGGTACGGTTCACAATCACATGAAAAGTAGGACATAGAACTATCCAGACAAAGATACCTTTTGTAGAGTGTCGATCAGGTAAAAGCCTGTCATATGGCGAGTGCATGAGGTATACTGTAATTTTCCTTAGATCTTTCTTCAATTTACAAGAAAAGTATGACCTAAATATTTTCCGTAGTCTATTTAGGTCCTCTTCTTCCTCAATGCAAAACCTATTGACAAGCTGTGATTCAATATAAGTCCAATTAAAGGCAAATAATGATTGTGATACGGTTCACATCATACTCACATGAAAACTAGTACATAAAGCTATCAATATTCCGGACAGAGTTGCCTGGCGCAGACTGTAGATCAGTTAAAAGCCTGCCATAGGGCAATTGCACTTGGATACCAGCAGGTATGTTGCAATTTTCCTTAAATCTCTCTTCAAACCAAAAAAAAAAGTACGACCTTAAGCACAGATTCTCTCAGAAAACCGACGAGACGAAAGACTATTAGACTATTTATGTCTTATTAGACCGATTGGGTCTTCGGAAAACTTACTACCCTGATATCTGAATCATTATTTATGAGGTTTTTCGCAAATTATACGCTAACCTATCTTCTTGTCGACCTCACAATGAGTAAAAAGCCGGTTCTTTGAAAGAGAATTTTTAATTTTAACATCAGTTATAGGTGTGATAGATCCAAATACCTTTAAAAATAATATGTGTGAAATTGCAGTCCGATCAGAGGTTATCCCCAAAGCCTCTTAAAGTCAGGCATTTTAAAAATGATTAAAAAAAATACAATAAAAAATATTAAAATAAAAATTTGTTTAAAGCAATGTATTTGCACCGATACCATTTGCGGCGATTCTGTCTACAGCCGATTGCGAATTGGAATTTCGCTTTCAACAACCTGGCTTTCAAGTAAGGTATCCCAATTCGGGAATGTGATAGAGGAGAAAAAAAGATCGAAGAAACCCCATTGAGATAACTTCTTTGGTAGTGTGTATGCTAAACAGAGTTCTCATTGCTTTTGGGTTAGACAACGGCCATAAGAATCGAGATATTCTACCTGTAGTCAAGATCGTCCAAATTTGTACATCCGGTATGTCCCCAATTACCAGAGAAATCACAACATCCATCTCAATTGAGTTTCGACAGCTGAAGAGCCATTTCTCATACATTAGCAGGCAACTTTTTCTCCACTATATCGTGGAACCCTTTTCAACAAGTGTCGATTGAAAGACATTTATCTCACAGACAAACGGTTCATCCAAGACCCTACCTATCCTGGTAGGTTTTGAGTTTCAAGGTTTTTGTCAAAATAGCATAACTGTCTTTGAAGATGCCAATTGATAATGGGTTCATATACTTTTCCATTATTATTTGCGAGGCTTTGTTAATTCTATAAATTTCTGCCTGGAAAATACTACATTGTTTCGGAAGTCGCATAGAAACTCGAATGTCCCCTAAATAGTCTGTCATCACTTATTTCTTATAAAGGGAGATACGCACAACGATTGACGGTCTTGTCCACCGAGTTTCGCGGAGGTTGCATTAGTAAACCCTCATTGGTTGATTATTATGCTGTGAACAGATTTACTGGCAGTTACATCCGCTAGACACCGCAGTGATACTATAGCCTACGAGTCAGACTAAGCTCTTCGAGTAGACTTTTGAAAACATATGTTTGAAAGATTGATGTCACGCGTTCTGATACTGATACTGTCGACATCCTATCCTTTCTCGACGGTATTTGAGTGCTATAGAGATGACCAGCTCTTTCGAATAGGCTTTTTTAATTTCTATTATACACAAAAAAAAATCAACAAAATCATGTTTGTAAAAAAAATTGTCATCAACTCACTTAAGTAGTAGTAACTGAATACATACATACAGTCACTCAGTCAGCATGATATTTGGTGTTTCTTTTTCTTTATTTTATTCTTCTTTTTATCTTTAGTGAAAAAACCTAATCAAGCTTAAGAATTGAACTCTAATGAGAAGACAGACATATGTACATAAATCTGTTAAACAGTAACTCCCAATATATATTCATGTACCTAACCAGCCAGCCAGTCATCGACATACTTACACACATATTTTAGTGTAAAATGAGAAGCATCAATAATATTTACACACATTCATAGGAATTTTACGTTGTAATGTTGACAAACACATTTAACAAATGAAACCAAACCATAAATGAAGTTTGAGGAAGAATTTTTATAGCAAATAACACAAGAAGAATAAGCAAAAACAAAAAAACACACTCAAGCTTATTACAAGAATTAAAATTGTCGACATTAAGAGGAAGCCATCCAGGTTGGGTAGACATGATGGAATCATTAACAAAGTTGCATATATGTACAGTCAGAAAAATAGTGAATAGTGATCTCTTTAAGAAATGGTACAGGGATTTTGTGAATTGCTAAATTAAGACTTGAACAGGGAAAAATAATACATATTGGTACAGCACCATTTCTAGATTGTATTAATTGATCCCTTGCGACATGTAATGGGACCAATTTTTTATATTGAATTAATTTAAAGCGTTTCACCCAAGATACCGCTACCAGTATATGAAGCAATATTCCAGTTAGGCAGTTAGTGTCGAATTCCGTATCAGATAAAGTGTTTTGCGGAGAGATTTTCTTTAATACTTTAATATGAAGAAAAGTGCGGGTCATCGAATCTTAGGGGACGGCGAGCATGCTTTATCTGAGCAATCATATTGCAGGTGATTTGGTCGCTTTAAAAGAAGTGATTTAGAGCTCGAAGATAAGAAACGGCTGGGTGAACCCGAAACATTTTAAGACGAAGAATTGGAATCATTGCTTCATGTAAACGTATGCGAAACGCTTAAGGAGTTGTATGAATCATTGAGAGTGGATGAGTCGACGGTCAGCAAGCGCCTAAAAGCCATGGGATTGATTCAAAAGCAAACTAGATGTCATACGAGTTAAAGCCGCGCAATGTCGAAAGGCGATATTTTGCTTGTGAACAGCTCCTCAAATGCTCCTTAAAAGAGAAAGGGTTTTTTTTTATTAATGAGTCTAGATAAAGTTTACTTACTATTTTTGTATTTTTTACATTCTCCTATGAAACAGAAAAACATCAAGGGAAAAATGTATGGACAAATTGTGAGGTCAGCGCTAGAGGCAGTACCATACATTCGACCTGAGCGACCCACAACAACTCGTGGTTTTGCAACCACTCAGAAAAGAAAGGGGTTTTTTGCATCGCATTGTGATTGGCGATGAAAAGTGGATCCATTGCGACAACTCCAAGTGCAAAATGGCATAGCTTTTGTTCGGTCAGCCATCAACATCCTTCGCAAAGCCGAATATTCATGGCATTAAGCTTATGATGTGTATTTGGTGGGATCAGCGCGGCTGGATCAAACCGAATGAAATAATCACGCGGCAACGTAATGAACTTTCAACTTATGCGTTTGAGCCGTGCACTCAAGAAAAAAGGCATGACATGTTGCAAGACCGTTCAAGACCTACTTGGAAACGCTGAAATGGGAAGTCCTACCCCACCCACCGTATTCTTCATACATCGCTTCTTCCGACTACTACTTGTTTCGGTGGATGACCCATGGCCTGTCCCAGCATAAGTTCACTTCATATAAAGAATGCAAAAAATGGGTCGATGCAATTGGATTGCCTTAAAAGACCAGTCGTTCTTCCGAGCTGGTATCCAAAAATTGTCAGAAAAATTACCAGCTATGGACAATACTTTAAATAATATATTTGTAATCATTTTTGCACAAAAAATCCGTAAATTTCATAAATTAATTTTGGCCTCTATTCCAATTTTAATCTTTTTTAATTTCATTAATTGTAAATTATTGGAAACTCTTTAACTTTTTCGTTGAGTGTATTGCTTTATGGCAAGTTGCATTTACAATTAGTGCAATATCGATTTTAAACTGAAAACATAACAAACTCCATATTTGTATTGATTTAACTATTTATGTTTTATTTTTAGTTAAGTTTACTTATTTTATTCAATTCTTCTTAAAAAAAAAAGATTTTCTTTTACTATTGCCAACAGTTTTTAAACAAAAAATAAATAAATTAAAAATACTACAAGTAAGTGTTCTTTAGTCGACTATGTTGATTTTATATTCCCTACAAATATTTCAAGTGAAATTTAAATTTTAGGCCGGAAAGGAAACTTTATAAAGACGCTAATAGAATCTTAAAGTCTTACAAGGAAACTCTGCCTGATGAAAATTCTGATTCCGCTAATTGTCTCTTTTTAACTTATTAATTTAGATTGAATCAGCTGATTCGTCGCTCAATTACTAGGAAGAGCTCCCTTGTTGGTGTGGTCTGTGCAGCCTCCATTACTGGGTTTGTTTCCCGGTGTAAGCTTATCGATTAAAATCTACTTGGCTGCAGACTAACATGATATTTAACTAAGACAAAAGTTTTCTTACCAAAGCTTGTTTTGACTGAAGTCAGCCGGTCATAAGACCGAAAAAAATAGCAAGTGTTTGAGATAAAGGATTGGCCCGATCCTCAGTAAAATTTGAACCGACAATAGAGCGCACAACAAGCCGAATTTCCGGGTTAGGTATATATCCTATTTTTGAACACGAGTCGGTTGTGAAAACTATATTTACTTTCAATTTCTCTAAGCCTTTGCACTTGGTGTGTTGCTACACCCAAAGAATTTTTTGGTTGTAGGGGATTTTACAATGTATTTTAAACACTTTTAACAAGTTCCGTTTTAATCGAGGGTCTTGTTGTATTATTATGAATTTCAAGATGTTGCAAACGAAATGACAAAATAAACATATCCCCTCCCATTCTATAATGGAGAGGGTACACAAATGCATTCGTGCTGGTATAAAGAGTATATAGTCAGTGTGACAGTGACGCGCCCGGCATTTAGATGCATTTTATACATAACATACTTATGTATTACTTCTGTGAAGTCAGACCTTCTAAAGAATTAAAGTTCTTAACTTAATTTTCATCCATAAAACATGAACTTATTGTAGCTGATGGAAATTAATATATTAGGTAAACCCGGGGGTTACACGTTCAATTTCTTGAATTCAATTTCTCTCAATTTGCAATACACTCACAGTTTTTTACTAACACAATCACACTTTTTCAAATTGAAAACTGGATGGTATTCAATTTCTCATTCAATCCGTGAGGCAATCTGAGAAGAAATTTTAACAGCTGATCGTAATTCTTGTAAATAAATTTTTATGTTTCATTTTACAAATACTCTGTCACAATATAACGATGCCACAGTAAAACAATTTGTAATTTTTTCCTTGATAAAGACGTTTTGGAAATGAAATTGTATTCAAATTGCGTGCAGCCTACGTCACAGCTTTCAATTCGAGATATTTTGACATACAGTATGTATATGAGATAAATTGAAAGCAATAATCTTGTACGTGTA
>OX456527.1:99700653-99788153 GCA_949748255.1 Eustalomyia histrio | reverse complement strand
AATGTTTCCTATTTGAACACCTATTCTAATCCAGCTTCTGGCGAAAATTCCTAAAACAACCTTATCAGTGAATCAGCCCATACTACAGGGAATATATTTTTTTTTCAATTTCTAAGTTTCAGCTCAAGGGGACTAAGGGGAAATAAGGAGATCTCAGAATATATAAACTTATGTGGAAAATTTCAAAGACCTAATGCGGAACCAGCATGAAAAGATAATTTAGAAACGCGCAATTGTGTTCCATTCGCATATTCAACTACTTACGACGACAAGTCAATAAATCCGTGACTTTTTTAATTTTCCGCCTCTCAACTGAAAGGTCAACACTGCTCCTGTCAACAGGCATCTGTCAGTTAACTGCTGTCAAAAATTGAAAAAGCTGCGTCATTTAGTTTGTTTTTGACAAACATTGATAGCAGACTACCGTGATTTTATATGAGGGTTGAGAAGAAAATGGAAAATGGCAGTTTCCATGGCAAAAATCCATGAATTAGGCTAAGAATTGCTTCCTTATCCGCCCTATTTTCCGGACTTAGCCTAGAGTTGCTATTTTTTGTTTTCAAACCTGAATAAAGACACAGCGGAAAGAAGTTTGACCCCAACGATGAAATCATCTCACAAACAAACCTATTTTGATGACCTCAACAAATTTTATTTTGTGTAAGGGATAAAATGAATTCGAGAAACTTTGGACAAAGTGTATAGAGCTCAAAGGAGACTACGTTGAAAAATAAAAACATGTTTTCATTAAAAAAGTCACGGACTTATTGACTCCAGTTATGTTTTTATGTTATGTATTTTTTAAAAAATAACATTTAACATTTCTGGACATATTTCTTTCAAATAACTATAAATTTTTAAGAATATGCTAAAATTTTATTTCATACAAGTATGAATATTGATATAACGGGAAACCGGAAAATATTACAACAGTACATAAAAAAAAATTATTCACAAAGAAACATATAAACTCTGATAAAAAAAGGATAAATGTTTGGTTGGATGTAGTATAAAAGTGTTAATGAACTGTGTTTATGATCATGCGAAGAGCAAACAGCATAATCAATATGTAAAATTAAAAGAACAGGGGAAACCGGAGGGGGAAAGTAGAAGTTTGGAATGGTAATCAAACAACAACAAGAACATGTTGTGTAATGATGACAATAATAACAGGCACAAACACATTCAGAAATGTTTGGAACTTAAAATAACAACTGGTAGATACGCACTTTTTAAACCAACAGCTAGAGACGCAGGTGTTGGAGGAGGAGGAGACAGAATATAACAACATCCATATATAAATATGTATGATCATAAGGAATTACAACTACAACAATGGTTTCAAACATAACGAATCCAATGACAACAACAACACTAATAAAATTGAATTATACAAGTATCACACAACTAATAAAGATGTTGGCCACACTTTATCATAGATCATACATAAAACACGAGGTTACAACATGTTCGAAACTAGTAGTGTGAGTATGGGATTGGTATAAGTTGTAGAAGAGTATTCAAATATATAAGAATAAGCAACAAATAGAGTGGCAAACAAAGATAGATATAGAATGCCCATTGGACAAAACAAAGCAAAAGACAACAACAAAAAAGTGGAGCTACTTAATGAGAACACAGCAGGTTTGAATATAACTGCAGTTAGCGCAGACGAACGACCCTTTGGACAAACACAAACAATTAACAAACAAAAAAATAATACCTATAATGAAGAATATTTACAGTCAATCAAAAAAGTTAATCTGCCAAAAAAAAAAAATAATCACATTTAAATCAAATAATTTATTTTTGTAATTTCATCCAAGGGATTTATATAAAAATGTTTTATAGATGGAAAGAATTTTTTTCAACTTTTTTGAATACCTTGGCAAACCCAATGTAAAACCATGTTCATTTTTAGGACAAGTTTCAAATGTGCTTTAATCTAAATTTTATAAAAATCTCAGGGTTTGTCCTAAGGAAGTTTCCTTGTTAATCCCCATAAATATTTTGACTCATTTTTGCGGGGGTAATGACCGAGTTCTTTTAAACACAGATATTCTTTACAACGAAAAGGCGATAATGGGCTTATTTAAAAGCAGGAATTTTAATTAGTGAATCCGGTGTGGGATATTCGTAAGTCTGGCTCCATAATTTTTTTTTTTAACCATACAGTTTTTTTTTTTGTAAAATATACCAAACATTAAGCTCATTATTTATCTGAAAATTCTTTGGGTATTATGACCTATTTTGGACATTATATCCAACTGCTTCCGAGCGTTGTTAAGTCAGTGACTTTTTGGAATAAAAGATATTATACCTAAAAATTTTTTTATATATTTTCCCGAAGCAGTCCCTGAACTTCTTTTTATTTTTTTACCAAACAGAAGTCTTACTTCCATTCTGAGAGGTTTAAACTGTTTAGGAAATACTTAAAAAGTAAATATGATAGAGAGCTAGAATAATTAGCATCTTTTTAATTACATTGGAATGGAATGCGGAAGTAGCATTGAGTTGACATTCCTGGATCCAAACCTATTATAAAATTTCTCCAACACCCAGGTGAAAATATTCCTTTAAGGTGACATAACATAATCCCAAAGGTCATTATCCCAATTTGCAGGATTTCGGATTATGTCCCACAAGTTCTTGAAAAACTGAAAGTTGGGACTATGTCCCAAATACTTTGCATTATAATCCCAAGAAAAAGATGATCTTAAAACTTAGAATTAGGATCATTATCTCCATCTTTTCAAATTTTTATTGTGTCCAATGACAAAAACAAAGACAACGCCGAATAAAGGTATTGTGTAATACCTGGCTTTGAACTTAAAGCTAGCCAAACATAGACGTAACCTGACAAATCAGCTGATTCAAACTATCTTATAGAAAAAACACACATTTTCGGTTATCTATAGCTACAAAGTTTCTGCTACATCTCGTTACGTTAGGGTACGTTACGTCTACGTAGGGCTCATGGAACCTTTAGGATATTCTCCATTGTCCTCGCTATAGTGAACATTATTGCTCTACAAGTAGTTTACAATAAAGGAGACATGTCATATCCCTCACCGACATTATTTCAATTTGGAGGTTATGGTCCAAAATGTTTAAGTCAAAACCCAAAAAGCAAAATGGAGACTATAGCAACACATGACTTTGGTCGCATTCCCACCTCAAAAAACCCCTATGGAAATTAAGACCGTTTTTCAAAAGAATATAATCCCCATTGCTAGTTAGCAGGGCTTAGAGACTTTCTACTCTGTGTATATCCAAAGCCTGTTTTGCTGAGGAAAGTGTTTTAGCTTAACGGCCGTTGGCCGGTCTTAAGGGTGTTCCCAAACCGGCTTCGCTGAAACAAGCTTTTTAGTGTGGCGGCTGGAAAATGGGGATAAATATCAAGAAATATTTGATCAGAACATAAAATTATAGATAAATCAAGTATAACATCATATTTAAATCAATTAATTTTACCCCCTTTTACATTAATTTTACTAAAAAATTCTATTAAAAAAAATTTCTTCATAATTCTTTTTTACGTCATAACGGTCATAACCCCATTTCCATTCCAAGGAATATAACCGAAAGTTCTCCGGACATTGTCCAAAAACTGGATATTGGTGCAGTGTCTGGTGGGGCCAGACCTTGAAAAAGATAAATCTTTATTTGATCAATTTGCAAAAAAATAATTATTTTTGTAAATCAGCGACTTGATTCAATATTTTATAAATCAATTTATTGAAACAGATTTAAAATCATAGTTGATTAATCAATTTCTTTTAAATCTTTTTTTGATTCAATTGAATTAAATCATTTCAAACATAATTATTTTTTCAAATCCCGAATTAAAAAAGGATTGATTTGATTTATTGGAGTTGGTTAGTTTATATTATCATAAAAATTGCTATAAAAAAAATGATTTTTTTTAAATGGCCGTATCTCGAAAACTAAGCGAGATAGGGCAAAACGTAGCTCTACACCTTTTCAAATCGTATTTCAGAAATAGTCAATTGTATGTTAGAATAGTCAGTAGTAGTTCAAAAATAGTTTCAGAATTGTCAAATTTACTTCATATATAGTCAACTGTATTTCAGAATAGTCAATTTTATTTCAGAAATAGTCAATTCTATTTCAGAAATATTAAATTGTATTTTAGATATAGACAATTGTATTTTAGAAATTGTCAATTGTATATCAGAAATTGTCAATTGTATTTCAGAAATCCAATTGACTATTTCTAAAATACATTGGCTATTTTGAAATACAATTGACTATTTCTGAAATACAATTGACTATTCTGAAATACAATTACCTAATTCTGAAATACAATTGACTATTTCTGAAATAAAATTTACTGTTTCTGAAATACAATTGACTATTCTGAAATAAAATTGACTATTTCTGAAATACAATTGACTTTTCTGAAATACAATTGACTATTCTGAAATACAATTGACTATTTCTGAAATACAATTGACTATTCTGAAATACAATTGACAATTTCTGAAATACATTTGACTATTTCTGAAATACATTTGGAAAAGGTGTAGTAGAGTATTAATATACTGCGATAATTAAAATGCGCCAGATTCGGAAGACATCCCGAGGAGGCTGTTTTATAAAACTTCCATAAAATCCTTCGGGTATAAAATTAATTTAATCGTCATTTAAAAAAAAATATTTTAATTCGCGAAATAAATCATATTCGAGCATCAAAATAATTATTTTTTTGATTCGCGAATTTTTTGATTTAAAATTGAATTATTTCGAATTATGATTTGCAATATAAAAAGAATTATTACAATCTACTTGATTCTTCTAATAAGATAAAGATTGAATTTTTGTAGTAAATAATTCAATCAGAAAAATTAATTCGCCAAAATTTAAATCAGATTTGAAAATTGATTTAAGAAAAAATGTTTTTAAAGGTTTGCTTGGGGCAAAGTCCAGGCACCCATATTTTCCATATTTTAATATTTTTTACTTTAAATTTTAAACATTTAGCTTGAACCATGATGACTTTTTTAATTAACTGTATATATTTCAAATAAAAGTTTATATAAGAAACCGCATGGAATCGACCAAACAATTTCCATTAGATTTAGTGCTATTGTTGAAGTTAGAAATCAATCCCATACTAAACGCTTCATTATTCAAACGTAAAGGTAGCATTGAAATTTCAATAAATTTATATGCTGCAAAAATTATTTGTAATTGTTGGTGAATTTTGAATTTGTTATATTAACTAACAAATTAATTGAATTAATTAATTAATTTTAATTAATTTTAAAAATCTAATTAAGGTTTTAGTTTGGTTAATATAATTTTTTTTTTTATTAAATTCCCCACAACAATTATATATTATATATTTTTTTTTTGCGTACAGTGAGTAAATACGGCCCTTAAAATATTTTGTGATCAGCTGTTACGTTACGTATACGTTCAAGTAACATTCATGCAAGCAACAATTAAACAACATCAGACTATTTCCCTCAAACACCCATTACAACCACTAACAACTAACAGCAAACACTATTTGTATATCTGATAATAGTGTTTGTTGGATGTTGTTGTTGCTAAGTTGACATCTAACTGACTGGCATACTCGAGTGGTGCGTTCACATTTTGTCAAGTCAGTGTTCGGTTTTTTATATTCCGTTACAGTTGATCGTGTTCTGCGTTCGTTAACAGACATACACGCTAAACCAAAAAAAAAACAATAAATATCAAAAAATAACAGAAAAAACGTTTGAAAAAATATATTTTAAAACAATAAAAAAGGGAACAAGTTTTTTTATTATAGCACAAAGTTAATAAAAAAAATGTTAAATATTTTTTCCCACCCACATTATAATAAAAAAAACAACTTTTACATTTTATTTACAACGCTTTACTCAACGATATTATATTTTCACACCTTCAAGTGTTTAATTTACAAGTGTTTACAAACAAACTATAAATTAAAATGTTTTGCGACAATTATTTGACTTTTTTGTGTTGCTTATTTTAATCAATAATTAAATAAATTTATTATTTATGTTAAGAGAACAAATTATGTTAAAATAATATATTATTAAATATTCAAAGTACGCACCAGAAATAATTAATAAAAAAAACTCATTTGATAAAGTTTAAACAAAGGTAAAGTTAAAAAAAAAAATATTAAATCAATAATTTAAAAAAAACCTCTACTTGATTAAAAAATTAAAAACCGAAACTTTAAACAAATCCATCGAAAAATTTTTAATTTATATATAAAAAAACTTAAACAGATTGATAAAACTGTGTAAAAAAATGATTAGATCTGATCACATCGGTTTAGCTCCTGCCATAGAAAAATAATCACAATTAAGTCAATTATTATATCGAACATTTAATTTAAGTATGAATCTTATTAACGAAAATATGATTCTAGTAAATATGAACTTTTTCGTATTTAAATTAATATGTCAACATTTTGGATTAACTATGTTTTTGAATTTTAAAACTAAGTAGAAATATATTTTAATTACAAATAAAACAAAATTAATTTAAATATGCAGCCAACATTTTATAACTATTATTAAGCTGAGTATTACAAAAATCAAAAAAAAAAATCCATTCTTCTAAAACTGTCCTCAAATGACAGTTATTTTTGTCCAGCGAAAAGAGCAGCAGGAAGGAGGTCTTAGGAGCCAATTTGATAGTTAGAGATCAAAAAATTCAAAATCGCTTCGGTGGAAAATGTTTGAGTGTAACTGTAAAAGCGTTTAAAAGTTCCAACAAAAAAACTGTAATTGTTTTAGAAAAGTTTGCCAATTTCAGCAAACCATGTCAGTAACTTTTAGTAGATTGAAAATATGTAGTAGACAAAATTTATTAAAATTTTTTCAAATATTAATAAACCCTCGAAATCGATTTAATTTTTGATATTAAAAAAAAAATTTAAGCGCGGTTGCGAACTGGCTAAATAAAATCTAAACTAAATTCAGGTTTGCAAATTTTTTGAAATTTAAAACTTTTTCAAATATTTTTTCAAAGAAAGTTCACCTCGCACTGGACATTAATAAATACCTTTTGACTTTTACTTTATATATTACATTATATAAATTTTCAACACAAAAAAATGTTCTCAATAGGTAGCGAAAAATCTTGCTAATTTTAGCAACTCGATTTTTAAAAATTAGTAAAAATTTTTGCTTAAATTAGCAACGAAAAAATTTTGTAATTTCTTTATACTAAATACTTTTAAAGCAACAATTTTTTACACAGAAATTAGTACAAAAACTCTCAAATGGTATATAAAACGTGTTACTAATCTTTTTACAACTTTTTTTAGTGTTAATTTGAGTGTTAAATTAAAACCTGTAATAATTATTTTTTGACAAAATTTAATTGCTGTTCACCTTAAAACTTAAAATTTTGTTTTAAATATTCAACAATACATCACATGTCGTAGTTTTGCCAGCCCTGTTCTAGAATATATCAGATTTGAAGAATTCCAATTCGGAATATTATCCTGTCCTAGAACGAATTAATGTTTTTTTATTTTGTTTTAATTCGCAAATCAAATCATTTTTTTTTTAATTCGCGTATTAAAAAAATCATTGATTTGATTTATTGGAGTTTGTTAATTTATATTATCATATAAATTTATAAAATGACCAGTATCTCGAAAACTAAGCGAGATAGGGCAAAACGGATACAAAAAAAAAGACATTTATAAAATTTCCATGAAAACCTTCGGGTGTAAAATTAAATTAATCGTGATTTAAAAAAAAATATTTTAATTCGCGTATAAAATCATTATCGAGAATTAAATCATATTCGAGAATCAAATAATTATTTTAATTCCTTGATTTAAAATTGAATTATCCGGAAGACATTTATAAAAATTCCCTTCGGGTTTAAAATTAAATTTATCTTGATGTAAACAAAAAATATTTTAATTCGTGAATCAAATTATATTCGAGAATCAAATAATTATTTTTTTTATTCGCTAATCAAATAAAAATTAATTTAATTCTTTGATTTAAAATTGAATTATCCGGAAGACATTTATAAAAATTTCATAAAACCCTTCGGGTTTAAAATTAAATTAATCGTGATTTAAAAAAAAAATATTTTAATTCGTGAATCAAATCATATTCGAGAAATAAATCATATTCGAGAATTAAATCATATTCGATAATTAAATAATTATTTTTTTGATTCGCTAATCAAATCAAGACTGATTTGATTCTTTGATTTAAAACTGAATTATTCAAATTGAATTATTTCGTTTGATTTATAAAAACAATTATTCAAATCAACTTGATTCTTCTAACAAGATAATGATTGAATTATGGTAGTAAAGAATTCAATCAGAAAAATTAATTCGCGAATTAATTCGTCAAAATTTAAATCAGATTTGAAAATTGATTTAAGGAGTTATGTCTGGTTGGGGCAAAGTCCGGGCACCCATATTTTCCTGATACCAACACAAATATCTTAATATTTTATACTTTAAATTTTAAACATTTAACATAGTAGAGATTAAACTGAATCATAAACCCTTACAGCCCAATGAAAAAATTTTCATATATAAATTTCATAGTTCTATCCACAGTTTACACAGACAGATTACCAATGACATATGTCAAACAAGAATTCTCAAACAGTATGGTTATTTTGACATTGAAGTGATTTGCAAAATGAGAAAGGAAAAATAAACTCCATAGAAATTGTATGGAGTTGTATTTTTTTGTATATCTATCCCTTTCTGTGTATCACTGCAATTTTGACATCTCCTTTTACTAATTTTCTTGTCGCCATTTCAATTCAATCAGCTGTTCCCTGTCTTGTTAGTATGTGGTTCTATAGTATAAACTCATCAAAAAAAGTCTGTAAAGGCAACTGAAAATGTTGCTGTTATTACGTGAAATTTTGCTAATTTGAGCTCAGTGGTAGTTTCTTACTAAAAATCAGTACATAAATAGTAAAGTGGGATTGAAAAACGTTTACAAATTTTTCTACCAACTTTTTTTTCTGAGTGTAAATATGTATGGATCTGAAAATTGAGAAAAATATCTTCAGATTTTTTATGATATCTAATAGAAAACTCTACATGAGAATTATAAGCAATTTTAAAAATTTAAATTTTATTTCTGAATTAAAATGTGAGAAACGAAAATCAATTATAAAATTAGCATAGTTTGAGGAAATATTTCTAAGCTATCAGTTTTTATGACTTAATAAATTCATGTAATTAAAATGTTTGGAGCTCTAAATAGATCATATTTGATACTCAATTGCTAGCTGGGATGTTTTCAAGTTGTGTTGTTTACATTGGCTTTTTTCTTCTGTTATCAAATCGAAATTTTACAATGTCAAAATCAAAATTTTAAAATTTTATCTTCAGGTATCTGATATTTTAGATTCCTTGGGATTAAAGTATAAAATACCACCTTATTTAAAAAACACTTTTAAATTTTATATTCAAGAATTTGAAAAAATATATTTTACATTCTTCAAACCAGCTTACAAAGATTTATAAATATTCTAAAAAAAAATGGGGAAATACCAATAAACAATAGAATAAACAAATTTGTAATAAAAATTATTATATATTATTTACAAAATATTTTTTATTAACCCATTTCGGACAGGTCATAAATCCGCCGGACAATTTTTCAAACAAACTTGTCAAATTAGAGTTGAAGAATTATAGTTCAATTAGTTCACGAACTAGTTCACGAGTTAGTTCAATTGTTAACGATATTTACTTCTTTATGCTCATTTTATTCAGAATGGGCAAATAAACTATTAACAAATATAATTTTTGAAACAATTGTAAGAAATTGGCAAAGCAACGAGTGAACTCGAAAAAAAAAGAAATAGTCCACAAATAGAAGGTGAACGCATTGAGCTGTGAACTATATTGCCCAAATCTGTTTAAGTGAAAATGCAATAAATTCTATCACATTTTTTGATTTTTTGTAACAAAAAATATTCATACCCCGATCTGTTAGATTTTTTACAGTATTTCCAATATAGGTTAATATTGTGAATAATTATTAGCCCCCCTATAAATTGATTTATCTCATTAAGTTAAATGTTATTTACTATTTGTTTGATTTTGAAATTTTAACTTGACATACAATAAATACGTTGTAAAAAATTCAAAGTACGCCTCTCCTATTTTAATAAATACAATATGAAATTACTCAACATGCAGCCACAAAAAGTAGCAAAAACTATCAACACGATTATCATCAACTTGACTGACATTCTACACTGAAAGAAAATTATTTTTTAAAAAAATGTGTTATTTTTATTTTTAAAAAAGACTATTTTAACAAATATTTTTTATATCGATTTATATCACAAATTTCAATTTAATCACAATTTCAAATTTGAAATTAAAGGCACCTTTTTCACTGTATTCCAAATTTTAATTGAATTCGATTTCAACTTTACTGCATTAAATGGCCACTGTACAATCATAATTCATTTAAAAAAGAAATTGAGAAGATAAAATTTTTTTTTCACTTTCACCTAAAAATCCAAAACATGCCCGAGAGTGCAAGTTCTCTTCTGCATTACGCCCGAAATCTAGTTTATACTGAATTTACACTCTACCGAAATCTCGTTTAAAATTGAGTTAAAACCAGTTTCCATTTACCTTCGTTTTTACATCACGAAATTTGACAGCTACACTGCATTTTTATTTGACAACCACCAAATTTTGTAAACAAAACAAAATAAAAAAATAACCTTAAATTTAATATGTTTCTAAAAACCCATTACTTTGATGGCGAAGTGAAAAATTTAAAGAAATATTGTTAAAAAAGCTTTAAAAAGTGTTTCTAATAAGGGAAGCCAGATTTTTTATTTTGTTCATGGTAGATCTTGCCGGCATTTTTTCAATGTTGTTTGTAAAGATTTTCTTCGCCGGAGGCAAACTGGGTGGGTGCTGCATTTAACTTTACTTAACAATTCACAACACAATTTTATTGGAAATACATCTCATATTATAGGAGTTTTATTAAATAATGTATTGTTTACATTTTTCACAAGGTGATGCCAGATTGTTACAATATTTTCATACATACTATTGCTGAATGCTGGGTAAACATAATTATGAAACTGGATTTTTGGAAAATCAAGTTAATTCTTTGCATCAATTTAAAGTTGTTTTTAAAACAAGTTTATTTTTTGGTAGTAGCTGAGTTTTTAAAACAAAAACTTTTTATTACCTAAAATTCACTTTGTTCGAATATTATTCTTCTTATTATTGGTTTGACCTATTGACCATTTATGAATAAACTGAGTTAGAAACAAATTTTGAATTATGTAAATATGAGCTTTCTGATTCCGACAGCCATTTTTAACGACTTTTTGGTATATGGGTCAATATGCTAATGATTTGTCAAAAAATTTTATTTAAGAAATCTTTATTTTTACTTGTCTATAAACGCTAAAAACATGCAAACTATTTAATATATATTAAAGACTGAGCAAAAAAACTACCTACTTTTTGGTTCTAGTTTTAGTTGTTAAAATGCAAAAACTACTAGTTTTGTACAAAAACTAGGTAGTTTTTGCACAGTCTAAATGTAGTGCATATTTAACATTGTATTAAAATGATGAGACATAGGGTATTAAATTTAATCACACCAACACACTTCATCATAAAAACAAAATAATTTAATTTGAATAATATTTAATAACAACTTGATCATTGTATGTAAAAATTTTTAATTATTAAATACCAAAAGCAATAAAAACAACAGCATCAACATTTATGGTATATACAGAGAGAGAGAGAGAGAGAGAGAGAGAGAGAAGTTTATTGTACAAAAAAATAATGCAATATAATTATTAAACTAAGGAAACTTTTCTTTACAAAAATTTTTTAAAATTTATAAAAAGCTTCATAATTTTTATGAATATTTTTTTATCAAATTTTATGGGAAAAATTGATTTAACTCAATGAAAAATTTCAATGGACCAGTGCAATTTTATTGCTGATTCATATTTTGAAAATAATAATTCCCTCAGTGCATGGGGAGGTTCATATTAAATCATCAATTAGGGTACTCACAGTTTAGCCTTATCACTAAATACGTATTTTAAGACTTTTGACAAAATAACTTAAATCGACTTTAAGATCTTTTGCCAAAAATAAATTTCAAAAGCCTTCTATGTTTAGGATAAATCATATTTTCATAAACATTTTATGAAATCTCTAAAAACGTACATATGCAAATTTTTATTCTAATTGTGTAGAACTCTGTGTTTTGTTATAGGGGCAACACTTAAATACACACAGTTACAGGCATCACTTAAATTTATGCCCTCATTTTTTCACTTCTTTTTTCACTTCACATCATTTAAAAAAAATCGATTTTGCAAATCACTTGAATAAGGTAGATGATTGCTCGCGTTGAAACAGATGTTCGTTACGTTATTTGAAATTTTAAACATACAAATAAGAATTTCATAAATCACTGCGCTGAAGTGTAGGGATTTACAAAATTTGGACATTTGTAATTACTGTGTTTGTGCGGCAAAGTGTAAACATTCCCTATAAACTGATAGCACTTATTTAAAAGTGATTGAGAATAACGTCAATAATTCTACGTGTTATTTCTTAAAGTGAACAAATGTGAAATTTATATGGGACTTTCGAATATAATTTACAGCACAAATACAGCTTATAAGAATAATTGTCTAAAATTGTTTTTCTATTACACAATTTACATGAAACTTTGTAAAACTTTTATCTTGTTTTAACAGGGTGGAGGCAAAAACCATCATCTGAATTTCTTTCGCTATAACTTTTATTTAAAGTGAAAACTCATTTGATTTTTAACGCATTATGTTTAATCACACTTATAAATTTTGTTTCAATTAATTGTGGAAAATTATGTCCGACAAATGCCCACGATGGGCGCTGATGTACATTTGGGCACTTTTGAATACATTTTGTATACATATGCACAGAATTTGTGGTGCCACGTTATCAATTTCGGCTCGAAGGCTGTTGTTTAACTCCTCCCAAGTGCGGACAGTCTAATCGGGAGATCTGGCTGGTCAAGCCAAATCACCGTAAATCGAGATTAAGGTATCCCTCAAAATTCGCATTGAGTCACATACAGTATGACAAGTGACCCCGTGTTGTTGGAACTACATGTCCTCCAAATCCAGAACATTAACTTTCGGTAAAAAAAAAATTCTAGAGTGATCGCCGTTAACCGTAATAGCGTTATCGTTGGCTACTTCAAAAAAATTAGCTGCAATCACCTTGTCCGACATAACGGTGACATTTGGAGGGTGTAATAGTGCTTTATGAACTGTGCGTTGATTTTCCGTCCCGATGAAACAAGAATTTTGCTAATTAAACCTGGCTGATAGAATAAAAATCAACTTCGTCGTTTATAATCAATTTTGACGGAAAATCATTCACTTCGATGTTAAGTTCCAAAATTTCGAACCAAATCCATAAAAGCGATTGATTTAGTATAAATTTCACACGTGTCTGCTTCACGAATGTTAAAGCCAAACTGACTGATGACATTTGCAAAAATGACAGCACTTCCCAATAGGGTGATACTTATTGCCCCATCATGTACATATTTTATCTTACAATAATTTACAATAAAATATGGCAATCAAAAACTGTTATAAATCAAAAACTGTTAATAAAAAAGATATTTTTTATTTTTAAAGATGAAATTAATTTGTATTTAGATAATCAAATTTAACATGATCATTTGGCAAAATTATTCAAGCATTTTGATTGTGTCAAATGATTTTGAGTTTCAAATACATATTTCATTTAAACACTTTATTAAACACAATAAATTGACACATGAACAGTGTAAAACACACGATGGTAGAAAAAAATAATGTTTCAAATCAAATCAACAATAAACAAATTCAAATCTACATTTTTTAAAATGTATTTTGGTGAAAATTTGATTGGTTTGATGACAACAAAAAAAAAGCAAATGAATTAATAGGTTTGATCGTATAATTTTTTTATTAAAAATTGTTTCGGGGTGATAGAGGAGTTTGATCAATCATGTGTGATGTTGTTGTGTGAGTAGCGTGCGCATAGGTTGATGTTGTTGTTGGTGGTGGTGTTGTCGTGGTTGATTGTTGAAATGGAATTTTCAAGTGGAGCCCGCCTATTTTAGTTTAGTTATACGGTGGCGCTTGACGTGAAATGTATTGATAATATTGGTGTACGCTCCCAACAAACGGAAATCGGTAGTCGTGTGTTGGTCGTTCGTAGTCATAGAAGTATTAGTAGTTGCTTGTCATTTGCGTGTTTGACAATACGGTGTAATCGTTCTTATTCAAATAGCATTACGGCATGCTATTTATTTTAAAATAATATATATATTCTCTTTACACAATAAATGTTAAAAAAAAAATTATATATTTAATTATTTTAAAAAATATAAATAGTTTTACTATCTATTAACTGGGCGTTGTATATTGTTTTAGCAACAAAGTTAAAACAATAATTATATTTTTTTTATAAATAAAATAAATATATTTATTAATATATTTTTCCTTAAATTATATTTATTGAAGTGGACTTATAACTTCAATTTTGTTAAATTGTATTTTTTTTTAAATAAATATTTGCCACACGCTCTTTCAATTACTTGTCATATTTTAGTTTGTTTAAAGTAAATATTAGATTTAGTATAAACAGAGATGCACAAAATTATTTAAAAAAAGTATATATTCGAAATAAATATTTGCAAATTTAAGAAAAAAATATACTATATATACAAAATAGTGTTGAAAATATAAAATGTGTAAATATTTACATTACATTAAGGTTTAATATGTGTAAATATTGATATTTCCTTTTTTAAAAAATATTGAGTGAAAAAATAATCCAATACTAAAAGTGAAATGAAAAATTTTTATCGTCGTTCATCAT
This sequence comes from Eustalomyia histrio, assembly GCA_949748255.1. Taxonomy (NCBI): domain Eukaryota; kingdom Metazoa; phylum Arthropoda; class Insecta; order Diptera; family Anthomyiidae; genus Eustalomyia; species Eustalomyia histrio. The sequence goes on along the minus strand of OX456527.1, from coordinate 99,773,230 downwards.
CTTGATTATCATCATTTAAAATGTATAAAAACATTTTAACGGACATCTGTTCACATCTTACCGGGCAGCATTAGATTACATATATTTAAAATTTTCTAATACTGTCAGGTAAAGATGTTCTCCGGGTCCTTTTCCAGCATAAATTAGAGTATTGTTTTATATAAAAAAAAGTGAAAATAAAATAAATAAAAATACTATAAATTATTTCTTTAAGTGTGTTTCAAAGTTTATACTGGCTAAGCTAAAGTTCAGTTCAGTTCATGCTTAACATTCTTGACCACCTATATGTTATATTTCCCAGCAGTAGTGTTGCCACCTTTTAGATAATTTTTCAAAAACGGGACTGTTAACACATTCGTTGCATATTTTATGAACAATGAAATTTTTGTGTAATTTCACTTTTTATAGTTTTTGTCACAGTTTTAAGACGTTAAACCTAAAAAGAAAATTATTCGCTGTCGCGAAAATGATTCTGGACTTTATAGAATGAAATTCATGGTAAATTTGTCTTTATCAGACAGAATTTTTGTTACAGCAGGGGAGTCGATCTGAATGGTCTAATATGTGGATAAGTGTGTCGTGAACTTTTTACAAATGACGACGCGTACTGCCAAGCAGATTAGGATGCGTCGCAGGACTTTTTTAAAATAGTTCTTAATGCTCTAAAAATTGCTAAAAAAAAAAGTTTGGACTTATTCAAATCACGATACCGAACACCATTGACTGTTTGCGCTTGACCTGCCTCATTTTCATAAAAAAAAGGTCCAATGATTCCTCCAGCCCAAAAACCACACCACACAGTGACACGTTGAGGATGCATTTGCTTCTCGTGAATCACTCTAGGATTTTCCTCACCCCAAATGCGACAATTCTGCCTATTGAGGAAGCCATAAAGATGAAAATGGGCCTCGTCACTGAAGATGATTTTATCGGCAAAATCAGCATTTTCATGTTGTCTCTCCAATACCCAATTAACGAACTCCCTTCGCTGTCCATGGTCAGCTGGCTTCAGTTCCTGAGTCAATTGAACTTTGTATGCATGAAGATGCAAATCTTTCGTCAAAATTCGCTGCAAAGTGGATTTGGAGACACCAATTTGCTGAGCTCGGTGTCGAATTGAGCTGGATGGAGTTTGAGCGACATCATCACGTACAGCTGCGACATTTTCGGTCGATCGACCTGGTCGATGGCGCGTTGTTGTCTTTACATCACTAACAGACCCAGTTTCGGCAAATTTATCCATTAATCTCTTTACAGTTGACTCTTTTGGAGCATTATTGTGACCCCAAATTGATCGCAATTTGCGAACTGTAGCCGCAAAACTTTCACCATTTTGGTAAAACAATTTCACAATGAGAATGCGTTGTTCATTCGTGTAGCGCTCCATTTTTACTAACCTCGTACCTTCTACTAGCAAACAATAACAATTGTTCAAATGTCAAACAATGACACTTCGAATGTTGCCAGATTTAAAAATTGCGTTCTATTTGGGACACCCTTTACAAGACATTTCAATCGAGATTTATTCAGTAGATTCAATCATTTTATAATTTATTATTCGTGTCAATTGTTTTAATGAAAATATGATTTTCAGATTACATCTGATAAAAGTTCGGGCTCCCTAATGTATGTAATTGATTTTTTTTATAATTTATTTTCTTTAAATAATTATTTTCTGTAATTTTATATGGTTTTGGACATGGCAACATAATACCAGGTTAAGTCATTGGGGAGAATTAGGGTTTTTTTATTTGACAGTCTAGGGTTATTTGCACAGACTACCCAGACAGTAAACATCTGATTGAATCATAATGGCGACTAGAAAATGAGTAGAAGGAAATGTCAAAATTGCAGTGTTACACAGAAAGGGATAGATATACAAAAAAATACAATTCCATACAATTTTTAAGGAGTTTATTTTTCCTATCTCATTTTGCAAATCACTGCAATGTCAAAATGTCGAGTATCTTGTTTTGCACAAATTGGATTGGTTCTGTGTAGTCGGTTGTTTACTTTTTGTATGAATTTTTGAAATTTTTCGCTGGTAATGGAAAGAACATGTTTTATGATATGTATACCTGGTATTGCTATGCCATGGTTTTGAATAGTTTTTGACCTACAGCTGTGTAATTTTTTATTTTGCGTTGGCAACACTGCAATACTGGAAAATAGTTGATAGGGAGTAATCGTTGTGTAAATTGCTTTTAAATCTAAACAAAATTTAGTTTTATAAGTACTGTGAATCTAAATCAAAAATTATTGATGTTTGTATTTACTTGTCGAACTCCATAAAAATTTTAAATTCAAAACAAAAGTTTTTAAAACCAATATTCACATTTTTTGTATCATGCCATCTCTATTTTAGATTTTTCACACTGTTGCGTGGATTACTGCTGCATTATAAATGAAACTTAAAGGTTGATTCACAATGCTGGAATAATCCACGCGGCAGAGTGTACCAAAATAGAGATGGCATGATACAAAAAATGTGTAAGAGTGAATGACAAAGAAACGAAATCCATTCTGCAGAGTGAAGTACTACATAACCTTTAATGGACCTTAAATAAATTCAAAACAATTTTGGCTATTTGTATACCTGCAAACAATTAGAGAGATATCTTCGAAGAAAATATTAAATATAATATACTGATTTTTATTTGTAAGGAAAATATCAAGTAGTACTGGGTGAATAACTTAAAATGCAGCATTTTGGGCATTTATTGTGAAACATTGTTACAATATTTTCGCATCTTTCCACCAACATATGGATTCCGCGTCAGATATACTGCTTATTTTTTCAGGTCAAGAACGAATCAACAAATTTTGGATATCCTATTCTAAAGTGAAGCCTATTCCAGTAAGAGCGCTCTGCATCGATCGAAACAAATGGTAGCTGGACGGGGTAAGGTCTGGACTAAAAGGTCCAACCACTATTTCTAAATTACGGCTTCATTTCTGATCGCATATTCCCGGCCTTTTTTCGGCCAATATTCGCTTCAAACGAATCAATTGTGTTCCACAAAAGTCCCCTGTGATCGTCTGACCCGAAATCAGCAGGTCATAATAGATGGGACCCTTCTGGCCCCAAGAAATACACAGCATTGCCTGGGCGACATGGATATTTGGCGTTGATTTGGCTGGTTGGTCGGGTTGTCGTAATGGATCCATTTATTGATTTGATGCAAAAATAACTTCTTTTTATGGACATGCAAAATCGACTTTCAACGTCTCTCGGCTTCCACTCGTGTGAGGTACCCAATTTCCTTACTTTTGGATGAATCCTACTGCTTGGAAACGTTTTGAAATTGCTGCTTGAGTGACTCCCGATGATTTTTCAAGTTATTCTTAAGTTTGACAACAATCTTTATTGTGTTATGCCCTCAATTCATCATCTTCGAATTTTTTTGGTTGACCTGGGCGGTCTTTGTCTTTCATGTTAAAATCACCACTTCTGAAGCACACAAACCATCACTCGTACGTTGAAATCAATGGATAAGTTTCTGTAAACAAACGATGTGCTTCAGCTACACTTTTTTCCAATTAAAGGAGTTAAGCAAAACTTCCCACAAATGATGCTTTGTTGGCATAAAATTTGACATTTTCGAAGCAAAAATAAATCATTGTTGTTTACACTATTTCTTGTAATGACTAAGTGAGAAAAAACGACAGATGTTTATAATCCCAAATGCCATTAAAGTTATTAAAGACACAAACCATGTGTAAAAGATACGCCATCTGTTGTAAATACTGCAATTTTTAAGTAATACACCCAATTTTTAAATATTATCTTCGTTTCACTATTTTGAAGAAAATTCAGTGATATTTCAGAAAAAAATTTATTTTTGAGTCGTAATTTTTTTTATGGGAATATTGTGGAATTATCACCATTTTTTATTTTGGAAGAAGAAAAATTTTTAATTTTTTAAAAATAAAATAATAATAAAATTTTAACAATTAACAAAAATTCGTGAATTATTGGTTACTAGTGCATGAAAAAAAAAACGAATCAATACTACCGTAAATAATTTGGGGTTTGGAATATATTTATGAATTGCAGTGCAAATGAGGTGTGAGTGAACATAATTTGTTATAAGTGACATTTTTTCTCTTCAGAATCTTTTCTTATTTTGTTCTTCCTCCAGATGATAATTTGGTGATAAAAAAAATCTCCTAAAATGATGCGGATTTATATTATATCAGAGGATAATTATAGAATAATAAATGTCTTAAAATGTCGCATATTTTTCTTCCAGATGATAATTTAAGAATAAAAAAAATATCCTAAATTGTTCATGATTTATCTTCCAAACGATAATTAGTTGATAATAAATATGTTTAAATGTCGCGGACTTATCTGCCTGATAATAATTTGGCGATAAAAAAAAATCCATTAATTTTCGCGGATTTATCTTCCAGACGATAATTTGTCCATAAATATTGATTTAAAATGTCGCGGATTTATCTTCGCCTTGCTAAGAAGTATAGCTCTAGACCTGACCTGCGAGATGATAAGTCTTAATGCTTGCCATTTAATAGAGAGATGGCTAAATGGTTCAAGCTTTTTAGTTTATAGAACTTGTATGTTATTTTACTTCAGTGGGGTTAAGTGCTATGGGAAGACCGAAGGAGGACATTGCGATATATATGAGGTATATGAAATTTATACACAATATTTTTTATAAATTTATGTTGCCATCGCTAAGAATCGAACCCACAACCTTCTGTGTAACAGTCAATATGCATATTTGCATGAACAAAAAAAAACAAATCATTGTAAATACATATTTTGATTGAACTTAAAATTTTATAAATAGGTACTTTCGGAACAATGCATATCATCAAATTGCACTTGATCTTCAAGTGTTCAATTTTCAATTATGTGTAAAACAAAACAATTTGTAACACATGTGATTTCTTTAACTGACACTTAAGCATCATTTTACCCATAAAATTGCATGGAAGATTTGACATATAATTGTTGTTTTGTAATAAAAGTATTGAAAGATTTTATGGCCCATATTGACAGAGCACTTAAGACTGATGTATGTACGTATAGTAAACATTTAAAAATAACAATTTAATTCATATTTATTTTGGAAAAATAAATAGTTAGTTGATGTGAGTACTACAGATTAAAATTGGATTTATTATCGATCTTAATATTTGGTAAATTTAGTTTAAAAGGTTATACAAAATTATGTCTGGAAAATATTTTTTTTTTAATGTTAACAATTGCTTATTTATCAATAGTTTGTTAACCAGCAAATAAAAAAATAAAATTCTATATCTAAAGATTTAAACATTTTTGGCTCCTGTAGTCAATTTACTAATGTTGCCATGACAGTTTTTTTTTAACAAATTCCAGCACTAAAATATTTACGAATTTTTAAAATAAAATAACATTATTTGGTTCGGCAATGCCTCTTCTTCCAAAGTGAGTTTCCATATAAAATACATTGAGAAAAAGTAATGAGTAAGTAACGATTCATCAATATACTCTCCTCTGTGACATATCCCAATTCCAGTGGGGGACCTTGAAAAGAACTTCCTTGTTAGTTCAAGTATTTTTACCAGAAGAAGCAATGACAGTAGATCAACAAGAGAAAACAATTTGCTTTCAAGGGAAAATGCACACTCACAATATTATTTCGATAGAAACACAATCTAAAATACATTAAAAAAGTAGACTACTGGTTTTTCATTATATTCAGTCCATTTTGTTGTTTATTTTCAATCATTGTTTAATAATCGACAAACGTAGTAAAAGCAATCGAAAGTCGTTTAAAATAACCATCAATTTTTAACTGACCAAACGTTAGAAAAAAAAAATCGATTTTTGTGGTTTGTTTTTTATATTTAAAGTATTTTTTTATTTGTATGTAATTACAAAACACAACACGCACACAGATTTATATATTTTTATTTTCTATGTGTGTATCTATATTTAAATAATTTCTTGTAATTTTTTTTTAAATCAATTTTCTATTTAAACAAACTATTTCGATACAAAAACAAAAAGGAATTCTTTGAATTTATTTATTTTTTTTTTTTTTGAATCAAAAATAATAAAAAATTACATTTAACAGAAAATATAAACTCCTACTGAGGCCGAGTTTTTGTCTGCCATTTCCAAGTTTATTAACATATATTTGTCGCAACAACTTTTCTTTAGTCTTCATTGAAATAAAATAAACCAAATTTCAAAAGCAGTATTTTAGTTACAAACTGCGATAAACTGAGTTCAAAGATAATCTACATCCTAAAAACTCGGCCTAAATGTCTGTAAATTTTTATATGTAGTTTGTTTTTTGAATGACTGATTCAAATAGTTAAAAAATATATTTTTCTATGAATTTCCATTAATTTTTCATTTAAAAACAAACTTCACGTCCCAACAAACAATACGTACAGTTTACGTACCGGTTTCGGTCCGTCATAAACGGAATCCAACTCCGTTCACGTACCGTTTTCTTTATCCGTAAACGGACCAGAAAACGGATTTTAAGGAACATTGAAACTGATTCGAATCCGTTTTAAACCCGTCAATGACGGACCGTTTACGGACCGGATATATCGGATGAAAAACGGAGTTGTCCGTTAAAAGTCCGTCAATGACGGACCGTTTACGGACCAGATATATCGGATGAAAAACGGAGTTGTCCGGTAATAGTCCGTCAGTGACGGATAGTTTACGGATCCGTATTTGGTCCGCATTCGTACCGTTTTTCAACAAAAACCGGATTTGTGTAAAGGCATGTTATTTTAATTGTTAATAGCAAATTTTTCTTTTAATTTGTTAACACAGATATTTAAATTAAAATAACAATAAACTAAATACAACAAATACCATATTTATCTCCAGCACAATAACCATCCATCAATCAATCTCTGCGATTGTGGCCCATTAAAAATCATGAAAAAAATAAAACAAATATTTAATTTTGGTTTAAATTGTGGTACTTACGATATGATGAAGCAGACAATGCAAATTTGCAAATTTTTTACAAAATTATTTTAAGCTGTCGGGCAATATTTTTATTTGCAAATCAACATAATTTTGCACACATCATCGTAAAACTTGTTTTCAATTTCATAAATATTTACCTGAGGGATATTTAAGTATTCGTTTTTTATTTCTAAGCAAATCCAAAAGCAACGGAAGAAAAACTGATGAAAACAGTGGTCCGTATTTGACGGTACAGAAACGGATACACCAAAACGGAGTAAAAACGTATTGTTTTCGAAAATTCAATTATACGGTCTGTTAATGTTCCGTTTAGGTACAAGCTTTGACGGATACGTATTTTCGGACCGTAAACGTACGGTAGAAGCCGGATTCATGAATCCGTACGTATCGGAGAGTCCGTAAAAATGTTTCTTGGGGTATTACTTTTTAAATAAACTATAGTCGGTTACGGAAAATATATTTTAAGTGTATTAATAATAGTTATTTTTTACCAAAGTAACGGGTTAGCCATTGAGTGATTTCAAAACCGCCGGTCTGGCAAGGCCGGCCGGTCATCTGAAGTGTCGTTTATTTAGTGAAAGGTTTGCCATTTACTAATATAAATCGTTTAACAACCGAAGAAAGCGTAAAAATAGTTAAAACTTACTACAAAAGGGGTGGTTCAAACGCGGCCACTTTTCGAGCATTACGGGGTGATTATGGTCGTCATAATCGACCTACTGTGCAAGGAATTGAAAAAACTGGAAGCGTTACAGATGTGATCAGGCCTATGTATCATCGCAATGTGCGCACTGCCAAAATATCGCTTCTATTAGTAAAAGTGTGGCGGATTCACCGAAATTGTCGATTCCACGGCGTCATCAGCAATTTGCCCTATCAATTCGGCCCGCCATTGAAGATTATTAACTGGAAGATATGTGGTTTTAACAAAACGGTGCCACGAGCCACACAACACGACCGATTTTGGCTCTATTGCATGGGAAGTTTTCACAATACGTAATTTCACCTTTTGGCGAAATTACGTGGGCCACCAAGATCATGCGATTTGACGTCATAAAACTTTTTTTGTAGGGCTACGTCAAAGACCGTGTATACGCGGATTATCCCCTAACGTTGGATCATTTGAAAACCAACATTCGTCAAGCTATCACCAAAATAACGCCCTAAATGTGCGAAAAAGTGGTCGAAAACTACCTCAAAAGGGATCGACTGCTGCAACCAATCTAGAGGCAGTCATTAAAATGACATTGTATTTTGTACGTAACGACAAGGTCCAATAAAATTTTCACCGAAATCATAGCTATAAAAAAAAATATAACACACATATATTTAACCTTACTTTTGGAACCGAAAAATGGATAACCCAGTACTTTAGCGACTTTTGTTTCTCTTGTTAGTCTACACGCAGAGAAAAATGTGGTTGAGGCAACCATATTCGAAGAGCATCATATATTTTTGGGATTATGATTCTGCCAACCATAGTCGTACTATAATATTGTTATAATATTATGATGATAAAATAACCATAGTATGGTCCCTACAGTTAAATATTTACGGTTTTCCTAAAGAACAAATTTGATATTAAGAACTTTTTCAATAAAACTTCTTTGATTCTAGAGACTTTTTTAACGAAAATTAATTGCAAAAAAATTTTTAAATTCTAAGCACTTTTTTAATAAAAAACCATAGATTCTACGACTTTTTTAATAGAAAAATTGTTGGATTTTAAGGACATTTTAAAGATTTTTTTTTTAAATATTCATTAAGAGTCTCAAATTTTTTCTTTTTGAAAAGTCTTTAGAATCCAATAATGTTTCTACTAGAAAAGGTCCTTAGATTCTAAGTATTTTTCATGATGAAAAATCCTCAGAATTTAAGACTTTTTTTTATTCAAAGAAAGGCCTAAGAGTCTAAGTTTTTTTTTAAGGATATATTTATTTTTATCTAAGACACAGTTTGCAGAATCTGCGAATTTTACTTTAAGAAAAAATCTATAGAATCTAGAAATGATTCTATCAGAAAAATTTCCAAAAATCTAGTATTTTTGTATAAGAAATCTTTTCAAACAAAACAACTATTTGGTGCTACAGACTTTTTCCTATAAAAAAAAAACAATTTATTATTTAATATTCTGTAAGTCTTTATTTTACAAGATATGAAGAAAAAACATATTTTATAAAAAAAAATATTATTGCTTTTATTGAAGAGAATTAAAAAATATGAAATCTTTATATGAAATCCTATTGACAATGAATTTTTTCGACAATGAATTTATTAGTGTAAATTATAATGTGTGACGGAACTGATACATTTTTTTTATGACTGTAAATGTCAAAATCATGTTTTATTTGATTTATATTTATTCATTGATTGCCGTCAGTATTTTATAGTTCCATAGTTATCATATTTTGTCATAGTCAAAATTTTTGCTACCATGGTATGGTTTCAGCCAATCATGTTATAAAATAGGAAGTGGAAATCATGAAAGAATAAAATATTTACTATACATAATAATGATCGTAGCGACTATATTGATGGTGTTAGAACCTATTTACAAACTGATAACTTAATTGTGACAACTATACCCGAATGCAGCAAACATAATATAGTAGCAGTGATCATGTTTCAATCATGTTATTTCTCTGCGTGTACTCTCTTTGCCAAACTCTTGTCTCTTTGCTAAGGTTTCTCAGAGCAGTATTTAAATTTAGGAGATGCATTTATTAAAGAATTTTGTGTTAACTTTTATTTTACCCAACTTTAAGCAAAAAGTGCAAGAACACAGCTAATATATTTGTGATTATAAACTCAGGGTTGCAATTTTTTTTTTTTTGGCAGGTGTCACCTTTGCTATTTTTGTTGCTACCACTGATTCATCATGCAAAGAAATAAACTTTCATCGTTTTCAAACATTCATAGTAACAAAGTAATAACAATTATCATAAATCAATCGTTAAATTGTACTTATTATCAAAAAAAAAAAAAAATAAGTATTTATATGTATGAACTCTGTTCAATGGTACTTAAAAAGTATAATAAATTTTTAGATTACAAAATAAAATTTTACTACACTTACCTTCAAACAAATAAAAGCCACAAAAATATTAGTATCTTAAAAAAGTAAACATTTTAAAAGACTCTCGAACTGATTATCGTAGTAAGAAAAAGGCCTGCTAAAAGTGTTTACAGTGTTTTGCACAAAAATATCGTAGACCATTAAAATACTACACGGTACATATCTGAAATAATAAAACAACATTGGAATTAAAAATCAATTTTTTTTAAAGAATTCGAAAAATCAAAAAATGTATTGTGAAAAGTTTTCTTTTTAGGAAGTGTGTCAAAAATTGTATTCCCTATCAATTGTCCTTTCTCGGCAGTTATTTTTGAAAAAATGCAAGTGTTTCTTTGTAATGCGACAATTGGTGTTAAATACTTCAAATACTAATTACCTGGAATTAAAATAGTATTTTCATCGAAATTTGTGTTTCAAAAAAATATGTATATTGGTCCTTTTTATAAAATTTATTTTTTTGTTTTCTATTTCAGCATTTCGTTTCATGGAATCCCGGGAAAAAAAGTTTTTATTTTTGTCCTTTTTTTAAATTACAATTTTTCAACAAAAAAACATTAAAAATCATGGCATTTAAAAAATTGTAATTTTTTATATCCGAAATTTTCAATTCATTAAATTGTACATTAAAAATCGTCCAAAAAGTGGATAATCGTCAAAGTTGGCAGTGCTGGCAAAATGTGTATTTATGTCTTCTTTTTTGACAGATATTTTTAAATTTTAAAACCACTTTTTAAAACAAAAAATTTTTAAATTGAATTGATAATATTGCAACGTTAGAAAATTTCAAAAACTATATTCATTAATACTTTTAAAATATAAAATGCATATTTTTCTATTTTTAATCCCCTAAATGTTACATTTTTACAAAAATTTGGTTTTTAAATTTATATTGTTACGATTTTATCTTTTAAAATCGTTGATTTATTTCCTTCAAATAAATCGAATTCTTTTTATATTAAAAATAATGAACACAGTTGAAATTTTCTATAGCAACTCTTTATTTACATAAATTTAAACAAACTCTGTTAAATTACAATAACATTATAATACAAAACTATATTAAATTGTACTTTAACAGATTACACAATTTATTCAATTAATCACCAATGTCAATTTTTTAGCATTTTAGTACAAACTGAACTGACATGCCACATTGCGCAAGTATTTATATGTGTGGTGAGTATAATTAGAAAGTTTCAGAATTGTCTGAAAGTTGTATAAACGTCGGGTGTGTCCTTTGCTATGTCGAAGTTGCCAGAAAAAACATTAATGCAACATTTGACGTGGGTAAAGAGTTGCCATTGATGGCAACTGTTTTCATTGTAGGGCTAGCATATGGGAATTTATGTTTCTACGAGTAAATTTAAATTGATGAATCGAATTTCCGTAAAAATATTTTTTTTTATATTTAACGGCTTTTAGTGCATATTTGCCATTCTATTTAAAACTTTCTTTAAATAAAAGTTATTTAAAATAAGATGCTTTCTGTTGCCTTTTACTAGGGGGGGGGGGGGGGGGGGGGGGGCAACAAGTAATACACCACTGCAAAGTGCTGCCCATTTTTCCAGTATCATCGTATATCAGTTTGATTTTAACATTCGTGAAGTAGACCCTTGCGAAATTTAAAGTGAATAAAAATAAATCGCTATACGCCTAATCCGTAACATGTTGAAACTCAATGACCAAAATTCTTGGGGACGGGTAATGCATGCAGAATTCATGAAGCACCCTCTCAAGGTCTCCGTGTGGTAAGCAGTTACGTCGGAAAAGGTGATTGGACCTTATTTTTTCGAAGGAGCCAATGGTTACGCTATTACGGTTAACGGTGACCTCTATAAGGCCCTTCTGATTTAATTTTTCTTACCGGAAGTTAACGTTCTGGAATCGGAGGATATACCAACAAGACTGGGCCACTTGTCTGTCATACTACATGCGACACAATTTGAAGAATTCTTTCAGCGCCTGTAATCTCGAGTTTTAGGTAAATTGACTTAGCCAGCCAGACCACCCGATTTTACTGTCTCAGACTTCTTCCCTTAGGGATTTTTGAAGTCGTTGGTGTAATCGGACAAGCCTCGCGTCTTGGAGAAGTTAAAGAATAACATTCAAGCCAAAACTGACAATGTGGCACCGCAAATGCTGCACACAAAATATTACAAAGTTTGCATCAACGCCGATGGTGGTCATTTGTCAGGCATAATTTTTCACAATTAAGTGAAACAAAATTTATAAAACCAAATTAGTTTTCACTTAAAACAAAAGTTATGGCGAAAGAAAATCAGATTACAGTTTTTCCCTATCCTATATTTGATTTCTTTTGGAGCAATAGATTTAAAAAAATCAGATATTCCAAAAAAAAACTTTACCCTTTATACCGGTATCGTACCGATACTGAATGGGTTTTTAATAAAATAATTTTTTTTTTTCTTCTTTTTAGCAAAAAATTTAACAACAACTTTATCGGTTTTTGGTAATGATAATAATAATTCGTGTTGCTAACGGTTTTTTTAATTTGAATTGGCAATATTGTGTTTTTTTTACAACAACACATCTAGTAAAAAAACAAGTACAAAAAAAGGCTTAAATTCGGCTGTGCCGAATCTTTGAATACCCTACACCAATATCGGAAAAAATGTTCTCTACTGTTTTTGATACAAATAATATAAAAAACTTTTGAAGTAAAATTATGGAGGTGAACAAAATTTTTTGAGGTCAAAAAATTTTTTTGGATGGGAAAAAAATTTTGGATTGGAAAAAAAAATTTTGAGTTGAATACAAAATATTCACTTTTAAGCGACTGGTGAAAAAATATAAGAAAATATATTATGTACCAGTCGGTACTGTGAAATTGTACTTTTGTAAAATACACCAATTTGTAGGGAAAATTTAGAGGTACCTTCACATTTTCACTCATAACTTTTTAACCGCTGAACCGATTTTGGTCGTTTTCAATACCAAACCCCTCGAGAGGATTTCCAATAATTTAGGTAAAAATAGGCTTCCGCTTGCGTCTTTGCGATTTAAAATTGCATAAGGATGACGAATATATATACTTTATGGGGTCTTAGATATAATTCGACATGTTACAAACAGAATGAAAAACTGATATATTCCCTCACCATATATGGTTGAAGCTTTAAAAATATTTAATTTAAAAAGAACGAAAGATTACTAATAATAAATTTCTTTTCAAGTGAAATAAAAGAAAACGACATAAAAAAAAGTAAGTGAATTCAAAAATTAACAAATTCCACGTCGAAAGAGAATTTAAGCCAAAAAAAAACAAGTTAAAATAGTAAAATACCATTATCGAAACCAATACCGAAACAAACAAAAAATCGATACCAATACCGTTATTCGTTTCGATTGCCAACCATGGTTTTTAACCTACTCTAGCTGTGTTTGTACGGCAAGCTAAAGTTTGCTTGTGTCATTGCCATACAAGTTTGACATAAATAACGCTAAGAGTTAACACGAAACGTTGGCTTATGTCAAATTTGTATGGGAATGACATAAGCCAACGTTGATAGTTTGCCGCACAAACACAGTTAATGTCACTTATGGGTTTTAAAAAACAAAGTAATAGATAATATAATATGTAACTAGGGCAAGGAATTTCAGGCACTTAAAAACGAAAATATGCATCTATAAAATGAGGCTTTGAAAGAAAAATGTGCATTGAAAACATACAAAAAATATGCACTGAAAAACAATCATTTAGCAAAAAAAAACACATAAAAATAAATGTAAGTTACACTCAAAAAGTTACAACTAAAATGTAATAAAAAATTTCCTTCAAAATAGTTTATAAATTGTCCTCAATTAAAGTAAAATTTTATTAGAAAATTTTTCTTAAAAAAAATAAAAATTCCTAAGTTTGAGGAAAAACGAAATAGTTTATATACTTAGAAATAGTTCATATTTTTCCTAAGCAATATTTCTTGATTTTAGGAAGAAAACAAGTCAATTAAATAAATATTTATTAATTTTAAGAAAAAACATCTTAGTTTTAATAAATTTGCATACTCAAAAGTAATAAAATTAAGTTTGGTTCAAAAAAAATTTAGGACATAATTTACTCCCATTTAGTTCAAAAAATGTGTCTAACTTAAATCGAGAAAGTACTTAAAATTAATGTGTGTTCATTTTTTGTTCGCGAGTAGTAAAATTAACTAAATTTTAGAAAGCCATTTCCAAATTCAGTTTTTAAGTATACCACTTTCTAATTTTGAAGAATTGTTTTAGTTCAGACAACAAATACAAAAAGTAATACATTTTTTCTTATGTAATAATAAAAATATACTTGATTTTAGAAACTGATGAACTATTCCTAAGGAAAATTTTTATGCAACTTAGTTCAGATAAATTTTAAAAATTTTAATAAAATATTCTTTTTTTCAAGTAAAAGTTTTCTAATTCTTAAAAAATAATAAAATTTGGTATAGGATTTTTTTTGTTGGAAAACGTTTAAATTATTTTTAATATTCTAATCAAGAAAAATTTTATGAAATAAAAAAATTAAAGTAACCATTTAAAAAAACTCACGTGCCCATCTCTAATCTTAATAGTCTTAAATATCGAACTTAAACTAGCTTAACATATATTTTAAAATTTTGTTAGCAAAGGGTAAAAAATTTCGAATTTGCGCTTTTATGTAATAAATTTGTTGACTACAATACAAAATATCGCAGGCACACTTTATACATTACGGCATAATGGCTTTCCTATAATTGACATAGCGCTTATTAAACTTTATATTTATCGAACTATTTTTTTCACTTAATAATAAAAAAGTTTAAATTTGTATATGTCAAATAAAGTTTAGGCTAAAAATCCCATAAAATAAACTTATGACATTTTCCATTTTCCAATAATAACAAGAAATGTAACTGTGATATTTTGTATTTTTGCAACAATTTCCTTAAATTAGTTAATTTAAGAAGACCAAGGACCCCCAGTGTTTCTTAGCCATAGATGCCGTGTCCCTTTTTGTAGTTCTCTCAAGCAGAACCGTTAATTAACTACGAAAAGGATCTGACTTTGTCACAATTTATTACGTTTCAGGATATCCTGCAGTACATTTTTTTAATTTGTTTACCTTTTTGCTAATGAAATTTAATTTATATTTTAAATACATTAATTAAGTATAATTAAATTTAGTTTATTTTTTTTTGTATAACAACAAGTAAAAAAGGCTTAAATTCGGCTGTGCCGAATCTTTGAATACCCTCCACCAATGTTTTCTATTGTTTTTGATACAAACAATGTAAAAAACTTTTGAAGTAAAATTATGGTGAAAAAAATTTTTTTAAGGTGAAAAACTTTTTTTGATGCGGAAACGAATTTTTTTAAGTAAAAAAAATTATGAGGTGAAAAAATTTTTTTAGGTCAAAATAATTTTTTATGGTGAAAAAAAATTTTTGTGGTGAAAAAATTTTTTGAGGTGAAAAATATTTTTTGAGGTGTACAAAATATTATTAATTTCTAAGCGATTGGTGACAAAATGAAATTGTACTAAAATACACCAATTTATATGGAAAATTTAGAGGTATCTTCACATTTTCACTCATAACTTTTGAATCGCTGGACCGATTTTGCTCATTTTCAATACCAAACTGCTCAGGAGGATGTACAATAATCTGGGTAAAAATAGGCACCCCCGCTGGCGTCTTCGCATCGTGATCGCCATTTCAACAGACAGACAGACGGACATCGCTAAATCGACTTAAAATTGCATAAGGATCACGAATATATATACTTTATGGGGTCTTAGACCTATATTTCGACATGTTACAAACGGAATGACCATATATGGTGGAGGGTATAAAAAGCTTGTTAAGAGCAGTGTCCTCACAAAGCGGAAGTCCTCCGAAAGTGGGAAAATACTTACACCGTGAGTGTAAAGTATTTTAAAATATATGGTAAAATAAGGATAAGCAGCATAAGGATAATTTTCACTTAAAAGAAGTGCTATTTAACTTGATGTTAGAAAATATTTTCTTATTTTTAGGGTGTTAGGTCCTAGTATTTAGTAAAAAAAAATTATCTAATGAACTTAAATAAAATAAAATTTTTCTTAAAACCAAGGAAATATTTCCTAACTAACAGTTAAATTTTAGATAATGTATGAACTAATTAGGAGGAAATTTTGCTGTTTTCTAATAAAAATTTACTTCCCAATAGTAAAGTTTTTCTATAATTTAGAAATTTTTACCAAAATTTAAATAAAATTTGTTTCTTAATTTCAAGGAAAATTTTATTAAATATTGGTAAAAATTGTCTTTGGCGCCGTTTTCATATCAATTTTTCCTCTAAATAAGTTAATTTTTCTAAATTCTAGTTCATGTTTTTTTTTTGAGTGTAATTATTTTTTTAAATTTTTCTTATGTCAACAAAACTGTTTAGTTTTCATAAAAATAAAAAAATATGTATTTAAAATCAAACTATGCAAAAACATGAATTTTTGTCAAAATATGCGGGAATTCGCAATTACAAATCGATGTACTCGTAATTTTACTCTAAATTGATTAATTCGGAGGAATATGTCTTTATACTCGTAGTTCATATCAGTTTTAGACCACCGAGAAAAAAACATGCATTTGCCTGGAATTACTTGCCCTATATACAATAACCTAAGGATAATAAATATTTATGGTTAAACAAATAATTTATTGTCAATTATGTCAAATATAAAATTTATATACTACTATTTGGAGTTTTGTCACAACGTCATTGATAGTGATGGTAACACTTTGATTATCTTTAATTTATATATCGTTTTATTTTTATTATTTTTTTTTTTTCAATAATGTATAAACTAATAAATAATAACTAAATGAAAAGATTACAATTAAATGACAAGCATGTTTTTTTTTTTTTAAATGTAAAAGTTTATTTTTATATGTCTACCAACATTAAGTCAATAACAGCAGATTATTATTATTGTTTAGTTAAGATTAATTTTAGATTTGGAAAAAAAACTTATAATAGTCATTCATGACTATAGAAATTGATTAACATGTTTTGGTAACTATAAAATTAATATAATCAATTAAATTTTTGTAAAAAAATAACTAAAGCGAAAACCAATAAAAAAATCACTTAAGCTAAAGAATTATTAAAAAATAATTCAAATAATACAAAAATACTATAGTTATTATATAAATTTGCCTTTTGATAAGTGACAAAAGTAAAATTCCATTAACTTAAATACATATAATTGCAAACTTTTAAAAAGCTTTTAAGAAGAAAGCTTTATTAAAAATTGTTATGTAAAGGTTTGTTATCAATCATCTATTTTCTAGTGTGACTACACTAATAGAAAAAGCCTGTAAAAATGTTCGATACTTAGAAAAAGTTCAAAAGGGCCCTGCGTAAAAAAATTTCAAACCGTTTTGTTTTTTTTCTTTTGGTTGGCAACACTTTACTGCACAAATAGCGGTAAATGCAAATCTGTAAAATATACAAACATTTTTGTTATATTTTATAAAGGTTTAATTCTGTTATCTGGCAACTCTATGATATTGATTGTATTTCTAGTAACCAAAAACGAATGTTTACACTCAGAAAAAAAGTTAGTAGAAAAATTTGTAAAAGGTTTGCAATCCCACTTTATTATTTTTGTACTGATTTTTAGTAAAAAAATTATTATTTAGCAAATCTTTTTGCTATTTACATTTTACAAATAACAGAATTTTTTCAAAATGTTAACAAAATTTTGTTGCTATTTTCAGAAATCATATTACAAATTTTTAAAAACCGATTTGCTAAAATTAGCAAAAAAAAAATTACTAATTTTTAAATAGTGGATATTGAAGGAAATGTTATTTCTAATTAAAACTTACACCTACAAACTTAAATTGCCTTAAAATGTTACATAGATTAAAAAAGGGATCGGAAGTGAATATACCGGCTCATGTCTGAAAATAGGACATTCACTTAAAATATGTAGCACTAAAAAGTTTTTTTAAGTTCAAAAATCAGCCCTAAAAACAATCAAAAATTTGACCTTAAAAGCAAAAAAACAAATTGACCAAAATATTTTTCAAAACAGAAATTACCAAATTAAAACAAAATAATAAATTCTTTTGTTTTTAAAATTTTTAAGCCTTTGTTTTTTATACCCTCCACCATATATGGTGAGGGTATATATCAGTTTGTCATTCCGTTTGTAATATGTCGAAATATAGGTCTAAGACCCCATAAAGTATATATATTCGTGATCCTTATGCAATTGTAAGTCGATTTAGCGATGTCCGTCTGTCTGTCTGACTGTCTGTCTGTCCGTCTGTCTGTTGAAATGGCGATCACGACGCGAAGACGCTAGCGGGGATGCCTATTTTTACTCAGATTATTGTACATCCTCCCGAGCAGTTTGGTATTGAAAATGAGCAAAATCGGTCCAGCGGTTAAAAAGTTATGGGTGAAAATGTGAAGATACCTCTAAATTTTCCATACAAATTGGTGTATTTTAGTACAATTTTATAGTAGCGACTGGTATATAATATATTTTCTCATATTTAATTCACCAATCGCTTAGAAATTAATAATATTTTGTACACCTCAAATATTTTTCACCTCGAAAAATTTTTTTCACCACTAAAATTTTTTTTCACCTAAAAAAATTTTTCACCTCAATATTTTTTTTAAATATTTTAAATTTTTTATACCCTTTTTTAGCAAATATTTCTGTTGATTTTAAAAGGATAGACTAAATTTAATTTAAATGTATCTAAAATTCTAATATTTAGTATTTGTTGAAATCTTGTCTTGACTAAAATCCTCCTGAACTAAAAGCCTGGAAAATATGGCGAGTGTTTGAGTGGTCCGATTCTCAGTAAAATCCTAACCTTCAACAAGTCGACTTTCGGACGATTCCTCTTTTTAAGTAGCTTTTTTTCGCAAAGACCCTTTTTAACTAATTTTTAGTCGATTTTTTTTTGTTATTTCTACTGGTTTATTTCTATCAATGTATAAATATTTATACTATTTTTATACCAAAAGTAATTGGCATTATGGCAAACAAGATTTTATTATTAATATTCTTGATAATACGAGTACTGTAATAATGACTGTCTAAAAACAAAATATGAATCGATTAAAAATATTTGCATATTACATTAAACTAGCCAACGTTTCCACACTTCAAACATGGATGTGGCAAGCTAAAGGTGGTATGAAGTTAAAATAATATACACTTAAAAAAAAATTTTTAAATAAACAGATATTTGAACTGTTTTAAAATTAAGTTGATTGCTTTGTAATTATTCCTAAACTTTGAATATTACAAAGTCAGCATGACTTTTAACTATGATTCCGATATTTCCGACACAAAATATAGACGGCGGCTAAATACAAAAACTTGCGGTGTTGGGTTAGTCATTTTTAGCCGAAAAGTTTTTCCAGTACGGCGGCTCTTGTATGTCAAATGGCTCAATCATTAGCTGATTGAGGCCGATAGCTTCTGCGGCTAACAAAACAAGATCTCGTCAGCTACTAACCGGCGTCTTGAATTTCTGATTACTATATTTATTGATAGTCAAGCAGCTTTAATAATAAGGCATTAACATCTGATGACATGTGTCGTAGGGAGGAGGAAATAGTGGAAGGCGCCTTACACTATATTTGTCTATATCCTACACTATCGCGAAGTAGCTTTTAATGCTTGCATTAATATTTCTTTCAGGAACTAGAAGTTAAAGTACATCAAACAAATTAAAAGAGAGGAATGAACGTGATTTAGGTATTTCTGGATTTAGGTATTTATTGGTCTGTGGATAAGAAATCTTGTCAACATACAACTCGCTTCCTTACACCCTACCTATTAACCTTACTGAGCAATGAGCCATGATTTTTTTGCTACCACAAAATGGAAAGGGAAGATGTTTTCTCTAAAAGATGGGGTGTGTTAATGGCTCTAGTTTGAACTCCAACGAACACGACATACAATGCTTTCACAGACCGCAGGGCAATGAAATGTTACTAAATTGCTTGATTTTTTTTTCTGCCTTTCACTACGAAATTCGGTAATTATTGTAGCTCAAAAAAATCTATAAAAAATCAACTGAATTCTAATTGCAACTCCCAAAATATTCATCAGTCACATTAGAGTGTAAAGTTTCGGTTGTAATATCCAAAATACACTTTAAAATTGGATTAGCACTTAATTTATTGTGTTTAGGATTTTAGATGGAGCTTGGGTAATGGTTTTCAATTCAATGTTAAAAAGAACAGTCTGGGTTTAGTTGATTATCTGTCACTAATATAATATAGATTCCCGATCATAGGCACTCTTACGAACATCCTGCAGTCTTGTAGGATTTTAGATGGAGCTTGGGAAATGGTTTTCAATTTAATGTTAAAAAGACAGTCTAGGTTTAGTTGATTATACATCACTAATATAATAACTATTCCCGTTCATAGGCACTCTTACGAACAGATGTAGCCTAAGTGTGCTGAATCCATAAGCCGAGAGGAAAGAAAGAAGCATGAAATATTTAGACCAAATCGCATCTCTAAATATTCCATGATTCTTTCTTTCCTGCTTATGGATTAAGCACATTAACGCTAGATCTGTTCGTAAGGGTGCCTATGACATCCAAGCTGGGGGCTTTGCTAGAACCTTACAAGCCCACCATGATCCTGTGAACATCAACAGGAATTATAGTGTTAAAAAATAATATTAAAAACACCAGGGAGCATAAGACCTAGCTATAAATTCTTTGAAAATCGTTATCTGATGTCACTTTCCAAAGGAAATTGCCTCATACTAATTATGGTAACTGGATGTGGTATAATCGGACATCGCACGCAAATATGGCACAGCTTTTGTACTCAAACTGCTGAATATGCCATGAATCAAACGTTTTTAATCCCACAACTTAGAAGCGAAATGATTCATAAAGGGTGGTTAAATTTTAAGGGCCGATGTTGATTTTGAATAAAACACAAATTATTTAGAAAATTATTGTCATATCTTTTTATTATGACAATATGGTGTGGTTCAATTATGTATCGAACAAAATATCGGCCAAATAGCCGCCGCGACCTCGGCGGCTCACCTCCATCCGATGGTCCAAATTTTCGATGACGTTGAGGCATAATTGAGGTTCTATGCCGTTAATGTGCCGAATAATCTCATCCTTTAGCTCTTGAATTGTTGCTGGCTTATCGACGTACACCTTTTCTTTCAAATAACCCCAAAGAAAGAAGTCCAATGGTGTCAAATCACATGATCTTGGCGGCCAATAGACATCGCCACCACGGGAGATAACACGGCCATTGAATTCGTCGCGCAAAAGAGCTATTGTTTCGTTAGCTGTGTGGCAAGTGGCACCGTCCTATTGAAACCACATATCCATATCCTCAATTTCGTCGAGGTTGACGGCTATTCTGCCACACTGTCGCGAACAACAGCAATGTTTTCCGCAGAACGAACTTGGCGAGCGTGCACAGTTTTTTTCTCATTTCCTACAGACCAGATTTGCAAAAATATGTGCACAATTATCCCGATTGTGGACACATCTCGTCGATTATGCTGACCAAAAAAATCACAAAGTACATTTTGATTTGAACGCCCATTTTTATAATAAGCCTGAATAACTTTAACGCTGAAATTGAGAAATGTCAAATGAAATGCAGAAAAAACTTGACGTTTAGGTGTGGTTCACATTCAACATCGGCCCTTAAAATTTAACCACCCTTTATAATGATAGCCGCATTAAAACATCGTTACTGGCCAATAAAATTTGTCATCGCTTTTGACCAGCCGATCATTAAGAGGCAACTCTTGATTCTGTCATTCTTAGCCTTACGATTTTCGGATCACTAGATTTAAAAAAATCAAATACTGAGGAGACGGTTTAATACATTTTTTTTTTCTTTACCCTCTTTTGGTAAACAATAGCTTTTAGAAGAACCTGAAAGACTGACGAGTTCCATTAACTTCAGGAATAGCCAGTAACGTCCAAGTAACGTCCAGATGGTAATATCGGACATATATACAAGGTGGGGCAATAAGATTCAACCTATTCAAAAAAGCTGCTACTTTTGCAAATGGCATCGAATGTCAGTTTGGTTTAAAGTTAAATAATATCATTCGAGCCGGCAACATGTTACTACAAATTCTTCGCAAAGGGTAATCAAAAGATTCCAAATTTCCATCAACACCGACAACGGTCATTTGTCAGAAATAATTTTGCCTAATTAATTAAAACAAAATTTATAAGTGCAAATAAACATAATTAGTTCAAAAGCAAATAGGATTTCACTTTAAACTAAATTTATAGCAAAGGAAAACCAGATGATGGTTTCTGCACCACCCTGATAAGGTAATCACTTTTTTTTTAAATCTTTCCGGATGTTAGCTTCTTAAGAGGGGTGTGATTTTTTTCAAAATGTATTTCCTTATAAAACTTAACATGACACAATTTAATTTTAAGTTCTAGAATTTTAAACCACAATAATCTTATACTCTCAAGAGTTAATATTTGGTATCCCGATAATGTACTAATTTAAAGATCTATTACTGATTATTAGCTTTTAAATAATGTTTGCATAATATTCTCCCGTTCTAAAAACAAAGAAAGATATTTTTTTTTTGTTTCCTAATACCTAATTAAATTTCAGCCCTGAGTAAGGCCCCTAATAGATGACGATTATTTGGGATCTATGCTGACGAAACATACATGTTTCTAATTTTAAGTTTTTGTATATATTTTTTTCAGTGCATAACTAATATTAAACAATTTTTTTTAACACATTACAACAAAATATGATTAATAGACCTGAAGGCAGTAAAAATATATGTACCAGCAACACAGAACCTATTGTAAAAAATGTGTAATTTTTGTCCGGAAAAAGACAACCAACAAATCACCAACATGATACCAAATATGTGTATAAACATGGTTTACCTACAACAACAAGTGCCGCCAACTAATTTAAAAATAATAACTTGAAATTTAAAAAATTTTGTAAAAAAAAATATAATAAATAAAATTTAAAATTATGTATGTATAAATTTTTTGATTGGATTTTTTTCTTAGATTATGTTTAAACGAAAAGAAAAAACAAACTTTAAACATTTGGAATTCGAAAATATTACTAAGTTATTCTCTTATACACCTGTTGCATCCACTATATTGGTGTATACTTTGTAAGCAAAGATGTTTATTAAAATAATACAGGTTGGTTGGTTGGTTGGTTGGTTAAGTATTTAAATATAGATCCTGTTTGATGTAAGTAAGTACCCTACCATCATAACATGCACAACACACACCCCTTTGGAATCTGCGGAAATAAAACTTGTTCTGTCATGTTTGTCATGTGAGCTGAGAGAAGACAGACGATGGGTGATTATTAATTTTTCAAGTATAAGGACAAGTTTTCAGTTCAAAAAAAAAAATTGTTTTCTTTAGTTTTTTTTTTTCTTTGTAATATTTTATTTAATTTATTAAATGAATATGCATACAGTATTACTGTAAACCTATACCACATTTAACACGGCTATTCATCGGAAATATGAAGTCACTGTAGTTATACTTAAAGCTTTAACACGCAGGCAAATGTTTTACAATCGGTTGCCAGCCTCAACAATTCTTGAACCGGTTTCACTAGAAACGATTCCATTAAACTAGTGAAGGAAACTTTTCCGCAGAACTAGTTCCAGAACTCATTCTAAGGAAACCGGTTCTAATTTGGAGCTGTACAGGGTGCACCATCATTTATGTTGGTATATGGATACATAATAATTTAAAAAACAATCAATTTCCATATATTTAATTTGGTCTTTTTCAATTCATGAGGACTACTTTTTGAATACAACATCAATCAAATAAATGACCACCTCTATGGGACACGACAAAATGTACCTTTTTTACTGTATTTTCTATAACTTTTACAAGGATGTCGGAGAATATTAGCGATGATTTCGGCACGAATATTTGCCTTGAGCTCGTCAATGCTCTGAGGCCTCTTGGTGTATACTTTGCTTTTTAAATAACCCCACTAAAAAAAGTCCGGAGGGGTCAGATCTGGGTGGCCAGTCAATGACGCCCTTTTTTGACATCACACGTTGCAGAAACTGCATTCTTTGATTTGCAGTGCGGCATGATGCATCATCCTATTCAAATCAGTAACCATCCAGACTTTTTTACGTACTTTCAAGCAGACATAATAAGCCATTATCCACCGATATCGTTTCTTATCGATATGCATAGTTTTTCTTCTCTGAAGAAAAATTGTCCATTAATAATTTTTTCTATGAAAAGCCAAAGAAATTCTAGGCCCTGGGATCACTTCGGAATGATTCGGAATCTGGACTCAGAATTCCAACATTACATGTTAGCAAGTTTTTCAATCACAAAAAGGCAGTTTCATCGCATTATTCCGGATGTTATTTATCCATGAAATATTTTCACTACAAAACTCAAAACCTACAATAGAATGCGTTATGAAGGAAAAGTTTTAAAATTGATTCTGAAGGAAAAGTTATTCTAAATTTAATTTTTCTAAAGGAAAACTTATTTTAAAATTGATTCGTTGGAACAGAAAATTTTGCTTTGCAGAAGACAGAAAAATTGATTACAATTTTACGTCCTGATTGTACTTTTCTAAAGGGTTTAGAATTCAGCATTCCTCCATTACAATGTTTTCGAGATCTCTAATCGCAGACAGGCAGTTTTTTTCGCAATAGTCGAGACTTTATACCTCTATGGCGCATTTTTCACCACAAAAAAATTCTATTCTATTTTGGGGTACTGAATCCGAATCTAGCCGCATATTGCTTTAACACATCAGATTATCGACATATCGTCATAGGCGTTGTGATGTTACGCAGAAAGTTGCGGTTTCGTTCCCCGGCGACGACAACATCAATTTAATATAATATGTATGAGTTTTCTGTCCCTCATACTACATATCTCAGCGTCATTCTTTGAACCATTTGACAACATTTTTATTCTAGAAGATTATTTTGTAGAATAAAAATTATTTTAAATCCAAAAAACTTGTTTTTTTTTTAATTATGAGACCACGAACTTTTCGCTCCATGTAGTATAATACACTCATTAGAACTGCAGCATCATTGGCTGCACGTATATTAAACTTTGAACATGATGGTTCTTTTTATGTCAAGGGTAATATGAATATCTTGAATTCTTTAGGGTAGAAGGACTTCTTAGGTAAGCCGACACTGAATTGAGATTCGGGGTTGTGATCTCAAGCACGACGGAATGGGCATACTGACAGGTCGAAAATGGACTCCGGTGTGGGAGCGGGGGTCTTTGGACCCAACACGAGGATATCGAAACCAATGGGCAACGGTATTCCAAGCTGAACTACAGGCTATACTCATATGCGCTAGACTGAATATTGGTAAGGGTCTAAAGGGGCGCATATATTTCGATCTTCTCTGATAGCCGAGCAGCACTTCAGGCTTTATAGTCGTGGACATTCACTTCGGGAATAGTTCTGCAGTGTTTTTATACCCTTCAACAGTTGCCCGCGCTTAACAAGGTTACTCTTTATTGGATACCAGGTCATCGTGGACATGTTGGCAACGACGTAGCGGACGAACTAGCTAGAATGGGTTCTTCCAAACCTTTAGTACGACCGAACCGTACTGTGGGGTAAACTGGTCCACTATAGCAGCCTTGGTTAGGAGGGGGGTAAAGGCGAATAGCAAAGAACCCAAAAGGACCTGGAACAATTCTTTGGGAATGAGACATGCGAAACTACTGGTCAACCCCTTTTCCAATGGAAAAATTTTGGACCTTGGTAGAAACGACATTAGGTTACTAACAGGATTTTTTACGCGGCATTTCGGATTAAACTAACATTTGTGGAAGATGAATCTGTTAGAATCGCCTCTGTGTAGATTATGTCTTGAGAAAGACGAAACAACCATCCACATTTCAATAGGGAATTTTTAGGTCCAGAAGACATTAGAAACTCTTCTCCATCTTCAATATACAAGATCATAGGGAATATAATACAGTATTTGGTTTAGTTTTATGATCCTTGGTACAAAAGATTCATATGGGTCGCAGTGCCGGCCGTGAGCCAAATCTTGACTTAATAATAGTAATACACTCATTTTTTTTTGCAGGTTTCATGAATATTCATTCAATAAAACACTTTATTTTATTTATACGCGAAGTTGAAAAAGGGAAAAAGTCTCCCCCCTGACGGCATGCCTAAACCACTTCGGCATGAAACTTTATATTTAGATTATGTCTTCCTTAGAATGGGAACTACAATTTTTGGAATTTCCGAGAGGAGCGTTGTAAAACTAGGAGTTCAAAAAGGGAGAGCTGCCTCCCTTAATGGTCTGACCAAACAACAGCTTGGGCAAGACATTTGTGTTTGCCAGAGTATGAGCTAACTCACTGATAAAGTTGGTTTTGGAATTTTCGCCAGGAGCGTGGTAAAAATTGGTGTTCAAAAGGGGAAAAGTGACACCAATAATGACTTTACCGATTTTTCTAAAAACCAAACATTTTAAACATGCGTTCCCTGGATTTGCGACTAATTCACTGATTCACTTTTTAGAACTTTCGTCGGAAAGTTAGCCCTTAAAGGCCTACCTAAACCGCATTCGCTAGAAGCCTGAAAATTTAAAATATGTCGACAGGAACGTTTTAAAAAAGGGGCGTTCACAAGAAAAAAAGTCTCTTGCCAAACCGTTTTGGCTAGAAATCCGGGGTAATTTACTTAATCCCAAATTATCAAGTATTCGCTTTCAAATTTGTATGAAATTTCAAAGACGAAAGTTTCAAAAAAAATCCAAATCACGTTCAATATAAATGTAGCTTAAGTTTCAAATACTATCTCTTAATTAAAAATTTATAAGGAGTATGATGAATTACAATTTGAACTAAACCGTTCTTTATGAATGAGTATAAGGCTTAAAAAAGTTTCCGTACACACTTTCTGAAAACCAATCATCCATGTAAATCGGGGGTCAGTTGTTTTTCTTTTTTTTTTTTTTTTTAAATTGTTGTTTGTAAAGCCGAACATACTAAAGTTATTATTATTATAATCAGTCAGTAGCTCTATAACCAGATTTTGTTTCTACTGGATGTAGTTACTGAGCTGTTTATTATTTCATCTCCTTCTTTTATCATCTCGTAGCATGTATGCCTCTACTTTTTTTTAAGTGGGTTCAAAAGTGCAATGACAGTTAAACTATCATTGACTATTATACTTTATGTCATTTTGTTTTTTTCACTGTTGTTGTTATTGTAATTATAATCAACATTTTTTTTTTAATAAAAAGTCATTAAACATCAACTATGATATTTATATAAACAAAAATACTGGTATGAAAATTGTAGACACCTCAGGCGCCAATATAATGGCCCTACATTATTTCTATAATCATGCGGTATACGTTTAAATAAGACTACTTTTATACTTGACTTAATTACTCAAGCCGTACTATTTACTTTTGGCCGGGCTTTTTTATGTATAGGTTTTCTTATGGGGGTTTTTTCTTCGGGTATAGTTCGCAACTATTTCGAGAAAAAGGTAACAAGCAAAAAATTCTCTCTAAAATATGTACTCTTTTGTATTAAAAAAAAAACTGTTAGAGTAAAAGTTATTTAACTTTGCAACTTGTTCTACTCAAAGTTACTTCGATTATTTTACTCCAAATTCTTTCATCTCTACACTAGATGGAGACAAAATTCTTTAATATAGCATCTCTTGCTAAAACAAAATAGCGGTATTCACAGATTATCTATTAAAAGAGTATAATATAAAATACCAATGGCCAGATTCTATAACACGATTATCGTTTATCGTTTACTTTCGAATTAAAATATCTACCATAGTACGTAAACATTTTAAACATTATTTTTGCGAAAAAAAAACCGTCAATCAAACCAAGGAAAAGCTTGATAATTACTATGGGGATTCTGCATCTTCGATTTCAATGGTAAAAAAGTGGTTTACTCACTTTCATTGTGGCCTTACAAGCACGGAAGATGCCGAACGTTCTGGACGCCCAGTTAAGGTCTCTACACCAAAAACAATTGAGAAAATTTACGATATGGTGTTGGCCGATCGGAGATTGAATGTGCGATAGATTGTGGAAGACATAGGCATCTCACGTGGCTCAGTGGTTTCAAATTTGAACGATCACTTGGGTATGAGAAAGCTTTTCGCAAGATGGCTGCCGCATTTGCTCACAATCGACCACCTACAGAATCGTGAGACAGCTTAGTTTCCATAGCAAAAATCCATGAAGTAGACTACGAATTGCCCCCTCATTCGCCTTATTCTCCTGATTTAGCCCCCAGTGACTATTTCCTATTTCCAAACCTAAAGAAATGTCTCGATGGAAAGAGATTTAGCTCCAAAGATGAAATTATTGATCAAACAAATGCTTTTTTTTATGGACCTCAAAAAATCCTGCTGTTAAACGCAAAGTAAATGACGGAGCTTGCTCAAAATTTGACAGTAGTCTATTAACAGGTGGTACTTGATGGGAGCAGTATTACATTTCATATAACTACGAGGGAAGTTCGAAAAGTCACGGACTTATTATTTAGATATTTTTAAAAGAAATGTAAAGCAAAGAAAGGAGTATTACTTTCAACAGGACACCGACCCAAAACACACTGCTAAGCTTATGAGACTTTGGCTCCTATATAATGCTACAAGGATGCTGCCTACACCCCCACATTCACCATATATAAACCCCATTTAGCACTTATAGTCATTAGTGGAAAGAAAAATCCGTCAGCGCAACATTACAAGTAAGTCAATGCTAAAGGAGGTAATAAAGGAGGAGTGGAAAAAGATTTCGGCTGAATAGGCTACGCACTTGGTTAATTCAATGCAAAATAGGCTCAAAGAGGTTCGCAAAAGTCGTGGCGTGTACTAAGTTATCGTTTATTTTTTGGCTAGTTTGGTAGCGTGCCAGCCTTTCAGTGCGGGAGTCGTTAAATTCCCACCAGAGGCTCTGGTTTGTTTTCGCTACAACAAGCCGATAGCCTTTGTTGCTAGTGCTCGGTTAGGGTAAAAAAAATAAAAATAAATATTTTTTTACTATAAGAGCGTAGAACTATGACACCTAGTGCATTTAGAAAAACAAGTTAGTAGAAAAATTTGTAAGCGTTTTTCAACCCCACTTTACTCTTTTTTTACTGATTTTTAGTTAAAAAAAATTATAATTTAGCAAATCTTTTTGCTCTTTATATTTCACAAATTAGAGACTTTTTATAGAATATTTACAACTTTTTGTTGCTAATTGCAAAAAATCATTTTACAAATTTTTGATAACCGATTTGCTTAAATTAGCAAAAAAAAAATTACTAATTTTAAAAAAGTGGATATTGAAGGAAAAGTTATTTCTAATTAAAACTTAAAATATACCGACTGATATCTAAAAATAGGACACCCACTAAAAATAGCACTAAAAAGTTTTTTAGTTCTAAAAATCAGCCCTAAAAACAATTAAAAATTGACCTTAAAATTAAAAAGATTGATTAAAATATTTTTCAAAACAGAAATAATCAAATTAAAACAAATTGATGAATTCGTTTATGGTTTTACAATTTTTAAGGCTTTGATTAATATTTTTTTAATTTTGTCTAAAATATTTTTGGAAAAAAAAGATAAAATAAAAAAAAGTTTATGCTCGCTAAAAAAAATAAAATTAAAATTTTGTACTAATATTTAGTAATTTTTTTTGTGCTGATTTTAGAAAACAGATTTTAAATTCAACATTACAAAAGTTTTAATAAAATTTAGTAGCGACAGCTAATTTTTTCTACAAATTTCATTGTACTGCACGCCAGCAGACATGTGTAGCTAAGATTAGCAAAAAATAACGCTGGGCTCAAATTAGCAAATTTTTCCCGTAATAACAGCAACATTTTCAGTTGCCATTACAGACTTTTTTTGGTGAGTGCACGCAGAGAAAAAACATGATTGAAACATGATCACTGCTACTATATTATGTTTGCTGTTTCGGCTATAGTTGTCAAAATTAAGTTATTAGTTTGTAAATAGGTTCTAACCATCAACATAGTCGCTACCATCATTATAAGAGTAAATATTTTATTCTTTCATGATTTCCACTTTCTATTTTATAACATAATTGGCTGTAACCATACCGTTCTGACTATGGAAAAATATGATAATTATGGAACTAAAAATACTGACAACAATCAATGAATTAATATAAATCAAATAAAACATGACTTTGACATTTACAGTCATAATACTGTCTCGTTTTCATAAAAAAAATGTATCAGTTTCGTCACACACTATAATTTACACTAATCAATTTATTGTTGAAAAAATTCGTTGTCAAAAGGATTCCATATAAAGATTTTACATTTTTTAATTCTCTTCAATAAAAACAATAATATTTTTTCTTCATATCTTGTAAAATAAAGACTTTCTTGTAGAAAAAGTGCTCAAAATATTAAATAATAAAATATTTTTTTATAGGAAAAATGGAATTTTTCTTAAAGTAAAATTATTATTATTAATTATTAATTATTATAACAATATTATAGTACGACTATGGTTGGCACAATCATAATCCCAAAAATATATGATTCTCTTCGAATATGGTTGCCTCAACCATATTTTTCTCTGCGTGTGTGTATATCTTTTACGATATCAAAAATACTTTAAATATGGAACTACTACTACTACTATAATAATATCTCAAATTTGTTTGCACATATTGTATCATATATACAATAATTATATCTTATATCATATCAAAAAATATTTCTTATATTAGAACATATATTAAACCATATATAATTATATCTCATACCATACTAAAAAGATATTTTTGATAATGGTCCATATATTATTATATCTCAAATATTAGATAACATATATAATTATAAATCGTTCTGTATAAGACATATATAAGTATATATGGTTCTGTATAAGTCATATATAAAAATATACAGTCCCGTGAAACCTATATATAATTATATATAGTGTTATATATTTACAATTAAATATGATATAATATATACCATATCTTATCATATAAATCATACATAATTTGATAAAGATCAATATATAACCAGATATGGTTATACATGACAACATATAAGGTAATTTAAAAAAAAATAATATAATATATAATTATATATGCTAATGCATACTAACATATGTATTTATATAGGGTCCGCCAAATAACTTTTTTTTTTGAAAATGCTATAAAAAAAACTACTGAATATTTTCTCAAATTTCTTTTTTTATTTGAAAGTACAATCCTTCCGGTTAATAATGGAAAATAATTTCATTCAAATGGCTGCCGCGGCTGGCCATGCAGTAGCCTACACGATCGGTCCAATTTTTACGCACATTATCGATTGTGTACATCTGTATTTCACCAATGGCTTCACGAATATTGTCCTTTAAAGCGTCAATTGTCTCCGGCTTGTCGGCGTAACACTTATCTTTGACGGCACCCCACAAATAATAGTCCAACGGTGTCAAATCGCAGCTCCGAGGTGGCCAAACGACATCAGCTTTGCGGCTGATAATGCGATCTTCAAAAACAGGGCGCAAATCATCGAGTGTAGCTTCGGCTGTGTGGCACGTAGCGCCGTCCTGTTGAAACCAAATTGTTGCCAATACCCTCCTCTTCAATTTTTGTGAACAAAAATGCGTTCAACATGGCCCGATAACGATCGCCATTGATTGTAACGGCCAGCCGAGACAGCTATTTGAATGAAATTATTTTCCACTATTAACCGGAAGGATTGTACTTTCAAATAAAAAAAGAAATTTGAGAAAATATTCAGTTTTTTTTTATAGCATTTAAAAAAAAAAAAGTTATTTTGCGGACCCTATATATGATAATATATTATTAGATAAGGCCACATATGATTATATCTAAACTTTTTTACTCGGGTGTTGTTATAAATTTGGTAAAAGATAGAAGTTTTGAATCCACAATGGTGGTTTGTTCAAGAAAAAAGTTACAGAAGATACGCATTGGAAAGACAAATTGCGAATAAGAACTAGACATATTAACTTAATGTTGGCGGTGGGCGCCATTTTGTGCCTATTATTTATCATATTAAATATTTCAGTGGGCAATTTAAAAATGATAAGATAAATCACTTTGATAGAAAAACAGGTCAGTTGAGAAGTCCCCGGCCTGACACATAGATGGCGCTACTAGACTTAAATCGATATGATTTTTAGTTAGCCCTTTGAAAGACACATGTATAAATTTGACAGCTGTCGGATAATTAGTTTGTGAATTATAGCATTTTGAGTGAAGCAACTTTTGTTATTGTGAAAAAATGAATAAAAAGGAATTTCGCGTGTTGATAAAATATTGCTTTTTGAAGAGAAAAAATACAGTTGAAGCAAAAACTTTCCTTAATGATGAGTTTCCAGACACTGCCCCAGGAAAATCAACAATCAAGGATTGGTATGCTAAGTTTAGACGTGGCGAAACGATCACCGAAGACGGTGAACGCAGTGGACGCCCAAAAGAGGTTGTAACGGACGATAACATCAAAAAAATCCACAAAGTGATTTCGAATGACCGTAAATTGAATTTGAATGAAATAGCAGGTACTCTAAAGATATCAACTGAACGTGTATATCATATCATTCACGAATATTTGGGTATGAGAAAGCTCTAAGCAAAGTGGGTTCCGCGCGTGCTCACTTTTGACCAAAAACAACAACGAGTTGATGATTCGGTGCAGTGTTTTGATATCTTCAAGTGTAATAAACCCGAGTTTTTGCGTCGACATGTGACAATGGATGAAACATGGCCCCATCATTTCACTCCGAAGTCCAATCGACAGTCATCCGAGTGGACTGCACGTGATGAACCAACTCAAAAGCGTGGAAAGACGCAACAGTCGGCTGGCAAGGTTATGGCGCGTGTATTTAGGGATGCGCGTGGAATAATTTTCATTGACTACCTTGAAAAAGGAAGGACCATCAACAGCGACTATTACATAGCGGACCGTCTGAAGGACGAAATCGCCGGAAAACGGCTGCATTTGAAAAAAAAGAAAGTGCTGTTTCACCAAGACAATGCACCGTGTCACAAGTCAGTGAAAACGATGGCGAAAATGCATAAATTGAGCTTCGAATTGCTTCCGCATCGACCGTATTCTCCAAATCTGGCCCCAGCGACTATTTCCTGTTCTCAGATCTTAAAAGAATGCTCGCTGGGAAGAAATTTTCGTTGAATGAAGAGGTGATCGCCGAAACTGAGGCCTATTTTAAAGCAAAGGACTAATCGTACTACAAAAATGGTATCGAAAAGTTGGAGAGTCGCTGTAAGCAGTGTGTTTTACTATGCTAGGCCAGGGACTTTTCAATTGACCTATACATGTTTAAAACTTAAAAAATTAAGCATATTCAACTGAATTATTGTTTATATTGATCAATTATGTCAGGTTTACATAGAACTTTGTGACTATGCCCCAGCCCAAATACTAAAGTAAATTTTATGTATCTTACAAAACAAAAGGGGTTAATAACCATACAAAGTATGAATATCTTAACGAAGAAAAAAAATGTATCAGGTTTAAGGTAGATAAAACAACAACACTTCTTTCTACTAACAACAATAACAAAAACAACGTCAGCAGTAACAACTTAAAGTTAAATTAGTTAAACACTAATTTCCAATTCAGTTTCAGTCATGCAAATGTTAATTGACCACTTAAGCTAAAAACTAACTCATAATAAGCAAGTTAGAGACCAAGGGTATGAAAAAAAACAAAAACAACAACAACAACAAACTTAAATAAACCTATAGAAATCAATGGTCAGCCGCACGCCAAAAAGCAACAAATACATACGAGTATACTAAACCTAATCCCATATGATTTTAAATGAAACAAAAGAACGGGGGGAAAAAACAAGACCTAATCAAATCATACCTGTTGAGTTGTATTTGTTGTTGCTGTTGCTGTTGCTACCTTTCCTGCTGTTGTTAGTTGTTGGCTCAGATTTTATTAAGAAGAAAGAAGAACAGGTTGAAATGTTGTTGTAACCTAAGTAGTCATAAGCAACTAGTCAAGTTTACTTACACAGCATTTAAGCGTTTTTAACTGAAATTTTTTAAATATAATAGCAAAAAAAAAATAAAAATGTACAAATAAACCCCCATCAACATCATCATCATCATCTCAACTTGACATCACCACTAATAATATGTATGTTTGAATGTTTTATACAGTGGGGAGTAAAAATTAAAAGCCGGCCTAAAGCCTTATATAACTGTTCTTTTCTATAATGTTGATGATTATCTACAAATAAGAGAAATAAACAACAAATTTTATTTGGTGTTCTAAGTTTGTAATACAGTTTGTATTAAAATGGCGTATCCGCTTCACTTGTGATGGTATCCTAAAAAAAAAGAAGTGAAGAGAAGAGAAGCAATAGTCAGGAAATTGTTCCTACTAATTAATACAGGGTGTCCGCCGGGAAGGTATACTACTTTGTTTGTTTATAATTTTTGATTAAATGAAAGAGAATGGATCTTATATTGATAAATGTTTTTTTTTTAATGTCGACAATTATGTATGGAATACAATATCCGATAGATGTCCGCCTCTGTTAGCCTCACAAATGCGAGCCATTTTGAGCACATTTTTCATAACATTCTCACATATTTCACGCGAATATTTTGTTTGAGTTGCTCAAGCGTTTCTGGTTTGTTTGCATAAACCTTGCTTTTCAAATATCCCCAGAAAAAGAAGACCGTAGCAGTCAAATCAGGCGACCGTGAAGGCCAATCAACAACACCATCTCTTGAAATAACTTGTTGTGGAAAGAGGTCTCGCAGTAATTTCATTTTAATCCTGGCAGTATGCGATGTGGCGCGGTCTTGTTGATACCACATGTTAAACAAGCCCAAAGCATGCAGTTGTGGCGTTAAAAAATTGTCAATCATATCACGTCAATCATCTCCCCATTCACAGTTACCGTTACGTCGTTTTCAATTTCAAAGAAGTAAGGTCCAATGATTCCTACTGACCAAATTGCACACCAGTCTGACTGATGAATAATTTAGGGGTTTTTTATTGCCCAAAACCGACTATTCTCTTTATTAACATATCCATTCAAATGAAAATGTGCCTCATCACTCATTATGATTTTTTCATGAAAATCGGGGTTGTCATGGGCGAGCTGTAATATCCTATTGGCATATGTACGCCGGCGTAAATGGTCTTGTGGAAGAAGCTCTTGTGTCAACTGAATCTTAAATGGAAACAAATGCAAATCCTTGTGCAAAATTGTGGCCAAAGTTTTTCTTTGAAGACCAAGCTCCTGAGCACGGCGTCGAATAGAGGTTGATTGAACACTTTCTTGAGAAGCAGTAATGTTTTCAGCCGATCTTGCAGTACGTTGTGGGCCTATCACCTACAGACCCTCTTTTTTTCGAAATTATTCACTACACGATAAATAGTGCGTTTTGTTGGCACGTTGTTTCTCCCAACAATTTCACGTAACTTTCTCATCGTCACAGTAATCGATGATTGATTTTGATAAAATGTTTTAACGATTAAAACAAGGTTGGTTTATCGAATATTTTTCCATTAAAAATTTGCCACGTGTCTACTTCACGACTGCCAAATATGAACTGTCAAAACTAATGTTTACCAAAATGGCGTAAAAACAAAGTAGTATACCTTCCCGGCGGACACCCTGTATGTTGCTTTCTATGGGAAGGAGATAGAAGAGAGTTGAAAAGTGGTTAAAGATGAAGGAAGGGATTCAAATAAGGCAACACTGTAATTGTGCGACATGATAAATCTTAGAACAGTTGGTTAGCCATCTGATGGAGTTAACGAAATTGTTAAAGATTTTTTAGTTCATTGACTTATTATGTTCTTTTACTACGGTGGGGTTAAATGCTAGGGAAACACCGAAGGATTATACATTATGACACTTTACCAGAAGACATTTTATCACCTCGTTTGTAGGTATAGGACAGTCTTGTAAGAATTTTTTCCGATGAAGGATTCGAACCCGTCTTCTGTGCAAATAATTTGGCGATACCTCTTCGAATTATTTATGTAAAAGGGCCTGTAGGCACTCCATTTATCTTGTAATGGCACAACATCAAGGGGAACTTAATGACAATCCGGAAAATACAGCAGTTTGTCTGTTCAATAGGAAGAGAAGAAAGATTACCATTAATCATCCCACTTTCTGCACTTAGGATAGAGTTAAGTACTTTGGTGTTGCTTTGGTAAAGAAAATATACTAGGGAGTAGGATTACTGAATCTCAGCGTATGTGGACTTGAAAGCAAGGATGATCCATTGGCTTTACTGAAGTGTGGTCAGATCGATTATAACTTATGCTGCTATTGTGTTGGGACCTTCGATGCTGTTGAAAAGTAAGGGGATTATCAGGATAAGTAGGTAAAAACATTCAACAATTTCGCCAACTCTTCATCAGTTGGAGGGCACCAACTGTTCTCAGACACATCATCTCGTGCAATTACAGTGTTGCCATATTTTAAAGCCCTTCATGTTTCACAACCTTTCATTTGTCCTCTACCCCCCTACAAAGAAAACAACAAATTATTTAATAAGAAGAATTTCCTGTGTTGCTTTCCTTGAAAAAATAAGAGGTACTTGCGGCTTGTTGACTGATGGCGCTTAGGGAGTAAGCGTCTAATCTTTGAGCCCGCCGTACCCAGCGTGAGATGGAAGGTGATAAGGTGGAGAAATAACATGTATGTGCATACTGCGAGGGGATAAAGGAATATAGAATGAAATCAATGAAATTCATATCTACACGGATAGCTCGAAACTGGACGGGAGACATGGTTCAGGTTTCTCATGTGTTGCCCTCAAAAAAAAAAAACATGAATAGTTTATAAATTGTCCTCGATTTAAGTAAAATTTTATTAAAACTCAGAAAAATTTTCTTAAAAAGAATAAAAATTCCTAAGTTTGAGGGAAAACGAAATACTTTATACACTAACCAAAAAAAGTCTGTAATGGCAACTGAAAATTTTGCTGTTATTACGGGAAATTCTGCTAATTTGAGCCCAGCGGTATTTTTTGCTAATCTTAGCAACACATGTCTGCTGACGTGTAGTACAATGAAATTAGTAGAAAAATTAGTAGCCGCTACTAAATTTTAGTAGACTTTTTGTAAAGTGGATTTTAAAATCTGTTTGCTAAAATCAGCAAAAAAATTAGTAAAAATATTAGTACAAAGTTTTAGATTTATTTTTTTTATCGAGCATCAAAAATTTTGATATTTTTTAAAAGATGTTTCATACAAAATGAAAAAAAATCAAAGGCTTAAAAATGTTAAAAATTGTTAAAACATAAACGAATTTATCATTTTGTTTTAATTTGGTAATTTCTGTTTTGAAAAATATTTTAGTCAATTTTTTTTTTTTACTTTTAAGGTTAAATTTAATTGTTTTTAGGGCTGATTTTTAGAACTAAAAAACCTTTTTAGTGCCATTTTACGTGGATGTCCTCTTTTTAGACATGAGTCGGTATCTTCACTTCCGATCCCTTTTTTAATCCTATGTAACATTTTAGGGCAATTTAAGTTTGTATGTATAAGTTTAAATTATTAGAAATAACATTTCCTTCAATATCGACTTTTTTAAAATTAGTAATTTTTTTTTTTGCTAATTTTAGCAAATCGGTTTTCAATAATTTGTTAAATGATTTCTAAAATTAGCAACGGAAGTTTGTAGATATATTGTAAAAATTCTGTAATTTGTAAAATGTAAATAGCAAAAAGATTTGCTAAATAATAATTTTTTTACTAAAAATCAGTACAAAAATAGTAAAGTGGGATTGAAAACCGTTTACAAATTTTTCTACTTACTTTTTTTCTGAGTGTATACTCAGAAAGAGTTCCTATTTTTCCTAAGTAATATTTCTTGATTTTAGAAAAAAAAAACAAGTCAATTAAATAAAAATTTATTAATTTTAGGAAAAAACATCTTTGTTTTAAGAAAATTGCATACTCAAATGTAATAAAATTAAGTTTAGTTTAAAAAAAATGTAGGACATAATTTACTCCCATTTAGTTCCAAAAATGTATTTAACTTAAATCGAGAAAGTACTTGTACTTAATGTGTGTTCATTTTTAATTCGCGAGTAGTAAAATTAACTAAATTTTATAAAGCCATTTCAAAATTCAGTTTTTAAGTCTATCACTTTCTAATTTTTAAGAATTGTTTTCTAAAAATTACTTCAGACAATTAAAAACAAAAAGTAATAAATGTTTTTCTATGTAATAATGAAAATTTACTTGATTTTAGAAACCGATGAACTTTTTTTAAAGAAAATTTTCATGAATTTGATACCATATTTGACTGTTGCTACGTCAAATATGCTATAAATTAAACGTCAAATCAGACAGTCAAGGATCGTAGATACTATTTCCGTCCGAAAGTGTCTCCAAATTGTTTAATAAA
Organism: Eustalomyia histrio; assembly: GCA_949748255.1. NCBI lineage: Eukaryota > Metazoa > Arthropoda > Insecta > Diptera > Anthomyiidae > Eustalomyia > Eustalomyia histrio. The sequence goes on along the minus strand of OX456527.1, from coordinate 99,734,759 downwards.
TTCAAATATTGTTCTAATTTCATTTCGTCTTTGTTTTTATATCTTTTCTTTTGGATTTGTTTTACTGGCATTTACCGAGAACAAATCAATTGGTGATTTAGTTCAAAGGTAACCGAAGCATCTCATCCCTAGATTCCATCCAACCAAACCTCATTATTCGATTTACTCAAGTGTAAAATAACTTTACCATAGAAACAGCATAAGGATAATTTTCACTTAAAAGAAGTGCTTTTAACTTGATTTTAGAAATATATTCTTATTTTTAGGCAGTAAAGTCCTAGTTTTTAGTAAAAAAAAAATTATCTAATGAACTTAAATAAAATAAAATTTTTCTTAAAACCAAGGAAACACTTCTTAACTAACAGTAAAATTTTAGATGATATATGAACTATGTGGAGGAAATTTTACTGTTTCTAATAAAAATTTACTTCTCAGTAGTAAAATTTTTCTATAATTTAGAAATTTTAAGTAAAATTTTTTTCTTAATTTCAAGGAAAATTTAATTAAATATTGCTAAAAAGTATCTTTGGCACCGTTTTCATTTCAATTTTTCCTCTTAATAAGTTAATTTTTCTAAATTCTAGTTCATTCTTTTTTTGAGTGTGGCCAGGATATAGAGATGTGCTTTCGCCTCCCAGACCACCACATCGTTTTTCAGGTGGAATTTGTGGCTATAAGGGGAAGCATTCGGTTTTTGAATAGGACTGATTATTCGTCTGCACTAAAAGTCCGACTGCGGTTAGGACAGTCTATGGAGAGTCTATAAAATCGAAAACAGAAATTAATGCTTACTCTGGCACAGGGGCGTTTCAGTTTGATATTAGTAACCGGTCACTGTGAACTGGAGAGGAATGAAAGAGCTGACAAAATGGCTATGGATGGCTCAAACCTGGTCTCAGTTAGCTTCTATAACTCTCGACCTTTTCGGGTGAAAAAAACTCAAATTTGACAATAGGCCACCAATATAGGCAGGAGATTTGGAACAGGAATAATGTTGGTACGGTCACAAAGTTTCTGTAGGGAATCACGGATGTGGCAAAAACGAAGATGCTCTGTGTCCTAAGGCTGTAAGAAGGAAGAAGGAACTGGCCAATATGATGGAAATTCTTACAGACTACTCAACACTACAGTCATACCTAGCGAAAATGGAAAGGATTGACTTTAGTGTTTGTGGACCCTATAGGGAGGACTATGAGATCCTGAAACGCTTTCTTTGCTTTTGATTTTTATCCCTGAAACATTTGTGGGAAATATATTTGGCAAAACTAATGGTCTACATAAGAGCAACTGAATTCATTAGATAGACCGAAATGTTTGGGGCGGAGGATTATGAGAGCGCACAATATGCCGATTCTCTGGCAAAGATGTATGTATAGCTTTTCTGAGAGTCCTTTTAATATACACAAATCCTCAGAGCTTTAAAGATTTCCCCTATAAATGTGTAGAGTAATGCATTAACGTGCATTAACTACTGACTACATTATTTTAACTTGTTTTAAATTAGCTTCCTTCCTTTGATATTTTCTTCTTAAGGTACTGGTCATGTAACAAGTGTTTTTAATCAAGGTAGTGGTAATAGTTTTTTCGGTTTTAAACAATTTTTAACCATATTTATAATATCACATTTATGTATATAGTCAGTTTATTTAGTAAGTATGAGTATGTTTGTTGTTTTATGACTAAACTCGTAAAGTAGATTTTCCTGCATTTCTTTTAGGCATTAGGTATTTTTTTTTTTTTGCACTTTTCTAGTTGCTGTTGTTTTTTTTTATTGTAACCAGTAGCCTTTTCCTTGTGAGTTGCAATAACAACAACACCAACAACAACACCAACTATGTAAGATCACTGATGCATGCGTAGTTTATTTTACAAGTATGTATATATATTGGATTGGCATGCAATGAAATGGTATGCCATCCATCCGTCTATCCACGCCTTAACATGCTACCAAACCATAAATTCTTAAGTTCTATCAAACAACAACAATAATTTACTCTTCTCGCATGTATGGAGTATGAAAGACTAAATAAATTTAATTTTATATCCTAAAACTTTAACTGAAATGTAGATAATATTAGTTGGCTGAGGGTTTTGGCAACAATAGCTGTGAAATCTTTTTTTTTTTTTTTTGGGACACACTATGATCTTCTTATGATCCCTGATGCAATTCGATCAACCCTTCTTTTCATAAATCGGTTGTCAACCTTATCTATTAAGGGTCCCATGCCATTGAACCAGTAATACAGTAATAAATCAGTAATACAGGGTGTCCGCCGGAAAGGTATACTACTTTGTTTTGCCGCCATTTTGGTAAACATTAGTTTTGACAGTTCATATTTGGCAGTCGTGAAGTAGACACGTGGCAAATTTTTAATGGAAAAATATTCGATAAATCAACGTGTTTTAATAGTTAAAACATTTTATCAAAATCTATCATCGATTACTCTGACGATGAGAAAGTTACGTGAAATTTTTGGGAGAAACAACGTGTCAACAAAACGCACTTTTTATCGTGTAGTGAATGATTTCGAAGAAAGAGGGTCTGTAGGTGATAGGCCCAAGTACTGCAAGATCGGCTGAAAACATTACTGCTACTCAAGAATGTGTTCAAAACAATCCATTAACCTCAATTCGACGCCGTGCTCAGGAGCTTGGTCTTCAAAGAACCACATTCTTCACAAGGATTTGCATTTGTTTCCATTTAAGATTCAGTTGACACAAGAGCTTCTTCCACCATTTACGCCGGTGTACATATGCCAATAGAATGTTACAGCTCGCTCATGACAACCCCGATTTTCATGAAAAAATCATAATGAGTGACGAGACACATTTTCATTTGAATGGATATGTGAATAAACAGAATAGTCGGTTCTGGGCAATGAAAAACCCTCAAATTATTTATCAGTCACCTTTACATTCATTTAAAGTGACAGTCTGGTGTGCAATTTGGTCAGGAGGAATCATTGGACCTTACTTCTTTGAAAATGAAAACCGCGTAACGGTAACTGTGAATGGGGAGCGATACCGTGATATGATTGAATACTTTTTAAAGCCACAACTGCATGCTTTGGGCTTGATTAACATGTGGTATCAAAGAGACGGTGCCACATCGCATACAGCCAGGATTATAATGGAATTACTGCGAGACCTCTTTCCACAACAAGTTATTTGAAGAACTGGTGAATTTGGATTGGCCACCACGGTCGCCTGATTTGACTGCTCCGGACTTCTTTTTGTGGGGTTATCTGAAAAGCAAGGTTTATGCAAACAAACCAGAAACGCTTGAGCAACTCAAACAAAATATTCGTGATGAAATTAATGAAATACCGCGTGAAATGTGTGAGAATGTAATAAAAAATGTGCTCAAAAGGGATCGCACTATTGAGGTGGATATTTATCTAATATTGTATTCCATACATAATTGCGACATTAAATAAAACATTTATCTATATAAGATCCATTCTCTTTCATGTAATCAAAAAATATAAACAAAGAAAGTAGTATACCTTCTCGGCGGACACTCTGTACTACAGATTTTGAGCTAAAAAAGTCACTGTTATTTTCAACAAAAAAAAAAAAGAATTATCTTTAATAATTTAATTTTTTCTGAACAGATTTAAAAGGTCGTTCCTTACCATCTTCTATTTTTTTTTTTTTTAATAACTTGTTAAAACCTGCAACATGTTTTTAACACATAACACTTGTTGCATGTTTTGGCTAAAACTTAGACCATCGGGTGTTATCCGTTAAAAGTCGTTTTCTTAATACGTATTTGCTTAAAAATAAGTATGGGCTAGCATAGCAAATACTCCAAAACAAGTAGTATATAAAACATGGTATGTATTTGTGGTCATCGTCAACATTTATTGTTGGGAAAATTAATTTTATTTATCTTTTTTGAATGAATTCTTTTTATTGGTTTGTATCTTAAAAATACATTTAGCAGACATATTCCATATTTTTTTTATGGTTTTAACCGTTATTATCTTCCGTTGTAGAAATGTTAATCAAATTTTTATTGATTCTTACGTCATATTTACTAACTGTTGGTTGGCAAGTGGAAGACACTTTAAATGTCTTCTTTACAACGCCTTCTAAATCATAAATTTGGCTGCTACTTTTTAGGTCATCAGTAAAGTACAATAATAATTTTTATAATAGCACTCAAGTTGTAACAGAGGAGATAATATTAGATATGTCTCATACAAGACCATATATATTTATATATAGTTTTAAAGAAACATATATACTTATATATGGCTAACACAGAACCATATTCCTTTATATGTATATGCTCTCACATATTTGAGATATAATAACATAGTATGAGATATTTTTATATTTTATTAAATATACGGTCTCAGATTAGAAATATTTTTGATACACTCAGAAAAAAAGTAAGTAAAAAAATTTGTAAACAGTTTTCAATCCCAATTTACCATTTTTGTACTGATTTTAAGTACAAAATTATTGCCTAGTAATTTTTATACCCTCCACCATATATGGTGAGGGTATATATCAGTTTGTCATTCCGTTTGTAATATGTCGAAATATAGGTTTAAGACCCCATAAAGTATATATATTCGTGATCTTTATGCAATTTTAAGTCGATTTAGCGATGTCCGTCTGTCTGTCCGTCTGTCTGTCTGTTGAAATCACGATCACGACGCGAAGACGCAAGCAGGGGTGCCTATTTTTACCCAGATTATTGAACATCCTCACGAGCAGTTTGGTGGAGGGTATTCAAAGATTCGGCACAGCCAAATTTAGCCCTTTTTTACTTGTTTTTGGCAATTTACATTTTACAAACTACAGAATATTTACAAATTTTTTGTTACTAAATTCAAAAATCATTTTGCAAATTTTTAAAACCCGATTTGCTAAAATTAGCAAAAATATTTACTAATTTTACACTTTTTTTAAATTACCCAGCAAAACCACACATTACCAAATAATGGGTTAAGTAATGTATAGCCATAGGGGCCGATGGATTACTTTACACCTTACTTCATTGATGAATTTTACAGGCGATGAGCCTCAAAGTAATGTATATACCCATTACTTTAGAGGTGATAATGTAAGAAGTTACATATAAGGTTACGAGAATGGAAAAAGTAATGTGTCTAAAAATAGATTTTTAAAAAAGAGGAATTTTTATTAAAAACAATTATTACAAATATTTTAAACGTTATTAAAAATAATGTGGTCATGATGGGAATCGAACCAGGGAACTCTGGTTGCTAGTCAATAACTCTACCCACTGAGCTACCGACGCGTATAGTATTTGATTGCTTTAAACTTAAATGCATTGTTGCGCTTCGTTTTTTCTTTAGTATTATCAAAACAAACACACATTACCCTTTTGCTTACAAAAAAACACACACTAATGTATCTAAAAATAGATTTTCAAAAATATTTTAATTATTACTTTACATTTATAAATTATATATTACGTAATCAATAATGAGTAACTTATTACTTTATGCTTGCAAATAATGAAAAAGGTAACGAGCTATCATTACACGGTAAGGCATGAGAATACCGCACCCATTACCCAAGTTTTGCTGGGTAGTAAATATTATTGATATTGAATGAAATTTAAATGCTAATAATTAAAACTTACACTTACAAACTAAAATTGCCTTAAAATGCTACATAGGTTAAAAAAGGGATCGGAAGTGAAGATACTTTTCACAACCGACTCATGGCCAAAATAGGACATCCGCTTGAAAAGCACTAAAAAGTTCTAAAAATTAGCCCTTATATATGATTCAATAAAAATAATTACTTATTTTTGGTACTTAACGATAACTAGTACATAGTGGTGTAGGGTATAAAAATATTTCATATTCGGCTTCTTCTACTTTATCACTGCGGGAAAAGAACCTATCCCAGGACATGTCACGTGACCGGTTCTTTGTCATAGGGATAGGTCATGCGACCGGTCCCTTTAATATGGGCTTTTTCTAGGAGGGGGTAAATTTTCCTCTGTGACATGTCACAGGACTTATCTAAACGAACATGTCACATAACTAACGCCAAAGAACATATCACAGAACCAACGCAAAAGAACATGTCATGACTTTTAAACCGGTCACGTGGTAGGTACTTTAGGCACCGGGCCTTTTTTTACCTATATCGTCATATATATTTTCGGAACCGGTCCCCCCGGTGACCCCTTTTTCCCCACAAGGTCCCTACATAAATTACGCAAACAAGAGAGCCCTCAAGCTTATAGCCTTAGTTTTGGCCTGTATTCTATAAAGCTTAGGCCTAAAACATGCACAGGAAGGTATGGAATGGTGATGAATTTGGTACGGTCACTTAGCCTCACAGATAAATAGGACTAGGAACCCCATAAAACATTTGTGTATACGTCATAGTCACTTAAAGGTCATTGGGAATGTAAATTGTTGCAGTGATTACATTTTTCTAGGTTAAGCTTCATAGAGAGACTACGCCTCACTATAGGGGAGTATAGATGGTTTGCAGGTCTTTGCCCGGACCACAGAACCTCTAATTATGTCACACATGGTTCTACGATGTGGCAGGATGTTGATGTTGTGGTTTTCTGTCGCAAACTGGGTATCGCGAAGTCGTATAAACTTCCCGATTACTGCAGCATTTTTCAGGCGGAAGTTCTGGCGGCCGAAATGGCTGCTGATATTGCTTTTGCCCCTGAGACGATTGTTTCTTACGTTAATTTCTATATTTATAGTCAATCGGCTATTTGCTCGATTGTCCAAGAGTTCAAAGTGTCTTTAGGTAGACTTTGCACCAAAAGGAGAGTATATATCTATTGGTTTTATGGACACTAGAGCATTGAGCGTAACGATATTGAGGACGATCTGGCGAAGCACGGACTCCATTCGTGTGTCACTCCAGCTTTTAAAATGTGGCGTAGACTCCACTGTAATGGACAGATTCGAGGCGATTTGGTGGAATGCAGAACGTGCAGGTTGTCGAAGATTATGTGGAAGCATGGTTGGCAAGCAATACCTTTTGATTATAACGGCTGTTGTCGACCACGCTCTGACCTTAACCGATACAAGAATTTTAAAACCGCGATTCCAATAGTGATACGTGTCCTCTAATATCGCGGGGTTTATTTAATAATATTATATGTTAAATTTAGTTACTTCTGCAAAATACCTTTATAAATCGGTGTTTCGGTAGTTTAGCGTTATTATAACGGAAGTTTAAGATATTACAAAAATAACCAGTAAAATAGCGCAATAAACCGGATTATACAAAAAGAAACATGCCCTTAATGAAATCGCCATTTTAAAATTTTCATATCGGTCTTAAAATGGCTGTGGTAGGCAACTACCGTTATTATGAAAACGTATTGAATGCCAACCATGTGTGGAAGTCATACGATCCTGAGGGCACGAGTAAACTTAACCAGAAGCGATTTTAAAATTCTTTTGTGGTGAGTACTTAGCGATCACTGCTGTATTGCGGTTCTTGCCAAACGAGCGGGGAAGCTGGCGAGTGACAAATGTAGGTTGTTTGGTATACCGGGGGACAGAGATATGGAGGAGCACATTGGCAAGTTGCTTGGGAGATTACATATTCCGCGATCTGGAAAAAACCTCTAGAATCGGAATTCAAACACTCCTGGTACTTTCTAAGAGAGTTTGGGGGGACCCTGGGTGCCCCCATATCCGACTGGTAACGCTGGGATCCAATTAGTCTATGCAAGGTCTTTCACCAGCCAGCTCAACCTAACCCAGGAAACTTTGCAGACTGAGAATTGACAAACTAACTAGAAAATACCTCAACGCTTACAAGCAAATTTTGGAAGAAAATCTAGTAGAAATGTCATACTAGAAATCATACGAGATTTAGAATCATGAAGTAAATCGAATTTTTCGGCAAGAAAAAATTTTGCTGCGAAGCTTTAAAACTACTTTTTTTATGCATATGTATCATCAAGTTCATTAAAGATATTTAACATATTTAACTGTTTTTTTGATATATATGAAAATAATACCATATTATTACAACAATAAAAAACAATCAGCATACACTATGTAACATTTTAAGTAATCGATATTAATTTAAACAAAATGAGCGGTCACAAACTTAAGATATTAACATAAATTTTTAAGCTATAAATTAAATTATAATCTTCATGTTTATTCTTAAGTATATTAACTCGATACGATTTCCCTATTTAAATGTTATCGAAAACAGGTGAAATTTCAAATATTTCAGGGATGTAATTCGAACAGCGGTTGTGGTGATTAAAACTAACAAGTTTTTACAAATAATTTAAAAAAAGTATAAGGAGTACTTAAAAGACCATTCATCATATCTGTAGTAATTTTCATGGATTTAGCCTCATTTGCACAATGTTCCGTTAGCTGTTAATTGGGATTTAAATTGACACATTTGTTGTTGTTTCCCATATTAAAATTAAATTTAACTGTTTGCCAAATTTTATTTATCAGGGCATTATATGTGCTACTTAGGAAACATCCCATAAAAAGTTGATTTAATAGAAAACAGGTGAATTTATATGTTTATTTATTATTTTATTATTAAATTACACTGTGTAACAAATTTTATGTTAACCTCAATGGTTCCAAAGAAATGTATTTTATGGCTTCTTGAAATATATCTCTGTTCCAACGGAAAACTTAAGACAGTACCCAAATTATTTATTTTCCTACCAAGAGAAATTTATAAAAATCGGTTCACTGGATGATAACTTGTCAGTGAAAAATCTGACTTTAACTCGAAATTATTCATATAAAACGATTTTCTTTGTGCCATCACTAGCAAACTGTCATTGCAGAAAATAAACAAAAAAAAAATATTCAACAAAGGATAATGAGCGGCAGATGTAAGAATTTAAATCATCATCATCTTCCAGAATGACCTTTAATATTTCAATGTACTGCATTGAAATTCGGGTTTGTTCTTGCAAAGCAACAACTACTCCAATGATTAATGCTTTCTCTAAATCCATTTTTTATTTTTAACAGAAAAATATGCGTCCTTTTATTTTATTTTTTACAGCTGAATAAATAGCAGATGAAACATGAAAGATGTTGCCAATGTAAACACTTGTTTAACAATTTCAACATCTTCCACGCGTTTCACAAAGATGTTGTTCAGTGTAAAAAGCCTATAAGACTCAAATTATTTGTTGCACTGTGTTATGGAATCGCTTTCAATACTGGAAAGCAAATGTTAATGAGTTGAATGTAAATCATACTCTGGGGCCTTTTACATAACAGTTACCACAAATAGTATTAATAAAATTCTTAAAAATGTTTAAAACATTTGTTTTGTTAAATTCAAATATCTTTTCCATTGTTGTATTGAAACGTTTTTGAGTGTTTAAAAAATATATATATATATATTTTATTTAAATTTAGCTTTCTTTATTTTCGCTAATTAAATAAACCATAAATTTAGGACTATAAAAAAAATAACAAAAAAAATATGTGTTCTAATTTTTTTATAAAAACTTTTTCTAATTTATTAAAATTTTGGCATTAAGTTTGAAAGTATGTTTTATTTAATAAAACGTTATATCTTAATTTATTGTCGAACACAACTCATTTAAATTATTAACGAGTTCAGTCTGAAAAGAGTGTAAATTAGGATAATTAAAGATTATGAACTATAATGGATTTTTCCTACATATCGTATAATTGTCAAAAATGTTGGCAATATGTTTCAGCGATAAACAAATCCATATAAGGTTCATAAAAAATGAGAATTTTTGAGTAATATGATACCTTGTCCCAAAGGAACACTACTCGTTCATACATACACATTGAATAAATGTCAAATGATATGAGCAGGGCAGGGAATTTTGTGTATTAAAAATCAAAAAATACGCCCTTAAAAATATGCATTTATTATTTATTGATTCATTATTTATTGATTCATAATATAAGTACCTGTTCACTTCCACTGTCGAATGAGTATAGATTTGAGTTTTCAGAATTTTGTAATTTCAAACAGATTCCGTATTGACTTTTCTGAATACATATACTCATTAAAGGTGTTCAACTTTGTATGGCCATTTATCAAAATGAGTTGTTAAGTCCAAATTACCCCAGGTTGTTTTGTGTGTATAAAAATTTAATATGATGATTGGTGTCGAAAAAGTCGAGGTGGAAATCTGTTGAAAATTTGATTAGTGAATACAAGGGGAATGACATGTTACTTTTACTGATTTCCACTTAGATAAGTTTTAGAATTTTTTAATTTTTTTTTTAATTGATCTTTTCTTAGGTTCTTTTTCAAAATTTTGATATGGCAACACTGTCCGCTTATGTTTTAAAACCTTTTCGTTTGTTAAATGAAAATATCTCGAAAATTCGCAAATTTCTTGATCCGATCTGTTAATTTTATATAAAAATTCAACACTGCCCAAAATACAGGTAGCTTCTTAAATCATATGTTTTTTGAGACTGATAGATTTTTTCTTTGTTCGAAATATTAACAATCAGTCAGTATCATCAGAATCAAAATGAATTACTTTACGCTTCGACAACGTTGGAAAATCTTATTTCCAAAATGAGTGCTGTGTTGCCCAAACTGTGCGTTTGTTGAAAATAAATTTTTTCCGAAATGCAGCACCCACAGCGCGTGTTTTGTGAAAAAAAGTACGGGAAACTAGCCTGCTAGTGGACAACTTCCATGGTTCCACGGTGCGTACCGATGAGAATATGGCTTTTATAGCCTAAAGTGTGTAACTTCAGCCAAAAACATCGACTCGCCATTGATCTCAACCACTCAGTATTTCACGTACCATGTACAAATATCTCGGATTATTCGCTTACAAGGTCCAATTAACTAAGCAATTAGAGACAAACGACCATTCACTTCGTTGCGGCTTCACAGTTTGGGCCTTAGATTAAATTATAAGGGTTTTGTACCGTAATAAAGTACACTACCACTCGGAGACCCATAGGATCCATTGTGATACCCTTTCGAAAAAAATAAAGAAAAGATAGGTAAAGATAAAGAATTGAAAGCCCCCGCGGCCTTACAGAGCCGAAAAACCATCTTTTCTGACGTGGTTAACAAACAAAATTGCCGCATCTGGGGGTCGGAAAACTCGCACTTCATTGTCAGGAAGTTTAGTGTGGATTTTGAAGTGTTGGCATCATTGGCTCATTTTTTTTCGAAAACGACATTTCAGTCAACGGGGAGTGCTACAGAGCCATGAAGCCGGACTTTTTATGGGGTTAAATGAAAGATATGAACATTGATATCCTTTGGATGGCGCACCATGTCTTACAGCTCATAAAACAATTTATATTTTGCGTACTAAGTTCGGCAATCGTGTCATCAGCCTGATGTCAATTGGCCGTCTCAGAGCTGGGATCTGAAGAATTTGGTGATTTTTGACACCAGTTCTGGCCATATAAGATCATAGCTAGTGCCAGACCTATTCATAGCTAATACTACAATATTTCTTAGTCATTTGAGCCCTTTTCAAAGGCACTAAATTAAAAAAATATATAATAGTAAATGTTTTTTTTTTATTTTTTATTGTATCTGATTAGGTATTATTAGATATGATTATAAAGGGTGTCCCAAGAAGAACGCAATTTTTAAATCTGGCAACATTCGAAGTGTCATTGTTTGACATTTGAACAATTGTTATTGTTTGCTAGTAGAAGGTACGAGGTTAGTAAAAATGGAGCGCTACACGAATGAACAACGCATTCTCATTGTGAAATGGTGAAAGTTTTGCGGCTACAGTTCGCAAATTGCGATCAATTTGGGGTCACAATAATGCTCCAAAAGAGTCAACTGTAAAGAGATTAATGGATAAATTTGCCGAAACTGGGTCTGTTAGTGATGTAAAGACAACAACGCGCCATCGACCAGGTTGATCGACCGAAAATGTCGCAGCTGTACGTGATGATGTCGCTCAAACTCCATCCACCTCAATTCGACACCGAGCTCAGCAAATTGGTGTCTCCAAATCCACTTTGCAGCGAATTTTGAAGAAAGATTTGCATCTTCATGCATACAAAGTTCAATTAACTCAGGAACTGAAGCCAGCTGACCATGGACAGCGAAGGGAGTTCGTTAATTGGGTATTGGAGAGACAACATGAAAATGCTGATTTTGCCGATAAAATCATCTTCAGTGACGAGGCCCATTTTCATCTTGATGGCTTCGTCAATAGGCAGAATTGTCGCATTTGGGGTGAGGAAAATCCTCGAGTGATTCACGAGAAGCAAATGCATCCTAAACGTGTCACTGTGTGGTGTGGTTTTTGGGCTGGAGGAATCATTGGACCTTTTTTTATGAAAATGAGGCAGGTCAAGCGCAAACAGTCAATGGTGTTCGGTATCGTGAAATGATAACCAGTTTTTTCTTGCCTAGAATTGAAGAAATGAATGTGGAGGGCAATTGGTTCCAACAAGACGGCGCCACATGTGATACAGCCAGAGAAACAATTCAATTGCTGCATCAGTCATTTTCCGGTCGTGTTATTTCGCGTTTGGAGATCAGAATTGGCCGCCTAGATCATGCGATTCAACACCATTAGATTTTTTTCTTTGGGGTTTTTTGAAGTCGATGGTTTACGCGAATAAGCCGACGACGACTCAAGCCTTAAAAGAGGAAATTGGACGCTGCATTAATGAAATACCGCAGAATTCATGCAAAACGGTCATTGAAAATTTCATTAAAAGATCGCGTGCATGCCAGCAAAGCCGCGGCGGCCATCTGCACGATATATTGTTCCATACATAACCTCATTCTGTCTACTTTACGATATAATAAAGTTTCACGATTTTTTTTAAATATCTGTGTTTTATTTAAAATTTAAAAATTGCGTTCTTCTTGGCACACCCTTTTATATGGTGCGCTAGATCTGTCTCGATTTGATCAGATCTCAAATTTGTCCCCAATTTTAAGATCTAACGAGATCTGTTACAAAAAGATCTAATGAGACTTGTTCAGATCTGTCCATTTTTAAACGGGTACAAAAAAATTTTAAGAACTGATTTTTTTATATATTTTTTATGGCCAATATTTTTTTGCCAACATTTTTAAATTAAGAATCGTATTAAATTAAAAGTTATACTATTTAAAATAAAAATTTTCGTATTAAAATTAACATTTTAAAGTTTTAGATTTTGTTTTCTCATTTTTAATTTAAGCAGAAACATATTTAATTTAAAAAGAAATCAACTTTAGTTTGATTTTAAAGACATTTATATTTAAGGTTGATTCTGCTTGATTTAATAAAAAAAATGTCTGAGGGCAGAAATTCGACTACTTATTATTTAAATTTGGAATTTTATCAGTGTAAATTGAAGCTAAAGTGGAATTAAACTTCGATTGAGATCAGAAACCCAGCAAAACCACACATTACCAAATAATGGGTTAAGTAATGTATAGCCATAGGGGCCAATGGATTACTTTACACCTTACTTCATTGATGAATTTTACAGGTGATAAGCCTCAAAGTAATGTATATACCCATTACTTTAGAGGTGATAATGTAAGGGGTTACATATATGGTTACGAGAATGGAAAAAGTAATGTGTCTTAAAATAGATTTCTAAAAATGAGGAATTTTTATTAAAAAAAAATTATTACAAATATTTTATTTAAAATTTTTGTAATTAAAAATATTGTGGTCAAGATGGGAATCGAACCAGGGAACTCTGGTTGCAAGCCAAGAACTCTACCTACTGAGCTATCGACGCATATATTATTTGATTGCTTTAAACTTAAATGAATTGTTGCGCTTCGTTTTTTTGCTAGTGTTATCAAAACAAACATACATTACCCTTTTGCATACAAAAAAACACAAAGTAACATTACTAGATTTTCAAAAGTATTTCAATTATTACTTTACATTTATAAATTATATATTACGTAATCAATAATGAGTAACTTATTACTTTATGCTTGCAAATAATGAAAAAGGTAACGAGCTATCATTACAAGGTAACGCATGAGAACATCGCACCCACTATCAAAGTTTTGCTGGGAGTTTAACTCAACTGCGGAGTACAATTTAAAATTACTGTTACTTAAGCTCTGTCTAACTTATGCTGTGGGAACAGTTGCCATATTTGAAAAGTCTGGCAGCCCTATTACTCACTAAATGTTAATAAATGAAAAAAAAGGAATACAATTTTAAATGTTTTAATTTTTATCAGTGTAAATTTAAGCTAAAGTGTAAAATTCGATTGAAATCATAAATGTAACGCGTAGTTTAATTTAAAATTACTGTCACGCTTTGGTCAGCTAATGATGTGGGAAATGTTGCCATATTTGAAACGTCTGGCAACCCTAGTACTTACTAAATGTTAATAATTAAATAAAAAGGATGCGTGTTTAGAAAAACAATATACTACGTTTACAATTAAAAAAAAAATAAATCCAACACGCCTGATTTGCAAGATATGAAGTTTGAACACAAAAGGTCATTGAAACATAAAAGTGAATTGAAGTAAAGAGGAATTTAAAAAAAAAATATACTTCATATGGTTTAAATAAAAGATTCTAACATTTATATGAAATTTAATAGATTTTTTTTAAAAGGGATATTAGTCAAGCATTTAGGATTTAGAATTTTTTTAGTAAAACTTTAATTTATAATGGGTTTTATGTGCCGTCTTTTCGAATAGAATATTAACATTTATCGACACACACTTGTTATATGCTGAGGTTTTAGGTTTCTTTCTTTTTCTATAATTAAAATTTATGGCACCTTCTAAAGAAGTATAGTTTCTATGTATTCTCCAGAGAGGCCTAAAATAACGAATAACTTCGTTAATTACAATTTTATGGTAATTTATGTTAAAAGAAGAGACATATTGATTATATTTTTTTTTTTTTGTTTTCTTATCAAATTTATGTTTATCGTTACTTACTTAATTGAAAATATATATTTTGGATTTTAAGGGGTTCAATAGTTTTGTTTTAATAAATTTAAATCTTTATGTTATTTATAATCTTATGGGAAAATATAGATTTCCTCGTTGTGGTATTTATTTTTATATGGTACACCTGCTTAACAGGCTTAAAATATATATTTAAAAAAAAATAAATTTTAATTAAAATTTATTATTTTATTCTAAAGGGGATTTAAAATACGTTGCAGGAGATAATTTTAACATTAGTTTGAGTTAAACTAAAAGATCATATCGAAAACTTCTAAAATTAATATACACTTATAAAAAATCAGTCTGTATTACAGCTTTTAATTCAATCTTCTAATTCAATTGAACTAATTTTTATGTAATTAAGTTTACAAATTTTTGAATTTTGATACTTGAACTAATTTAGCATGCTAATTTTTAAAAATTTGTATTTTTCACTTTCAAAAATTTCCCAGATTCTCAACTTTATTAAAAATTCTGCAGTCACAAATATAGTTAATTCTTTCTGTTATCTTACACTCAGAAAAAAAAAAGTTTGTAGAAAAATTTTGTAAACGGTTTTTAATCCCACTTTGCTATTTTTGTACTGATTTTTAGTAAAAAAAATTATTATTTAGCAAATCTTTTTGATATTTACATTTTACAATTTATAGAATTTTAACAAAATATTAACAAATTTTTGTTGCTAATTTCTGAAGTCATTTTACAAATTTTTGAAAACCGATTTGCTAAAATTAGCAAATAAAAAGTTAATAAATTTAAAATATTGAAGGAAATGTTGTTTCTAATTAAAACTTACACCTGCAAACTTAAATTGCCCTAAAATTTTACATAGATTAAAAAAAGAGATGGAAAGTGAAGATACCGGCACTAAAAAGTTATTTTAGTTTTAAAAATCAGCCCCAAAAACAATGAAAATTTTACCTTAAAAGTAAAAATAAAATTACTAAAATATTCTTCAAAACAGAATTTACCAAATTAACATAAATGATAAATCCGTTTATGTTTTTACAATTTAAAGCCTTTGATTTTTTTTTAATTTAAAAAAAAAAAAAATACATAAAATAAAAATTTTGATGCTCGATAAAAAAAAATTAATTCAAAATTTTGTGCTTATAATAATATTAAGTAATTATTTTGCTGATTTTAGCAAACAGATTTTAAATTCCACTTTACAAAAAGTTTACTAAAATAAAGATAAGCAAAAATAACGCTGGGCTCAAATTAGCAAAATTTCCCGTAATAACAGCAAAATTGCCGTTACAGACTTTTTTTTTTAAGTGCGGACTTTTTTATGATGCAGACTTTTTTTATAATAATACGGAATAAAGTTAAATTCATTAAAAAAAATTAAATGAATGAACTAATTGTTTTTGGTCAGATCTGAAGAGTTAAAAATCCTGACTTTAAGTTGCAGTTTAGCGAAAATGTTAGTTGCAAAACTTCTGCCAAACTTAGCAAAATCCTTTGTGTTTTACAAATTATTTTGAATGCATTTAGCCCACCGTGTTCTTGAACTTTATTTTTATAGCTGCCGGCTATAATATAAATACACTTTTTAACTACTCAAACTCTTTTTATGAGTGTACATATAAAATTACGGTTCATTAGTGGCATTATCATTAGATATTTTTATTGTTTTTGTCGTATAAAATATCAGTAGGAGATCAAGAAAATAATGTAGAGCATTAATCTAACACTTAAGATAATTATAAAAAAAAATTTAAATACTTCAAATATTTTGCCCATTCAGACTTAAACTACGTTCTTGAATTTTAAACTTTAACATAAAATAAATATTTGAAAAACTAATCAACTACAGTTGGCACGTCAACGGTATCCAAAGTATCAGCGAGAGGCAACCCTAAGGGGGGTGTAATGTAATCACTAATGCTAATGCGTTCGAAAATTATAGGATATTCTGTTAGAGCTCCTCATTAAAACTTCTCTTTTCTGTCTCGAGTGAGAGTAATAGGGTGGGGACAAATCTAAACAAAATGGATATTAATCTATTTAATAGGAAAATAGAAGTTAAAACTGTCGAGGCTGAAAGGGATTGAGCTCCAAGAGTGCCAACTATCTGGCTACTGTGGAACCAGCCAGGCCACTTTCGCCTTATACTGCTACAAAATGGTCATAGGGGTGAACTGGGTCATCAACAGTCGCAACGTCAACTGGCTTTTCAATGCAGTTATTAGACCCATACTGATGTATGGGGTATCTATTTGGTGGTGTGCGCTGGGCACACATCGCACAATATGCGAGAGGATCCTACAATAGCATTACTGATTAAAAACGCTCTCAGCACCATCCCAACGAAGGCTCTATTAACCTTTTTGCATTGGTTACCAACAGACCTTCTCACGAGGCGAATGAACGCGAACATGGCTGTCGGCTATCGGAGCATGGATTTACAAATAGTTTGGATATTCCAGGATACTGAAGCTGCAGTGGTACACTTGAGTACATATTATGATTATGGCACCCCTCACCTCTCGGTCGATTCTGAGTTTAGATCTTGGCGACCGCTCACATCCGAGTGGTATGCGAGGCTCTACCTACCTGCGGAGGCACCCAAGGTTTACACGGAAAGATAGAAGAAGGTGTATATATATAAGGGCCGTTATAATTATCTACTCTCTCTCAGGCTGCCGGAACAGTGCAGCATTTTACAGGACGAAATTGTGGTAATGCTATGGGAATTTTCTTGGATAGGGTGTCAAGGGATATCTTCAGAGGATATATTTGTTTTCTTCTTTATCCAAGCGGCCTTTAAATCAATGACAAGTGTGCGTTTACCACAACGAAAATTGTCGGTTGCCTTTGAAATGACATTGGAAATGAGCCACTCATATGGGTATCGGGACATGGGGACAGTAGAGTCAACAGTGTTGCTAGATAGGCGTGAGGCGTTGCTTTGCGACGAATATGACACATGTTTTCAAGGGAGGTTTTCCAAACAAAAAAGGTATTCCTCTTTACCAAATTTGTTACTAAAAAATTTATTCAAATTGAAGCATTTTTAGTAACTCAGAAAACCAATTCAACAGCAATAAATGTTAATGCAACAGGGTTTAAGAGTGAGAGAGAGTTAAACGGCAAAAGAAACTTTCCCAAATTTTACATTTAAATCCCAAGTCCATGGACAAACAATTTTTAATATCCCAACAAAAATATTGTATCATCCAAAATCTACATACTTAAGAAACTGGCATTTATGGGTTAATTGCTAAAGGGAAACACACTTATATTTGTATTAATATATGTAGTTATGTAAGCAAATTTGTATTCAAATATTGCTAATTATACCATTTTATAGAATTTCTGTATGGATTTGTTTCTAACGTCAACTATATTTACATTAACTCTGTTCGCTCTATATAATTTGTACAAATTTGTACAGTATACAAATTCGGAGCAATAAATAAGATAAAAAAACCTTCTAAAATGTTTCTGCTTAGCACTTTACAGCAAGAATTATATTTTTTTATATCCACCAGTTATAATTTATTTCTACATTTTGTGAATATAATCAGCTGTTTAACATAGAAATTATTGCAAATTTTCCATTCGCGAACTTTATTTTAGAATGTTTTCTTATTGAGATTAAATTTGTCTAACAGTTTGTACATTTGTTACTAAGAAATTCTTACTGTACTTGACGGAGCTATTAACATATTTCGCAATTAAGCACAATACACTCACCAAAAAAAAGTCTGTAATGGCAACTGAAAATGTTGCTGTTATTACGGGAAATTCTGCTAATTTGAGCCCAGCGGTATTTTTTGCTAATCTTAGCAACACATGTCTGCTGACGTGTAGTACAATGAAATTAGTAGAAAAATTAGTAGCCGCTACTAAATTTTAGTAGACTTTTTTTAAAGTGGAATTTAAAATCTGTTTGCTAAAATCAGCAAAAAAAATTAGTAAAAATATTAGTACAAAGTTTAAGATTTATTTTTTTTATCGAGTATCAAAAATTTTGATATTTTTTAAAAGATGTTTTATACATGTTAAAAATTGTTAAAACATAAACGAATTTATCATTTTGTTTTAATTTGGTAATTTCTGTTTTGAAAAATATTTTAGTCAATTTTTTTTTTACTTTTAAAGTTAAATTTAATTGTTTTTAGGGCTGATTTTTAGAACTAAAAAACCTTTTTTGTGCTTTTTTAATTGGATGTCCTCTTTTTAGACATGAGTCGGTATCTTCACTTCCGATCCCTTTTTTAATCCTATGTAACATTTTAGGGCAATTTAAGTTTGTATGTATAAGCTTAAATTATTAGAAATAACATTTCCTTCAATATCGACTTTTTTAAAATTAGTAATTTTTTTTGCTAATTTTAGCAAATCGGTTATACAAAATTTGTAAAATGATTTCTTAAATTAGCAACGAAAGTTTGTAGATATTCTGTAAAAATTCCGTAATTTGTAAAATGTAAATAGCAAAAAGATTTGCTAAATAATAATTTTTTACTAAAAATAGTAAAGTGGGATTAAAAACCGTTTACAAATTTTTCTACTAACTTTTTTTTCTGAGTGTAAGTTGTTTCGACTTCATGTGTTTTAACTGTTATACTTCATATTAAAAAAAAATATTTTTCACGATAAGGAGTTTCACTTGCAAATAGTGTACAATTTGATTTCACCATAATTCACTACACAAGACTATTATTTTTGTGTCTTTATTATAAAATTCAAAATATATTTATTTTTATAGTTTAAATTACGTTTTGAGGCCATTAAAGTTCGAGTGCAATTTCTTTACGTGAAAAACAATTTACCATGCTTAAAGCCGAAAAAAACTGTAATAAAAACATTTAAAGCCGCAATTATAACAAAGGAATATGTTACTTTTTTGCCACCTTTTCAAATGATCGTCTTGTCTATTAAGTTGATGCGAAAATATTCCTCTGCAATTTTGCGAACAAAATTCTGGGCTTTAGTATTAAAATTTTTGAATTATCAATTTCCAAATATATAAAATCGTTTACAGGGTGGCCCAAAAACATTTACACCATGTTTCTTTCCTATATCTTTAAAATGAAACTACACCATTAAAATTTTGTTTAAATGTTTCCTTCGAACTTTTAGTTTTTTCCATTAATTTTTAAAGATTATATGGGTCAAGTGGGTTCCGCCATTGTTGATGATCATTTGGGCTCTATTTGCCGCATTATCAATCTCGCACTCTTGTCGGATATTCTCTTTAAGAGCTTTCAGAGTCTGTGACTTAATCATGTAGAAACATGATTTCAAAAAAAACCCTAAAGAAAAAAATCTGAAGTGCTGGCACTGTAAATCGCCAAAACGAGACATTAGGTGTTTCGCGAACGCTTCCTTAAAAATGTCCATTGTAACGCGAGCTGTGTGTGCGGTTGTGCCGTCCTTCCAATTTATCAATTTGCGGCAAAAAAAATTGCTGATCATGGTTATGTATCGGTAACCAGTCACAGTAACCGTGTTATCCTTGGCGTCCTACAAAAAATAATGCCCGATCACACCTCCCGCGGAAATGGCGCAACATGCAGTGACTTAAGGTGGATGTAATAGCTCCAATTTCGTCCCTCGTAATCAATTTGGACAGATAATCGTCCATTGCAAAATAGACACGATAATTCCGCGTACTTGAGGAGTATAGCGTTCCATATCTTGCCACTGGGTGATACATTTTGGGCCACCTTATCTGGCTGCCTGAGACGTCCCCTAAGACGAGAATTTTTGAAAATTCCTACGGGGTGGGCAAAAAGAGAACGTCTTTCACTTGACGGCCTGCTTAAAGTTTTTGTCTAACAATTTGTAATTTTAAATATGTGTTCACTCACGAAGTATTTTTTTTTTTAATTTCCACCAGTAACGTGGTAAAAATGAGGCTTCCAATCAGGTTTTCCCCATCTCCCCTTAACGGCCTGCCTAAACTGCTTTGACCAAAAACTTGGAAATTTAAATTTGTGTTCCCTAATTCACTGATAAGGTGCCTTTTGAAATTTTCGCAAGGTATGTAGTAAAAATAGCGTATTAAAGAGAGCAAAAGTTCTTCCCTTAAGGGTCCGCCTAAATCCATTTGGCTGAAATGTAAAATTTTTAATTAATATTCCCTGATATACGGGATCTTTTACTGTAAAGTTACATTTTGTAATTTTCGACGGGAACGTGGTAATAATAAGATTAAAAGGAGGAAAAAGTGCCAGCCTTATCATGCAGCCCAAATAAAATTATGTTTAATAAAAAAATCTTCTATTATGAGCTAAGCACTTTCAAAGAATTTACAATCAATTGCTGTAATTGTAACTGTCATTTCTTTGAGTGTACTCGAATATTTCTTTCTTGTAGCACTGTCAGTGGCGTAGCTAAGTCATCAAGGGCCCATGTGCAAAACATCAAATTGGGCCCCTAATAAAAAAAACACTGACAAATACAAAAATATCATTAAGTAGTACATAGTTTGAAAAATTCTATTTAAATTTGTTTACGTGCTTTTACATTTGCAAAATTTTCTATTAATTTTGATACATCTAATTTTGATGTCATTTCGTTTTCTATGACAATCATTGCCAGATTGGAAAATCTGGATTAGCCTATCTTGTTTCTCAAATAATTTATTTTTAATTTTTAATTAATTTTAATTTCCTAAATGATCATCTTTCAGCACTTGCTAAGGTCACTAGAATTGTGTATAATAATATCATTGCTGTGTAGACTTTCGTAATCTCTTGAAAAACTTGGTGCATATTATGGTCTACTATTTTTTTCCAACATTTTGACCTCAGTAGGTTCATCCTTGTTTGTACTTTTTAACGTTATTTCAAACAGTGCTTTTATGTCACAAAAAAAAAAACGAGCGATCGTGGAAATTCTACTTGACCAAGCAGTCAATATACTATCAAGCATGCAGTACAGCATGGCTTTACGACTCCGTGTATTTGATTTTATATAATTTGAAATTATAATTGCCAGCTGAATTGTATTATTATGAAATTATTTAAGGAAATATAAAAAAATGGCAATCAAACAAAACGATACATTATTAAGTGCTGGACATGTTGTACAGCATGATTGATTATTAATATATTGAAATCCTTAAAAAAATTGTATGCAAATAATTTTATTATTTTAACGTACAAAAAAAAAATATTTACTACTCTCAACAAAGGGCCCCTGTCGGTCATCGGCCCTTGTGCAGTGCACCAAGCAGCGACCATGAACTTACGCCACTGAGCACTGTTGTACTAAATTGATTACTATAAATATACAATAGTATATATTTATTTTGCTTTTAGAATATTAAATTTGCCAGGGTTACGATCTTTGGTCGCAGTTGTGTAATTTATGTAAAGTTGTTGTTTTTGATTAGTTTTATTTTTTTAATATTTAATATAACACGGCCATATTCTGCATTTTGTAGTAATTTAAAATAAAAGGGAACATCAAATTAATGTAACTATATTTTAATGTATTCCAAAATGTTCCTCGATTTTATTTTACCATATTGCTAATCAATTTTTTTACAATCCTAATTCATTTAAATTCCATACAATACTAAATTTACAATACTAAATTTAATTAAATTTTTTGCAATTTTTACAGTCTTCACAAAGTCAATCAACAACATTTAAACGTTTTTAAATTATGTATATGATTAAAAAAAAGTCGGGACCCTGAGACATACTCCAGTGCTAGGGTCTTCACTGGACTTGGTCTCTGAGTTTCTTTATCACATCAGGTTTTCGAGATTTCTTAACATAACTATTAACTATAACTTTTGTTTAAAGCGAAAACTCATTGGGTTTTGAGCTGATTATGTTTATTCGCACCTATAAGTTTTGTTTCTATAAATTGCGGGAAAATTTTGTTGGACAAATGGCCGTGATCGGCGTTGATGCAAATTTGTGCTCTTTTGATTACATTGTGCGCAGCATATGTGCTGTTAAGGTGTCATTTTTGGCTCGAATGTTGATCTTTAACTCCTCCATGGTGCGGGGATTGTTCGCGTACATCAATATCTTCAAATATCCGCAAAAGAAAAAGTCCGAGACATTCACACCGGGAGATCTAGTTGGCTAAGCCAAATTACCGAAACGCGAGATTACGCGTGCTGAGAAGGCATTCTTCAGGGATGCCTCATGAATTGTGCGTGTATTATTTCTCCCCCAAAACGGAAAATTTAGCTTATTGGCGTCGTCGCTGAGATAAAAATGAGCCTCCTCACTTATGCTCAATTTTGATGGAAAATCATCTACTTCGTCTTTGAATTCCAAAATCTTACAATTTAGGCGTATAGCAATTCATTGTTATTCACTATAAATTTCGCACGTATCTACTTTACGAATGACATAGTATGCCATTTACAAAAATGCCAGCACTTTTAAATAGGGTGGTACTTATCTTGCAAATACTAATATAATTTTTTACACAAAAAGTTGGACTTGAAGATTCTAATAAAAAGCGAAATGTAGCGAATAAAACACATTGTTTAATTATTATTATTATTTTATTAAACATATAATTACAAATTATATCTTAATACCCTAACCGAGCACTAGCAACGAAGGCTATCGGCTCGTTGTAGCGAAAACAGACCAGAGCATCTGGTGGGAACCGAACCCACGACCCCTGCACTGATAAGCTAGCACGCTACCAACTAGCCTACCGGGGCGCTCCACATTGTTTTATATTAATAGAGAAAATATACACAAATGAATTTCAATGAACCTTGTGTCTGATCTAATTTTTCACTTAATCATAATATCTGCTTAAGTTCCGACCCAAATTTTCACAACACCAGAATCAAAATCACTGCTTCTTTTTTTCCTCTTTTGCCACTTTTTTTGGCTGGGGAGCGACGTTATAACTTCCCTAGTATTGCAAAAAATAGTGATTTTTTTATTTAAGATAATTTTTAATCCAGATATGATAGAAAAATTCTAATTCAGATTCGAATTCGGCGCTTTATTTTGAATCTTATATCCCAAAGAATAAAAAAGATCAATGAATGTCATCGCACAATTTGTCCAAGAAATAATAAGATATTGGAAAAGTTAAATCTGAATTTTGAACGCAACAAGCAGAACTTTCAAATGACATTACTAATTTTCTAAATAGAGCTTAATACGGTATAACTTGCCAAATATTGCAAAAAATCAGGGATTTTTTTTCTTGAATTTAGGTTTAAATAATTCAAAATCCTGATAACGTATGTGGAATAAAATTGCAACAAATTTTGCAACGCTGGAAAAGAAAAAGTATTAAAGGTATTAATTTTTACCGTTATATTTGAATAACCACATGTTTTCTCATGTTGCTTTTACAATTTTATCAATAATTTGACATTTAATTATTTTAAAATGTCGACAAAAGAAGAACAACGTCGAGAAACAATTTGTAATTTTTTCAATAATCATACTAATTGGAAAACTTCGGAAATTGTTTCTCATTTTGTAGAGCAAGGAGAAAATCGGTGTGTGGTATATAGAATACTGGCTAGGTACAAAACTAGAAAAACCACAAAGAGAAAACGTGGCTTCGGAAGAAAGTGCAGTTTGGTCGACTCATCGAAGAGGTCTCAGCTCAGAAAAGTTACTGAAGGTAAGATCGCTAAATCGTATAGAGAGCTTAGAAGAATGTTTCATTGTAATGGAAAAACAGTAAAAAAGTACTTCAATGATATGGGAATACAAAAAAGGTCCAGGAAGAAAAAGCCGACTGTTTCCGAAGGAGGTTACCTAATGAAAACGATTAAGAAGTTTAGTCAAAAATGTATTTTACGCAAAGAAAAACATAATTTGCATCATGGATGATGAGTCATATTTTACACTAGATGGCAATGAATGGCAGGGAAGGGACTTTTTCGAAGGGAAGTAACATACTGATAATAAAATAAAATATTTGGAGCACACAAAATTCCCTAAGAAAGTATTACTCTGGCTTGCAATAAGACCGCACGGGATTTCGGAACCAGTGTTTTTTGAATCTGATTTGGCCGTCAATTCTGAACGATATATTGAGCACTGTTTCCCAAAAGTGAAGGATTTTATAGAAAAGATGCATCGAGGCCTAAATGTGATCTTCTGGCCAGACTTAGCATCTAGCCTTTACGCTCGGAAATCTGTAGAAGCTATGGACACACTTTATATACCATATGTTCATAAAGAGGAAAACCCACCAAATGTCCCTCAATTACGTCCAATCGAAGATTTTTGGGTTAATTTAAAGCGAAGAGTTTATTCTGGTGGCTTTAGACCGAGAAATACAAAAAATCTGATCAACATCCATATTTACAACAGCTATGGAAAAAGTTGCCCAAAACTGCCGCAAAGCGGATCGGATGGGACCAAATTTTTTTTACAATAAATTAATATTATGTATTGTTTTTTTTAAAAAGTGAAATAAAATTTACGTTAGTTTTAGAAAAAACTACAACTTATTATATTTTGTTGCAACTTCATTCCGCATACGTTAGGATGTAGAAATTCTAAGGTCAGATGCGGATTCAATGCAACTCAAACATTTAGAAGAGCATACTCTGGTTTAAGAGTTAATCAAATTTGTTGGCATGTGGTTTTTAAAATTTCCATTTTAGCTTTTTTTTCATTTTTGAAAAAGAAAAAACAACATCAACGCAATATTATGACACATGTATTGCTTAATTCATATTACCCTCGATTTGTTCAATAGTCGAGACTGTGTTAATGACGCTGACTAATTTTTTTTCACCTCAGTTTTTAAAACCATTTGTTTAAATAGTTTTAAGCAACAAAAGAACTGAAACAAAAAAATATATATATTGTCAACAGCTGCCTTTAAGAGTTTTTGTAATGTGTGTGAGCATTTTGTTTAAAATTTATAATCAATCTATTTAATAAATTTAAAAAAAATATATATATAATTTCTTAGGAGGAAAACTACAGTTTCGCTTTTGAGAAATTTAAAAAATCCAAAGCTTCGACATTGGTGCGAATGGATCAATCACTTTGAGATAAAATACTGGGTTTATAACTTAAAAATGTGGGATTCACAACAGATGGCGTCTCTTTTACACATGGTTTGTGTCTTTAATAACTTATATATTATTTTGAAGGGTAAACATCTGTCATTTATTATCACTTAGTTTTTGAACGAAATAGTGTAAACAATAAAGTCTTTTTTAGATTCAAAAATATCAAATTTTGTATCAACAAAGCATTATTTGCGGGAAGTTTTGCTTTACGTCTTCAATTTAAAAAAAGTGCAGCTGAAGCGCATCGTTTGCTCTACGAAGCTTATACTGAATATGTTCGATAAAATTCAACGTGCGAGAAATGGTTTGTGCGGTTCAGAAGTAATGATTTTGACACGAAATGCAAATACCGCCCAGGGCAGCCGAAAAAGAAAAGCAATGACCGCCCAGGGCAGCCGAAAAAGTTCGAAGTTGAGGAATTGGAGGCACTACTTGATGAAGTTTGTTGCCAAACTCAAGAAAAACTTGCAAAAATCATTGGGCAGCAATTTCAAAATGTTTGCAAGCAGCTTTATTCATCCTAAAGCAAGGAAATTGGGTACCCCGCACGAGTTGAAGACGTTGAAAGAAATGCTGCTTGAATGCCATAAAAAGAAGTAGTTTTTACATCAAATCATTACAGGCTATGAAAAATGGATCCATTACGACAACCTGAGGCGAAAGAAATCGCATGTGAAGCCAGTCAAATTTACACTAAAGCTGAATATCCATGGCATCAAAAAAAGTCCGAGACTTTTTGAATGAAACACAGGTTTTTGGATAAAAAATGTTTTTATTTTTCAAAATAGTCTCCTTTGAGCTCTATACACTTTTCCCAACTTTTCTCCAATTTTTTTATTCCTTAAAAAAAATTGTCGAGGTTTCTTTATGAGATGATTTCATCGTTGGAGTCAAATCTCTTTCCGCCGAGCCATTTCTTCAGGTTTAAAAACAAGAAATAGTCACTTAAGGCTAAGTCCGGAGGATAGGGTGGATAAGGGAGCAATTCGTAGCCTAATCCATGGATTTTTGTCATGGAAACTGCCATTTTCCATTTTCGCCTCAATCCTCCAATCAAATCACGTGGTAGTCTGCTATCAGTGACAGTCAAACACAAACTAAATGACTTGTTCAAATTTTGACAGGACTCAACTGACAGATGCCTGTTGACAAGAGCAGTGTTACCCTTTCAATTAAGAGGTACACTTAAAAAAGTTTGTGAGTTAAAATAACTGAAAATATCATTTAAAAGAAATTATATTTCATTTAAAACCCGGTGTACTTAATTTTCATTTAAATTAAATGCCATTTGTTATTTATTTTTAAATGTTGATGAATCAACTGACACATCCGTAAGAAACAAATGATATAATCAGTTGAAATAAATGTCAAAATTTTACCTACCAATCCTTAAAAAATAAATGTTTTTTTCATTTATTTGAAATTATTTCCGTTTTTGTATTTTTTGTTTTTTTTTTAATATACTCGTACAATACAAAATGTATGTATGCATATGAAGCTATAAACACTTTTTGTGTGAATGTATTTGTGTATGTATGTGTGTTTATGAAGTTATTGTAATTTGTATTGAAATAATTTTGTATATAAACAACCAATTTAAATAAAAAAAACAAATTGAAATTTTTTGAATATTTTTTTTTTGAAACAAACAGCAAACAAAATTTAAATTTGTAATAACTGTTACGGACACAAATAAACCACAAGTTTCCGTTTTGTGGGTAAATTTTTATTAAATTTCAAACAAATGAAAAAAATAAATGAAACTGAAAAAAATCGGTAAATGATAGTAAATTATTTCGAATAAATGTATAAAAAAGTCAATATAGATATTTCTTTGAAAAATAAATGTATCTTCCTTTATTTTTAAATGGAACGGAAAACTTTTTTATTAAACTGCAAACAGTTAACTACAAAATATTCTGAGTGTAGGAAAAGCAAAGAGTCACGGACTTATTAACCCGCCCTCGTAATGCCAGAAGGATCCCATCTAATTTGAGCTGCTAAAATCGGGCCAAACGAACACAATTTATTCGTTTGGAGCAAACATTGGCCGAAAACCATCCGGAATATACGGCATGGAACCGTAATATTCCATTATGACAACGCTCGGCCACATGTTGCAACATCGGTTAAAAACTATTTAAGAAATAGTGGTTGGAAAGGTTTGCCTGACCCGCCTTATAGTCCAGACCTTGCCACGTCCGACTACCATTTGCTTCGATCGGTGCAGAAGGCACTCACTGGCACACGCTTCACTTTGGAACAGGGTATAAGAAATTGGCTTGGTTCGTTTTTGCCTCAAAAAATCAGCAGTTGTTTTTGAGTGCGGAATTCATATGTTGGCAGAAAGATGGGAAAATGTCACAGCTAACGATGGCCAATACTTTAAATAAATTTATATTGTGACAATTTTTCATAATAACCGCCTAAAATATGCCAAAAATCTGGCATTTTAAAACATTTTGAAGCACCCAAAAAAACAAATTCATGCTGGGAACCGAACTTGTTCGGTTGATACAGGCAGCTGAAAATCTATTGTTACAGTCAAATAACTATTTTCTTCATTAATTTTCTATTGTCACAACTGAAACCAAATGATTTGTTGTCACCACGAATCTATTTTTGCTTTGAACAAATTATTACAAATTAATGGTGAAGTCAAAATTTCGACTATTTTCGCTTCTCAAATCTTTCTAAAAAATTCACTATCATTTTGGAAAAAAAAACAAAATAAATTAAATATTTGTTAAAAACTTTTCTCTTTTTTCTTTTATTTATTTTCAAAACTTAAATAATTCTGGCATATACTAAAATTTTTTATAATTCTTATCAAAATTTGTCATTTATAATTTTCAAATTAATACTAAACAACAACAACAAAATACCACAATTTTAGAACACTTTTCCTTTTCAATAAAATATTTTAATGTTAAAATTTCTCTATAAATTTTTTTTCTTCTAAAATATAACAAAATTTAACACTTTTTATATACAACATAAAACCCACACACAATACAAAAAAATGTTTTTCTTAATTCGCAAGTAAAAAAAGTTTATGATTTCTGGTCCGGTATAATTTGATAATAGTTATAGTGTCGAAATCATTTCGGACACCCTACAGCCCACTAGAGTGGGTTAATTCTTATGTTGCAGCACTGCGGAAAAGTTGTAGAAAAATATTCCAAATTGTAGAAAATTTTTCAAACGATCAAAAATTCCCATTTCCATTATTGGGACTATAACGGAAAGATTTTCGGATACAACCGGAAAATCGGATTTTGGGTCCGGGAATCTTATTTTACAAGGTTGATTATGTGTCTTTCAGCAATAATATAGTTATGCAATAATTATTTTAAGTCATTTCGCTATAACGCGAATTTAATTTAATCATATTGGATAGCCGATTTTTCCGGTCAAATCAAAGGACATGTTGGTAACCTCAATCTACAATTTCCCAGTATCAGTTTTACGAATTGTGAATTTTTATAAATTTTGGAAAATGATGAACCCTGGGAAATAGTAGATGTGGGTGGACAGCCAAGATTAACGTATAAATCTAGCTTTACACGGAACATACACACAGGGAATTACAATTCGATCCACCATTTTTAAATTAAGTTAAATACTTAATTCAATTATAAACTTTTTTACACGGGTATTTATGATTTTTGGAGAGACACAAAAAAAAAAAGTTTTTTGAAATTCTAAATAAATTTAGAAATAATACATACGCATTTTTATTGACGACGATGATCACAAACAAAAAGAAGTCAACGACGAAGACGACGACGATGGAAATGGTGAGGACAGATCTGCAACAAAAATAAACGACAAAACGTCACAATATCTATATAACAAAAGTAAAATCTTCATCAACACCTCCACAGCCAACTAAATTCAACATTTAGCACAAGCACCAGCATTAGAATAAATAAAAAAAATAAATATTAACCCTCCAAAGAATGAACTTTTGTTTGCGTTGAAATTTCAACCATATGACTGACAAGAAAAATAAAAAAACGAAGGTGTTGTCTAACGTTTAAAGGTTTATTCACAATACAAAAAATATATAAGTACGAATGAGAAAGGAACAAAATCCACTGGGCAGAGTGTAATTCTCTAGAGTGTGGAC
This sequence comes from Eustalomyia histrio, assembly GCA_949748255.1. Lineage (NCBI taxonomy): Eukaryota > Metazoa > Arthropoda > Insecta > Diptera > Anthomyiidae > Eustalomyia > Eustalomyia histrio. Next base: position 99,704,740 of record OX456527.1, on the reverse strand, counting down.
GTTTTGGTGTAATGGTTAGCGTTTTGGACTGTTATATAGAAGGGGTTTGATTCCCTGCGACGGCAGCATTAATTTAGAAAAAAAATATGTATGAGTTTTCTATGCCTCATACATATCGCAACGTCCTTCTTCGGTGTTCCCTTACCCACCGAAGTCAAACAACATAACAGGGATATGAACTAAAAGAGCTTTAACAATTTCCCCAACTCTGCATCAAATGGCGGACAACAACTGCTCTAAAATTTATCAGTGTTGCCATATTTTAAACCCTTCATCTTTACCCACCTTTTGTCTCTCATCTACCCGCTTTCCAAAAAGAGTGGTACATTAATTTGTAGGAAAAATTTTCAGAGTGTTGCTTCGCTTTATTAGAACAAAAGGTGGTCCAAAATATATCACCCTATCCGAAGATGCAATAACTTTTTTTAATGACGGCAACTGTCAGTTTTGTTTTAATATTTTTGAAATACGCTCATACAGAATGCACGTCGAAAAGCCATGAAATGCTATACTCCACAAGAACGCCGAGTTCTCGTGATTATTTTGCAATGAACGAATTTTTGCCGAAATTTATTATAAGCGACGAGGCCCATTTTTATCTGAATGGATACGAGTATGTAAACAAACAAAATTTGTGCTTCTGGGACACTGAGAATTCACGTATCATTCAGGAAGAGCAATTACATCCACTTAAAGTCACCTGCAGCCACTAAAAGTCACCTGCAGCTACTTAAAGTCTCTGCTTTTTGGTTTATTTTCCTGTAATTCTTAAAGATTACATCGGTCAAGTGGGCGCTGCTATTGTCAACGATCATTTGGTCTCTCTTTACCGTATTTTCCTTCGTTCTGGCGAGAACTTCGGGCAACAAGATGTCGCAATCTTGTCGGATATTCTCTTTGAGAGTTTTCAGAGTAGTTGGCTTGTAAATTAGGCTTGACCAGTAACTTCAAAAAAAACCCACAAAAAAAAGTCTGGAGCGACTTTGACACTATCTCGCTTCTAAATCGAACACTGTACGCAAAAAACGTCTAATCTTAAAATGTAATAAATTGAATTGTCTATCAAAACAATTCAACTTTTTTACAAAACTTGAAACTAGCCCCGGTAGGCTAGTTGGTAGCGTGCTAGCCTATCAGTGCGGAGGTCGTGGGTTCAATTCCCACCAGAGGCTCTGGTCTGTTTTCGCTTCAACAAGCCGATAGCCTTTGTTGCTAGTGCTCGGTTAGGGTATTAGGATTTAATTTGTAATTATATGATTAATATAAATAAAATAAATAAATAAATAAATAGAAATAGTTAATAAATTAAAATACAGCTTTCGAAATTAAGGCCACAATTATGGAGTACTCCACTCTGCAGATTAGATTTTGTTCCCCTTCTCTTTTGCACTTACAAATTGTTTGTATCATGTCATTTATATTTTAGTACACTCCACTCTGCAGCATAGAAATCATGAATAAACCTTAACAGTTGCTAAATCAGCCTCGTCCACTAAAGGGTTAAGGAAAACAGTTTTGACGACGAGACAATTTAGGTGTTGCTGCTGTTGTTATTGTTACTTGTGTATAGTTTTGAAACAATAATAATCCAAATGAAATTTTACGAAAGTTTTTCTTTTTTTTTTTTGGTATTTTCAGAAAATTAATGTTAATACTTTAGTTTAGTTTCTTCCACTTAAAATCTTTTTTTATTATTATTTTTTTGTAATCCATGCTATCATCCAAAAGAATTTTAAATTTTAGTAACATTATGGTAGAGGAAAAAAAAAAGGTGGGCGCAACACGGAAACTTCTGAAAATATCATGTTTTTGAAAATCTTTTCTCTGCCTTAATATATGACATTTAGTCTACTCTACTTTTTGTCCAATAGGCGGCACAGTGGGAAAAGATGTTAGAAAGATCATGATATTGTATGTGAGGTTCATGTTTTAGTTCAACGAGTATGAATCTATGTTTAATTTTAAATGCCGCTAGGCAATATTTTTTTTAGCGGTAGCAACACTTAGGATGTTCTTTCTACTAATTAAAGTGTTGCTTTCTGTGGAAGGGGGATAGAATAAAGATGAAAGGTGCTGAACACTGTAATTGCGCGAGATGATAAATCTTGGAGTAGTTGTTGTCCGCCAATGTTAAGGCTTTTTAGGTTATGTTATGTTATTTTTACTTCGGTGGGTTTAAGTGCTATGGAAATACCAAAGGAGGACGTTGCGATATGTGTTATACCACATTAACACTTAACAGTACTTACAACTTACTCACAACTTTTTAATCGCTCGACCGATTTTGCTCATTTTTAATATAAAACTGCCAGGAAGGATGTCCATTTATCTAAGTACAAATAAAGTAAAGCTATACTCCGCAAGAACGCGGAATACTTTGTGAGTATTTTACAATGGACGTTTTTCAAAACGAATCAATCCAATTTCTGAAACCCCATTCTAAAGTGAAGCGTGTGCCAGTGAGAGCCTTCTGCATCGATCGAAACAAATGGCAGTCGGACGAGATCTGGACTATAAGGCGGGTCAGGCAAAATTTTCCAACCACTATTTTCTAAATATTTAGTTTTTAACCGGTCTTGCAACATGTGGCCGAGCGTTGTCATGATGATGGAATATTACGGCTTTATGTCTCCACCAATGGTCGCTTCAAACGAAATGGTACAGGTCCCCTGTGATCGTCTGGCCCGATTTCAGCAGCTCATAATAGATGGGTCCCTTCTGGTCCCACCAAATACAGAGCCTTACTTTGGTGCCGTTGATATTCAGCTTTGGCGAGAATTTAGCTGGTTAGCCGGGCTTTACATAAAATTTCTTGTGCTTCGAGTTGTCGTAATTGAACCATTTTTCATAGCCAGTAATGATTCGATGCAAATGTTACTTCATTTTATGGCATTCAAGCAGCATTTCGGACATGTAAAATCATCTTCCAACATACCTCGGCTTCCATTAGTGTGTGGTACCCAATTTCCTTGCTTTTGGATGAATCCTGCTGCTTGCAAACGTTTTTAAATTGCTGCCCAATCAGTTTGACAAAAATCTTCATCAAGAAGTGTCACCAATTTTACCCCAGCGCAGAGCAGTACCCGTTCGGTTTGAGATGCGAGAGGTCGAAAAGGCAATTTTTGATTTAAACCCCAAAAAAGCATATGGAATTGATAATATCAGTAAATTAATGCTCTTGGAGTTACCCCGGATAGCTATAAAAATAATTTTGTTTATTTTTAATGCTATATTACGCCTTGAATATTATCCCCCAGAATGAAAAGTTTCACTCATTAAAATGATACCCAAGCCAGGTAAAGATCACACGAAAGCTGAATCGTATAGGCCTATCAGTCTGTTATCAAATCTATCCAAACTTTTCGAAAAGCTACTAGTGAATCGATTAAATGTAACTGTTGTTGAATACAATTTGGTTTCAGAAAGAAACATGGCACAATTGAGAAAGTTCACAGACTGGTAAGTGAAATTAGAAAGGCTTATGAAGAGAAGGAATACTGTTCTGCACTTTTCATTGATGTCTCACAAGCTTTTGCTAAAGTTTGGCATGAAGGACTGCTCTTTAAAATCAAGAATATATTGCCATCTAATACACACAATTTACTCGAAAGCTATATAACAAATCGAAAATTTATAGTTAAGGAAAGCGATTTTATAAGTACTCCATAAAATATACATGCCGGTGTTCCACAAGGTAGTATATTGGGACCACTTGTGTATATCCTATATACCTCTGACATGCCAATGAATAGTGACACACATACTTCCACATTTGCCGATGATACGGCAATCTGAAGTTGCCACGGGAACCCACTCGAGGCTTCTCGAATTTTACAGAATCACGTTTGTCAATTAGAAGTGTGGCTAAATCAGTGGAAAATAAAGGTGAATGAGCAGAAATGTGTTCATATTACTTTTACGTTAAGAAGAGAAACTTGCCCTTAATCCGAATAAATAATCAAAACATACCCCAACACACAAGTGTCAAATATTTAGGCATTCATCTTGATCGTCGACTCACATGGAAAAATCATATAGATGCAAAATTAACTCAGATGAAATTAAAAATCATTGAAATCAATTGGTT